>VDFB02193867.1:119001284-119532143 GCA_007258455.2 Sequoia sempervirens
AATCATTACATGGTGGTAAACCCCTTATTAGTTTACATTCAACCCCTAGAATAGCCCTCTTGCAAGATCTCTTTGTCTTTTGCATTGAGATCTCAAGGGTTTGTTATTGAGTGAAAGTGAAAATTGTCCTTCTAGGTACTAAACCCTAGGAGGAAAGCAAAAAAACTTTTCACCTTTTATTTTGGTGAACCTACATTTAGAACATGATAATTCTGATTTAGAGTGCATATCATCCTATATTTTCCTTGCATTAACATTGCATTAGGATTTGCATTAGTTAATGTGCCATTGAAAATTGGACCCTCTTGAGAAAAGAGAAATTTCATGATACTTCAACCCACTTTTGAGTTCCTTCATATCATTCCCTCTTTAAAATGGCATTTATAGGCTACTTAGGCCTATTAAATTTAATCTAGAGGCCCATTTCACATGAGAAATCACATAAAACCCAACAAACAACACTTAATGACATCATACCACGATAAACCACCTTGAAACATTAGTAGTGGGACCTATTCACCAAGGGTGGCGAATGATTCCCCTCTGGTGGGACTCATTCACCAAGGGTAGCGAATGAGTCCCCTTTAAGGGAAACTTCAAAATCAAGCGAGAATTTAAAGAATTTTGTTCTTATTTCAAGTGAATTTTGGCCTCTTAGGTCTAATTAATGGGAAAATAAGGTGTTGTTGCCTATAAATACACATTTTAAGTCATTTTACTTAACTTTTTGATCATATATTGTCTTCACATTCTCATTATCTAAAAGTGAAAAGCATACAACAAGTTACATCATTAAAAGTTGAAGTTTTAGGACAACAAACTAGGGTTTTTGCAAGTCTTGGAGCTCACTTACATTGTCAAGATCCAACATTGCAAAGGGTTGATGATGGATGCCTATGGTGAATCATGAAGAAATCTATGGTGAAGAGGTGCAACTAGCCACCAAATCATGCCTAAGGACTTGGTTTCCTATTGATTCCATCTTCCATTATTACTCAATCTTTAGATCAAGGTCTTCATTGTGATTATTTAGCATTTTAATTTCATTTCTTATTCTTGTTTTATGTGTTGTAAGGTTTCTAGGGTAGAGATCTTGTATCCTTTCAATCATTCTTGCATAACTTATTCTAGAGCAATAGAATAGGGTTTTTTTAATGATTCAACCTTTCCTAGTCTTTAACACATCTAAGGCTAGGGATTATGAATATTTTTCTCTATTCAAGGTTTGATTACCAATCTAGGGGTTTTACCAAGGAAAACCCCCCATTAGACCAACAATTTTAAGTTGTTTTGTAGGGATTTTCCAAGATCTTGAATTGGGACTCTTTCAGAATTTGTTGTACAACTGTTAAGGTGAAGATCTGAATATTGAATTTGTAGGAATTTGTAGGTGGAATGATTTTCCAAGCTTGGTGAATGAGTCCCACCTAAGATATAGAATTGAGTTAGGTGATGTTTCAGGTCCCCAATAGTCAGAAATCAAGTTCTGTTTAGTAAAGACTTGACTTTGGACTAATTCACCACCCTTGGCAAATGAGTCCCAGTCAGCTAAAGTTCATATTTCATCAAATTTTCATTTTTTTATTCATTCGTCTACAACTTTCCAAGTGCATACATTCTTGGAAACAACCTTTTGTTTAGTCAAATATTGCATTTTGTTCATTATTTCTATCTATTTGCATATTGTAATGTGTTTTCAAACAAGGCATAAATCTTAGTTGTGCATTCATTTTCAGTCATTTAGATGAATATATTGCATTTATTTTAGTTCATTTACATAATATCTCATTCCATACGTCCTAATTTGAATTTACATAAGCATTTTGGGATCTAATCTCTCTCCTTTTGGGTGAAAAACCTTATAAGTACAAGAGAAGCATTAGGCTCCTAAAATCTATGTCATAGTTAATTGGCTTTTTGGGGTTTCAAAATTTTCATTAGTGAAAGTTCATATAAATTGCATTTTTGCATCTAATTTTATTGAAAATATATAGAATATGCATTTTCACTTAGGATCTAGATCATACAACGTAGGAAGCACAAAAACCAACTAAAAAATTCTTTAAAAAAAAATAAAATCCCTACTAGGACTCATTCACTACCTTCAGTGAATCAATCCCAATGCAAATTCAAAGCTGCATTTTATAGAGCTAAACTCCCTATTTTTAGGCTTTTGTTTGTTGTTAAAACCCTTTTGTTTCAGTTTACATGCTTTTTGTTACATTTAAATCATTAGACATAGCATAATTTAAATTCATCACAATTGTGGATAGCATTATATTTTTGAACTTTTCATTTCTAGCATTTAGATTAGATTACATTATATATACATTAGAAAAAAAAAACCAAAAACAAGACCAAAACACCTATGCCACTTGGAGAAAGTATAGTTATTAGACTATGTCAAATCTCTCATTCCAAGTTAACCTAACCCTCAAGCCTTTTAGTAGTGATGAATTTGACATATTAAATGAAGCCCTTGAGGATTTCATCTCACAAATCTCATCCACTAATACTTGTTATGAAGAACCAAAGCCAAGAGAAGTTAACGTGATTGAACCTCAACTCATCCTTTACCCACCTTCACAGAAATCTCAACCTAAAAACAAACCTAAATTTACTCTCTATCCAACTAAGAAAAATGTTTTGTATAAATCAAATAATAATACCATTGGGGTGATCCCATAGTACAGGTTTACAATTTTTGGCCAAACTAGACACTGAACTAATTTTTTCTAACTAAATCTTCACTTTCAGGTAGCTATAGCGGCTAAACCATGAGGAATTTGAAGATAATACAAAATAGTAATTTGTGACATTTTGTCTATATATTCTAAATATATTTTTATCATTTTTTTTTAAATCAGATTGCACTTCTTTTTCCATCTCCTTCGAAAACTAGTTTTTTCAGTAAACACCATTTTTTATGAGTGATGCTAACCATATAACAAATATTTTTTTCCATGAAGGATAAAATTCTATTTTTTTCAAATTTAGATTTGTAACTATGATTTCTAGTGATTCCAATTGGTTTCATAATGTTTTATTGAATATTTCTTCCTTAATCAAGTTTCAAAGTCAAACCAATTACAATTCATACATAGGAAGACTATATAACACATAACTGTTTTGTATGTATTGAATTTCAATTATTTTTTGTTGGATCAAGTACTTCAATATTTGGTGCACTCATATTTTTCAAAAAAAAATTGATAATATTCTATCTTTCCACATGTACAGAACAAAGAGCTTGATTTTCGGTGAAAAGCCTACATTGACAAGAAATACAAAATAAATATAGTAATAAAATTAAATTTATTTAAAATTATTTTTTTGGGAAGATTATAATAAGGACTACATACAAAACTAAATTTTAAATGAATTCATTTGATCCCCCAAAAGGTATATCAAAAGTTATTTTTTATCAGCATTTTGATAGTTGTAAAGGAGACTCTGTTATAGGTATGGTTTAAAACTATAGGGGTTCTATCCAAGGGGGTTTTATCTAAGGTAGTGTGATCAAACCCTCTTTAATCGGAATGATTTAAATAAAATATTTTAAGGCTTAAATCATTATATTTTCTAAAAATATATGATTTCAACAAAAGTCAAAATCTCACAAAAATTGTAAGCCAGCTTTTTGGGATCACCCATTGCTCATACATACAATGCTCAAAACAATCCACAACCAAGGCACCCAACTTTGAAAACCTTAAATTTTCCTAATCCCATTTTTCCTCGTGCTCCTCATTTAACTTTGCATAGTAGGAAGGAGTATGATCTTATTGAACAAATTAAAAATACTCCTACAAAGATATCCCTATCAGACTTAATTCATAATTCACCTAACTGTCACACTATCCTTCAAATAGCCTTACAACAAGTATTGGCTCCTCCTAGTACAAATGTAAATGATGTAGCAACTCTAATACAAGGAATGCATACAATTAATGTCGACATCACTTGTCATCAACATGAGCTGCCTCCTTTGGAATTGAGAAAGAAAAATAATGCCTTCATGATAATATCTAAATTCACTAAAATAGGAATAGAAAGGACCCTTGTTGATAATGGATCAGCCCTTAATGTGTGCAGTGTGAAACTTTTAGATAGATTGTGTGTGGATAAATAAAAAATGGAATCTAACTCCTTATCGATTCGAGGTTTTGAAAATATAGGAAAGTGACCACTCAATATGATTACATTACTTATTATAGTCGGAAAGGCTACCTTACAAAATCCTATTCATGTTATGCCTCATGACCTTTCATACAATCTTCTTTCCGGAATACCATGGATTGATAAAATGCATGTGGTTCCTTCGACCCTTCATCATATTATGAAATATATCTATAACAACAAGGCATACCAAGTTGAAATAGACCATGAGCCTAAAAGTTGCTTACAAGTTGAAAAAGGAACAAGTCCTCTAAACAAATTGATTCCAACATCCAACATGGAACCTATAGAAGAAGATAAACAAGAAATGGAAGTAGTGTCAAAAATATTAGAAGATGATTGGGGTTCCTTGGATTTTACACCCTCATTTATGGGAGAATACATAATAACAAGGAAATAAAATGAAAAAGAAAATAAACCAATGGTCATGTCAACTCACAACTTGGAAGAAACTTCACAAGCATCTACCTCGTCTACTCTTGAAGAAGATACAAGCTATACAACAAACATTGATGAGATAGATTATCAACAGCCACCAAACCCAAAAGAAATGGAAAAAAATTATGGGAGACATTATGAACTTGTGAAACAATTGGGTTATAGTGGTAAAGGATGTGGAAATAAAAAACAAGCCATTCATGTCCCTATAGAGCCTAACATGAAATAGATAAACACTAGTTTCGGGTATTTCCCTTCTAAGACTACATAAGCAACAAAAAGACCTTTTTTAATCATCAACACGATCATGTGTAAACCTAAAATCAATCTCACGTTGAAACATTTTAAATTGTTTATGGATTCTAAACCATCAAGGGAATACTTTGAAGATGATCAAGCTTTGGAACAAATTCTAGTAGTTTATGAAAAACCATCTAGTACTCCTCAAAAGAAAAAGGTTACATGCGCTATGATTACCACCAAAAAAAAAGATGCAGAAGAGGAAAGTAATGAGACATATATGAGTAAAGAAGAATAAAACCTTGAATTTCCATAGACAAGTGCACTTCCTCTAGGAGATACAATTGACATACCAATGGACATCAATGATACAGAGAAAGTGATTAAGACAAGAAAGATCTTTGATGAAGAAGAACAAAAAAATCACACAATTTTACTCCATGACTTTCCCAAACTTTTTGGTTAGAAATATTCAGATATGCTAGCAATCAATGCTATGATAGTGATACACTACACAGTCCTTGTTCAAAATTCTAATCTGGTTAGATGAAAGATATGAAAGATGAATCCTAAGATAGCCTTGCTCATTAAAGGAGAGATTGAAAAACTCATTGAGGTTGGTTTCATAAGAACTATAGATTATTCTCCTTGGATCTCAAACATTTTTCGTAGTCACAAAAATTGACAATTGTATTAGGATTTGTACAAATTCTTGTGATTTAAATATAGCATCTTTGAAAGATGATTTTACTCTTCCTAATATTGACAAGGTGATCCCACAATACTAGTTTACAATTTTTGGCTAAACTGGACACTTAACTATTTTTTTCTAACTCAATCTTCACTTTCAAGCACCTATTGCGGCTAAACCGTGAGGAATTTGAAGATGATGCAAACTAGTGATTTGTGAAATTTTCTCTGTAGATTCAAAATATATATTTTTAAATATTTTTGGAATCATATTTCACTTATTTTGCCATCTCCTTCAAAACTAGTTTTTTTTTCAGTAAACACAATTTTTAAGGAGTGATGCTCACCATATACAACATAATTTTTTTTCCATGAAGGATAAAATTATATTTTTTAAAAAATTTAGATTTGCAACTATGATATCTAGTGCTTTAATTTGGTTTCATAGTGTTTTATTAAATATTTTTTCCTTAATCAAGTTTCGAAGTCAAACCAATTACAATTTACACATAGGCGAACTATATAAAACATAACTTTTTTTGTAAGTATCAAAATTATTTTGATGAAGGACTTCAATATCTAGTGTACTAATATTTTTCAAAAAGAAGAATTGATAATCTGCTATTTTTCAACATGTGTAGAACAAAGAGCATGATTTTTGGTGAAAAACCTACATTCACAAGAAATAAAAAATAAATATATTAATAAAATTAAATTTATTTAAAATCATACTTTTTGGGAAGCTTATAATAAGGAATACAAACTTACAAAAAAAAATGAATTCATTTGATCCCCAAAAAGTTAAATCAAAAGTGGTTTTTTATCAGCATTTTGATAGGTGTAAAGGAGACTCTGTTATAGGTATGGTTTAAAACTAGTGGGGTTCTATCAAAGGGGCTTTGATCTAAGGTGGTTCGATCAAACCCTATTCAATTGGAATCCTTTAAATGAAACTTTTCAAGGCTTAAATCATTATATTTTCTAAAAATATGTGATTTCAGCAAAAATTAGGATCTCTCAAAAATTGTAAACCAATATTGTGGGATCACCTGACATGATAGTAGATTCGACTACATGAAATGATTTGTTGCCATTCATGGATGGAATTTTTGGATAAAATAAAATATTTATCAACCCTCAAGACAAATACAAAATAGCATTTACAATAGCTTGCAGAACATTTTGTTGGGTAATGATGCCTTTTGGATTAAAGAATGCAGGTGCAACATATCAACGAGTGATGACATTAATTTTTCATGATTACATACATAAGATTTAGGAAAATTATGTTGATGACATCATCACAAAATATTTAACAATACAAGACAATGTTAGTGTCCTTAAAAAAATATTTGAGTGAATGTGAAAACACAACATGAGATTGAATCAAAAAAAGTGTGTCTTTGGTGTAGATAGTGGAAAACTTCTAGGTTTTATCATATCTCGTAGAGGCATCGAGGTGGGCACAAAGAAAATTTGATGCTATAGTTAACATGGCACCTCATAAAAACATCTCTCAATTGCTCACATTACAAGGAAGAATTCAACCTATTCATCATTTTGTAGAATCTTTAGCTAATTGAAAGTTACCATTTACACATTTCCTCAAGAAGGATGTTCACTTCAATTGGAATGAGGATTGTAAATATGCTTTTGAGAGTTTAAAGGATTACCTTGCAACTCCACATGTTTTACAGCCCGCTATGTAAAACAGAACATTCATCCTTTACATAGTTGCATCAGCCCATACTCTCGCAACATTGTTAGCTCAACAAGAAAAAAACAATAAAGACCATCCTATTTATTACATTAGCCAAACTTTGATTGATTATGAGAAATGATACACAACAATAGATAAAAAATGTTTGGATATTGTATTTGCTCAAAGTAAACTGAGGCATTACTTATTGAATCTGGAAATACATGTGATGATGAAATTTGATCCTCTACAACATCTTTTCAATAAAATAGATTTATCAAGATGCTTGACTAAATGGGTTATGTTGTTAACAGAGTTTGACCTTAAGTTTGTTTCACAAAAATCAATTAAGGGACAAGCCTTAATCAACCACTTAGTGGATGCTCCCTCACCCTTGGCATTACCTAATGTAGAAATTTTCCCTAATTAGAATGCGTGGACTATTCAGAAAGATGACAAAGCATGGGAATTATACTTTGATGGATCTAAATGTAGAATAGGATTTGACATTGGGGTTATAATAGTTCTTCCTGAAAGAAAGCCTATTACCTTACCATATGGCTTAAACTTCCTACATATGCACCAACAACGCAATGGAGTACGAAGCATTAATTGTTGTTTGGATGCTCCTTTAGCTTTGGGAGTTCAAAATATCAAGATATTCGGTAATTCACAATTAGTCATTAAGAAAATAAATGGGACATATCAAGCAAAGCATGATAAATTATAAAAATACAAGGATCTTTTAATGATTTTTTTAGAGAATTTCAAATCATTTACCATTGGTAACATCCCATGAAAGGATAATTGGCATGCAAATGCAATGGAAAGTGTAGCTTCTCTTATATCACCTCAAGACCCTTCAAAGGATTTCACATTTACTGTTCATCCAATCATGAAACCATCAATTGAATCCAAAATAAAAGATGTATTAACAACTATGGAAGGATCTAGTGAATGGTATTCACTGATATTTAATTATTTAAAAGAAGGTAACTTTCCTAAGTTAACAACTAAAAATACTTGAGATTGTCTTCGCAAGCTTGCAACTAAGTATATCATTCTTGCTAATCTATTAAATGGAAAATCCTTTAATTGAATTTTTCTTCGATGTCTTAAAGAATCCAAAATCCCCATAGTACTCAAAGAAGCTCATGCGAGTGCCTGTGGAGGTCATTTTGGAGGAAGATCATTAGTTAAAAAACTCGTTTGTATGGGTAATATTGGAGATGTATATGGAAAATGATTGCTTTGAATATGTTAAGAGATGTCACAAATGTCAAGAACATAGCAATTTGATTTGTGCTCCTACTTCTGAACTCCGGGCCCAAATTCCTATTTGGCCATTCTCAGTATGGGGATTGTATCTAATTGGAAAGAAATAACCACCTTCCTCTACTGGACATACCTTTATAATCACCACAACCTATTATTGCACAAAATGGGTAGAATCTATCCCTCTTTGATCAACAACTGCTAATGTAATATGTCACTTCATATTATAACACATTATTGCTTGCTTTCGACTTCCTTCCACATTGATTTCAGAAAATGGGACACCATTGAAGAATAATGACATGAAGAAATTCTTAGAAACATTTGACATCCAACATTGCTTTTCAACACCTTATTACCTGCAATCTAATGGTCAACTTGAATCAGCTAATAAAACTCTTGAACAAATCCTAAGGAAGATGGTAAACAAACACAACAAGTATTTGCATACACAACTGACATATGCATTATGGGCTTACTGTACTAGTATCATAAAATCCAGCAAGACTACTCCCTATAACCTTGTCTATGGTATCGAGGTGATGATGCCCCTGGAGTTAGAAATCTGGTGTAGGGGCACCATTTAAAGTGTTTGGTTCATTCATGGTTTTAAGGTCTAGATTGTAGGTTTTTGATGAATTTTGTTTAAAATAAGGTCTATGAGACCATTTTATTATGCATTTAGTTCTTTTTGAGTCATTTTAGATGTTTAGGGGGGAAATTTGGCTTGACATTTGAAAAAATTGCATTTTTAGAAAAGTTGTCAAGAAATAAAGTTAGTTAAGGAGTTCAAGAGGTAGTTAGATACATTAGGGAAGTTTATTTTGAATGAAAAAAATATAAATGTGAAGTAAAATATCAAATTGAGGTTGATCTCTGAGATTGGAATTAAATTTAATTAAGAACCTTCCTGATTTTAGTGATTTTTTTTTGTGTTTTCCTGTGTTTTTTTCTTCTTTGTACAAACCCGTACAGGTGTATGATGCTTTGAATATTTTTTTTGTTGTTGATACATGTTTTAACCTCCATTTGAACCTAGTTTGGTGTCTTAACTCCACATTTGAAGAGGGTTTCATTCATTTCTTCAACACTACCCAATTTTGATTATGTAAGGGTTTAAGGACCATAATGTAATGATTTTCACCAATCCACCCATTGTAATGGATCTATAACTTGGTGGATTGGCATGTAACATGTTAGGATAAATTTTAAATGCATTTAGGAGTCTGGGAGAGCATGAAATTGGTCAGTGGAGTAATGCCCTAGGCTAGGTAGTGCCAATTTTTATGTAAAAGTGAGCAACCATGATGGTGATTTGGTAAAATAGTGAGCATCAAGGCCTTGTGAGTGTCATTTGATTTTTTTCAGGCCCTATGAATGGTTTCTATTGAGTTGGTTGGGTGTTGAGTGGCTTGGAACCCCTACTTTCAATAAACCCTCTTGGTTTGGCTCAAAAATAAGGGTTTTGGGGTTTGATAGGTTGGAGGTCGTACCATGGAAGTTTGACTATGGATTTGGTGGATTAGAACCCTTCCTAGTGCTTCTCAATTTGATTTTGGGAGAAAGAGAGAGTTTAAGTCACAAGTCCTTTGTAAAAGTTGCCTATTTGGTGGCCTAAAACTGTGATAAAGTCAATTTTGAAGCACATGGTCCAAAGGAGTCAATATCAGATTTCTGATATGTTGTATAACCCTAAAAAGGGTATTTGATTCTCCACTTTTTTTGTGAATTTTTTTGGAAAACATTAGTGAAAAATATCTTTAACCATATTGCATATGCTACAAGGGAAGGCATGGCTAAGAGTGAATTTTGATGAGATATTTTGGATCTGTTTTAAACTTGATTTTATGCTCAATTGTTAGTAATTTTGAGAAGGTTTCTACCCCTATTTTGCACCAAAATCCCTATGTTATAGATTTCTCTTCAAGGGCTTATTGATAAAATCACTTATAAAGAACAATGACTACATCAGCTTAAGATGCTTGATGAACAATGCATTAATGCTCTTGAGCATCTCCAAGCTTATGCTAGAAAAATTAAGAAGTAGTTATAGTGATCATGTCATCCCTCATGTATTCAAAAAAGGTGACTTGGTATTATTCAAAAATAAACATAATGTTAATGCTGACCCAATTGAAAAAGGAAAATTCAGTCCTAATAGGTTAGGACCTTACATAATTAATGAAAGTTATGGGTTTGGTGCATACATGTTAACATAAATGCATGGAACACGTCTCAAAGACCCTATTATTTCCATGCATCTATGTCATTATTATGCCTAATCCTCTTGAATAGTGTTAATTATAAAGTAGTGGTGTTAGAGTTACTGGGTAAGATTCTATGTGCTCTCACATTGCTTCATTCATGAAAAACCGTTATTTGTGTCCTAAATACTAAAGTGATTATTTAATTCATTTTTAAGTGTTTAATTTAGGTTTCATTCAATTTTATCTTGTGTGTTTTGTTTGGTTAGATCCTTATATGTATTTATTGATCTTTAATTAAACCATAGGTGCATTTAATTTAGCATAACATACTTAATCACAATGTTTCATCTAAGAGAAACTAGAATGAGTTTTAATTAGATCACATAAAACATGTTAAATCATGGAGACATTCATTAAATATTCTTAAAAAGAGTATTTAATTAATTACATTGAAATTTAACATTTAGTGCATAAACAAAAGTAATAAAGCATCAAATTCTCATATATATATATATAACAAAGTTTTGTGTACATGCCTTTAATATATACAATGCTAGTGAGGCATGTGACAGCTAGATCCATCAAAACTTGATGCTCACATTTGTCTAGTGGTAGTCTGTTGGGAGACAATGGTATGTGATCATGATCATGATCCGTCGAGTGTACTAACAGAAAATTGTAATCCCTGCACATGTCCAAGGGACTCCTAACACTCCCCTACTATCTAATCCCTATAGTCTAGCTACCTCAGACTATAATCTATTAGACTCTGTTGGGGTTTGATATGACTATGCATCCTAAGTAGCATTAGCTTGGTGGACACACCTCTGAATACTCTCATACACTACCTACAGTGTGACGCAAGGAGAACACAACTCCAGATCTTGCTCCATGATGGGTAGGGGCACATAGTCTGAATCAATGGCCTCTTCATATAATTATGGTGGCACTATCTCCACAGCCACATGACAATAGAGATCCTGAAGGTCTCTCACATCTCCTACAAGATAGAACCATAAACACAATCAGCACACATCATGATATATATGTATACATAAAATTAAAGCATAAAACATAGCCATAAGCATAAAACATCAGAAATTGCCTCATTTTCAAGAGTGTATAATTTTCTATACTACATTTATCCCCACTTTAGCACCCATATTACTATCCAAGTGAACTAATTTCACCATCTAATCATCTGGCTTTATGCTTATGGCTAAAATTAAAGCATAAAACATAGCCATAAGCATAAAGCCATATTACTACATCAGAAACATAGCCATAAGCATAAAGCATAAACCTAGTCTCAATGTTTCATACTACATTGCACCACATTGCAACATCAGAGCTCATAGAGCAAGATATATGATCTTCATGGCTACATCTGCCCCATATCAAGAATTCAAGTGTTTTGGAGAATCCAAAATGAAGTTATTGCTAACTGAATATTAGTTGCATTTGGACAGAAAGCATTCACCAACCAGTCTTGGCTATTCAAGGGTGTGAACCTATTCTATGACTTGCATAGCTCAAGAGATCATTCTATAAGGATTCACATTCATTGAGGAACCTTAGTTCTGATCCACATCATGTTTGTCGAAGATCAAAGGGAAATTCTTATATTTTGGCCAACCCTCGCACATTTCATATATTTTGGGGTTTAAGACCTCTTGAGGCAGATGCGGGCCTTTTCTGGAGTTGGGAATTAGTATATATAGGCATCATGTAGTTGCACTAGAAATCAATCAATTAGAATCAAGTATTGAAGTAGAAAGAAAGTTCTAGGATTTTAAGGGCTTTGACCCGCATTGGATTTTTGAGCTTTAATGCCATATCATTCTATAATTTTGTATTTTTGTAAGCTAGAAGGTAGGGCATGTTTCCAATAAATTATTGATAGTTTTCTATATTTTCATATGTGATTGTGTTCTTGTTCATTTAGTTTATGTTGTGCTTACTCTTGTTGCAAGGTTGGGCAGTCCTATTCTTGTACCCTCTGTCCTTGACTGCACCAATTTCACACTTAATTTGCACTTATTTTGGCACCCTTGCATTAATTACCCTCTAAAATCATCATTAATAGGCACCTAAGACACATTATTTAAGATCTAGAGGCTTATTTCACCAAAAAACCAAAAGAAAAACACTTAAAACACCAAAAAACCCAAAAACCCACCTCAAAATGCTAGGGTAGGACTCATTCGCCACCTTGGGAAAATGAGTCCCATTTGGGGTCTTTTTCAATTTTAAGTAGGAAATTCACCATTTTAATTCAAATTTTGGTGGATGTAGGCCTTTGAGAGCTAAATAATGGTCAATTAGGTGTTAATGCCTATATAAGCAAGTTTCTAAGTCATTTTTATCATCTAAGCAATTTGAGAAAGCATTTTCAAGAGAAAATTTAAGAGAACTATTGAGAATCTTCAAACAAGAGCATTCAAGTTTCAAAATCAAGCAAATTTGAAGTCTTGGAGCAATATTAAAGTGTTTTTGTAGGCCTTGAAACTCACTTTCATTCAAGATCTAGCATTTTCAAGGGTTGATCATGGTTATCTATGGTGAATCATGATGGATTCTAGGTTGGGGAGATGCAACTAGCCATCAATCCAAGCCTAAAGACTTGTTTCCTAAGTGATTCCATCCTCCATTGTCACTCTACATTCAACGTAAGGAAGGTACATGCATCATTTGGGATCATTTGGGGTGATTAGAAATCTCTCTAAGTGAGTCATTCATCTTCATATTTCCACTATTGCATCATATTCTTACACATTAAAATAGGATTGCATCATGTTTTAGATTTATTAGTCTTAGACAGACTTAAGGCTAGGGTTTTCATGTACATTTCATTGTTTGTATCAAGGTTTAATTACCAAACTAGGGGTTTGCCCAAGGAAAACCCTCCATTAGCAAATCAAGTTTATATTTTATTTTGTAGGTTTTTTTTCCCATAATTCAAGTTGGAAGGAAAGAGCAGGTGTTGAAGTTTAGATAAAAACTTTAAATTATCAAAAAAGTAGAACACAATTGATTCATGACAAATGGTGAATGATTCCCATTTTACGTGTTTTCCAGATCTATTTGCAGATTCAGATACCCTTTTTCTTGAAATAGGTTCCTATGCAGAAACCCAAATCTAGAACCAATTCACCTAGGTTGGCGAATGAGTCCTAGTTTTTCAATAGTCAATTTTTCTAGTGTTTTAGAATTCCCTCAAGTCACTTCCAAATTTCTAGGTCCACACCATTCATCTTACTACTCTTTGTTTTGTTTTACTTGCATTCGTAGGTCATTGCATTGAATTATGGTTTAATATCACATCTTGTATTTCATTTATCTTTCCAAGTCATTACTTGGTGGTGAACCCCTTATTAGTTTGCATTCAACCCATAGAACAACCCTCTTGCAAGATCTCTTTCTCTTTTGTAGATCTCAAGGGTTTGTTCTTGAGTGAAAGTTAGTGAAAATTGTCCTTTTAGACCCTAAACCCTAGGAGGAAAGAAAAACAATTTTCCACCTTTCAAGTTGCACACTCATAAAAAAATTATCTTACTCCAAGTGTCTTTTATATGAGAATCCAAGTCCATAAGAAATCACACATCACTTCAAATTATATATTTCCATGCTTTCAATTTAGTTGATTGTTTTCTTCTTGTAGGTTGGTTTTTGGTTGAGTTTAGTTGTAAAATTTTCCAACTCCACATGGTTGTTCTAACTATATTAACTTAAATCGGAGCTTAATAGGTATTCAATCCTTCCTTTTGGAAATATTTTTTATGAAAATGGAATAAGTTATAGTAGTGTGGAGTTGTTGGCTCCATTTGGATGTGAAGAAAGGTGTTCCATCTAGATACAATATTCTAGTGACCATCCAAATCCTTTTTTTCTAGACTAGGTTCATTTTCCCAAAATAGGTTATTTGTAGATACTTAAGTGTCATCTAAATATGTGATGAAGGTTGCCATCTAGATGTGGTTTGAAGCATCCCAACTAGATGTGATATTGAAATGATCATCTAGATCAACTCAATCAAATTTAGAGTTTCTTTCCAACAATAGGATCTTTGTGAAGTTTACTTTGTCATCTACATCAATTCATGTGGTTCAAAAATATTTTCTTCCATTTGAATTCACCTTCTTACGGGAAATAGATTTTTCTCAAGACATGCAGAAAAATCCAAGTGAACTAATTTCACCATCTAATCATCTACTTGAGAAGAATACTTATGGAGATGATATTAGTAGATGATTTTATTAGCATGACATACTGATGACATCAACAGGGGTAGTAGTGGATGGTGATGTTACAATGATGTGTTGATAATATCAAATTTGTATAAAATATTGAAAAACCCAAGCGAATCAAAATTTTGTTTGGTAAGTGCATTTTTGTGAGATGATGCAACAATGAAGTAAAGTGCACATACAAGTATGGATTTTTGAATTTTAATTAGACAAGTGGATTGGGTGATATGAAGGTTTATATTATTTTTAGATGGAACATAAAATTCTTCCAAATCGAATTTCAATTCACCTTTAGGCTGACCTATGGTTTTGAATTGATCTTTTCAAAAAATTGACGATAATAAAATTTTTTGAACTATGTGTTTTGACTAGTTTTAATGAGATATAGATTTTTTATATAAATTTAATTTTAATTAAATATAGATTTGATTTTTTGGGTTCAAATGGATTGTGGGAGTTCAATGGTTTATTAGATCGATTGCAATTGTTGTTGACTATTAAATAGAATGATAAAATTTTAAGTTCATTCAACTATTAATGATTGTAAACTTAATCAGTTTAGTTGTCTAATCAAAAGTCTGTATAATGACCAATTTATTAATTTTTGGCTTCACAATTAACCTAGAGGATTTTTTTTCGTGTATTTGAAACTATACCTTGATAAACCAGTGTACTCTTATAATTCTCAAAGAAGAATAATTTTTTTGATGTTGTGATTATGGATATTATTCTTTTTTGTTTGGTTACTATATTGGGTTGTTTTGTAAGACCCCATGATATATAATGTGTTAGATTTAGTCTATAATTTTGAATTTTATCCCATAATCTAAGCCTTACATAAGTTGAGATATTACCTATCAGAAAAGGAATTTTTTTTATGCATTGACTATCAAGCCTTGTACTATATGAAAAACCAATACAAATTGAATCAAAGGGACATGTGTTGGGTAAAGTTCATGTAGATATATAAATTTGTGTTGAAACATAGGATTAGGAAGTAAAAAAAAAGTTGTAGACACATTGAGCAGAGGGGAAAGACTATTGAAATCAATGAGAATAGAAGTGATAGAATTTTTAGATTTCAAAAAATATGTATGAGGATGACCCAAACATTGTGAAAGCTTAGAAAGAATGTGGGGACTGATTGCAACATACTCAAGTAAATGGTTGTACTATTTCTTTCATGATGGTATGCTACTCAAAGGGAGCCAATTATATATTCCTAAAAGCTCAATGAGGGAGAAATTGATCAACAATAAATATAGTGGTATATTAGAATGTTATATATTCATTGATAAGGCAATGGCTCTAGTAAGTGAAATTTATCTTTTTCCTCAAATATATAAGGATTAAGGAAATTTTTGTAAGAGTGTAGGACTTGTCAAGTTGTGAAGGGGATTAACCATAATACTGAATAATATCAAATTTTTATAGTAATAGGGATACCGTGGGAAGATATCAACATGGATCTCATATTGGGACTATCAAAAGGACAATGGGGACATGATTTAATATTTGTAGTAGTAGAAAAATTTATTAGATGGCTCATTTCATTCCTTGTAATAATACACATTATGTTATAAATTTTGATAACCTATTTTTAGGGATATTATAAGAATGTATGGATTATCATAGAATATAATATAAAATTGCATCGATATTTCTAGAAACCATAATGGAAGAACATGAATATTGACTTAAAATTTAGCTCAAAATTTCACCCACAAACTGATGGACAAAAAATATAGTAAATAGGACTATTTTTTTTTTATTATTCTTATTGGGAGATAAGCCAATAAATAGAGATATAATTATACATCAATAATAATTTTCATACAAATACATCATAAACATAAGTACATGGAAAACACCATAAATTATGACTAGATTGCAACCTAGAGAATCAGCAGAACTTAGAGACACTAGTAATGAAACCAAAAGGAATTCATAAGTAGAAGAATGTGTAAGTGTATTTTAGTGAATTTTCAACCCTTATGAAAATTCCCCTTTTACCCTTCCTCACTTTAGAAAACCAAATTTGAAGGCTAAATTTCACATAAGCTTGTTGCCTTCATTCCACTTAGTGTTTGTTTTGTGTTGGTAGAGGAATAACTATTAGGGACACCCACATGATGTGCACACATTTTTACAATGTGTTTCTATCCTTGGAAGTTGTCTGGAGCCTTTAGAGGCATTACACTTCCCATTGGAGGTTGATTTGTAATGCCCTCTTCAACTAACTGACCCGAATATGGTCATTTTCTTCACTCTCTCCTTCAAATTCACTCTTCATTCCTTCATTTCATCTCTTCAAGAAATATTCCACACATCCTCCAAGCATTCTAGCATTCACTTCTTGTGCTTTTAGCCTTCAAGTAGCACTTTGGCAATCTAAAGTAGCAACAACAACACTTTGTCAACTCTGTAGAGCAAGTGTGGAACAAACACCATTGCAGCAGGGGCTTGAGTCTTCTCATTTTCTCATCCATTAGCTAGTGAGCTCTTGATGGAGGTGGTAAGCTTTCTACTCCTCTCCTCTATGATTTGGTGGGTAGAACCTTATTGTTTTGTAGTGCTTTTGTGTTCCTTACTTTATTTCCTTCTTTATCATATATTTCTCCATTATTGAAAGCTTTGTTATCCATGGAGGTGGAAACACCAAAATGGGGGTCTAACTGAGGCAGGCCCGCATACAACCCCCCAATAATTTCCCTCTTTCTTGTGTGCAGGTGGATGTGCATTTGGAGCTAACTAGCAAATAGGATCTTTTGTGAGATCATTGTTGTCACCCTAGCCTTAATCTACTTACTTTATTATATTCATCTACATATTTCTTACTTCATAGTGTTATTTTTCTCCCTTAAAAACCATTAGCTAGGCTATCAACTTGTTTTCTTGTAGTTCTCATTATACTTTTGATCCTCTGGTTGTACGAACACCAACACACCTAAGAGATGCTAGCATGTCGCACTATCATCTTGGACCTGTGCTTTCATCCTCGGGTAGAGAAATTCCTAAGGTACAATGTGGGACCAAAAACTAGCATGCCTAGCCCAATCTCAAATCTCAAGTCTACAAAGTGGTTGAAGGACCTCATAGTCCTCATCATTCTCGTCCCTCATTTCAAAAAAATCCTTTAATCTAATGTATGTTAGGGAAGCCTTCTTCTCTTGGCTCTCCATTACCTAGGGCCTTGAATATGGTTGGTCCCCCTCTCTTAAATTTTTGGTGAACCCGACATGAACCATTTTGGTTCTATTTACAATACTAAAATTTATTTTCCTCATATTCTAGGAGTGTTTTAGGTGTAAGTGTTGTGAAACTTTCACCTCGCAACCCGACCTACGACCCCTAGTAGGTGTAGTTGGAAGGTTCCAAAGGTGTTGCATAACGAAACATTAATTGGTTCACCCTCTTATCCTTTAACCTTTAGGGACTCTATGAAATTATTGCTTGGAGTGCATAATGGCCTCTTTCCTACATCAACCTATCCCCTCTACGTAGCCTGTGAGTAGTGGTACTGGTATAACCTTCACTTTAGAAGACTTTCCAATGGATTTTAATAGGGAACCATCTCCTCTGTACATCCCTACGTGAATCAATGAAAACATCGTGGTAGGTGTTCTCATTGATCCAATGTCTTGAAAGTGGACATTATAACTGAGGAGATCATGCTAATCAAATTTTTGCACAAAGATGGGTACAATGCACCTATGAGCACCATCTGTATGCATGACAAACTTTTCGTGCCCCCTTTGGGTAGTATTGTCTTGTCGGCTTTAGTTGGACCTAAATCCATGAAGCTTCTATTCGACAAAATCCTTGGGTATGAACTCTTTAGAGTGAAGTTGGGTATCCCTTGGTTAGCAACTATGAATGTTGTACCCTCGGTCATCCATAAATGTTTAAATTTTATCCACATGGATTGTGTGCATGTGATTCATGACACTGGTTATAGGTTGCTTGTGGTAGCTACTTCTTGGATTAATTTTGGCCTATGCTTGTTGGTCCCCTCTCACCCAAGATGGGCCTCCTACACCAAACATAATAGAATTATAAAAAAGGGCGCCTAAGGATGAAAGTGAGATACCCTTCATCGCCATATGCTCTTTCACATAGGGCTTTTCTGAAAGTTGAGAGTGATTACATCAAGGCATGTTGGAGGGAAGAAGAGAAGTGGTCTCAAGATCCTCATTATTCCTCTTTCATTGTTCAACCTAAAGCTTTCTCTCACACCACTAAAGCATCAACGGATTTTGTTCCACTTTTGCGAGAAAACCTTATGGTTCCTACTTGGAAAAAGTCGAAGCATCTCACATTTGAGATTCCTATTTTCCCACAGAGCCTAGGACCATTCAGTATAATAGGATGAAAGGTCCCCATGGAGATTCATCTTTGTCTCAACCTTCACAACCTCCTACCGCTTCTACTCCAAAAGTAGTAAATGTGAAGAGGCCCATTATTGAGGCACTTGAGGCGACTCCCCCTGTTGCTTCTCAAATTTCTCCTCCTACTCTCATTCAAGAGTCTGTCCCTCCACTGGAAATATCCATAGTGGACACTCCCATGGTTGAGTAGGAGCCTTTTGTTCCTTTACAACCTTCGGCCTCTAGTTCATAGAGTTGAAGAAACTTCCTTGTGCACTAGCATAAGCACTAGTAAAAGGCTCTCATGGCCAAGTAGGCCACCTTATAGAGGAAGAAAAAACCACCCCTTTATTAGGGACTCCTACTACGTCCTCTCTCTTCCCCTCTTCTTCTATTCAAATAAGCTCTACATCACTTCTAACTTTTTTTGTGAGTGTAAACGTGCCTGACCCCAAAAAGGTGCAGGTGTTCATCATTCCTTCGGTGGAGCCACCTCTCTTGATGTCCCTTCCAGATGTTCTACCTTTCCCAATACCCACAAACATGACTAACACCTTAGTCATATCTACTATGGTTCTCTCCTCCTCTTCCTCCACACTTCTTGCCTCATCCATGGGGAGTTCACCCCCTCCGACAAAGTAGAAGGAAAACATCGGTCCTTCCAGCAACGAAGGACATAAGAGGAGTCCACCTTCCCTAAAAGGTGGTCCTGTGCTAACTTGTTCTATCCTAGTGACATAACTAGTCCCAGATTCCCCTGAGTTCATCACTACTCCCAAGTCACTCGGTGAGCCTAGGGGTGAATCTTGAGCACAACCTTCTCCATCTATTGAGGTGAAACATGGAACTTCTATAAATTTCATGATTAACTCTTTGTATGAGGTTCCAGCCTTGTCAGAAATCTTCATGAAATTTTTGATCTTAGCTCCTCAAGACCTTAGTGGAGAGGACCTTGTGGGATCCTCTTCCTAAGTTCTTGTTGTGGGAGGGTCAGATGCTCCTCCTCTTAACATTCCACCATTACAGGATCATTCTCCTTCCCCCTTGATGATCTAGAGTGGGAAGCAGATGACCTCTTGGTTGATCAGTGTTAGGGGGAGACCTTTTCTTTATCTTCATATTAGATGTGTGTGTGTGTTGTGATGTGTTCCCCTATGATCGTTTTATGTGTTCTTGGATGACGCTTGTCACCCCTATTGGTGCTTGGATATAAGTGTAGCTTTTGTGTCGTAAACCTTCTTCTATTTGTATCATCATTCTTCCATGTTTGTGTCTTGTTTTTTGATAGATTGGGGATGATGCAAAGCGTTGGGCGCATTTAGGCTTCCCTTCCATGTTGACCTAGTTTTTTATTTTTACTTTTTCTTCTCATGCATTCTTCACATGGTCTAGTACAGTAGGGGTTGATGAAAATTAGTTTTATATACTATTACTATACACACACACAAATATATATATATATATATATATATATATATATATATATATATTTATGATCAATTATTACCCTAAAATATTAGGCTACACATGTGCCCTTTGTTCCTGTTTTCTTTTCCCTTTTTCTTTTCCTTTATCTTTCTCTCTTATTTTCTTGAGTTGTCCCTCTCATGTGTGATAATGCCACTTATATAAAATTTTGATTCTTAGAAAATGAATTCATTTCCAACAAATCTTTTCCTGAGAATCTTTAAAAACTTCTTTTCAAGAATCACATTCTTGAATTAAAACCCTAATGGAACATGTTTCCTTCATCATGGTTTTGTAGAAAATGAACTTGAAAACTTTCCTCCAAAGTGGGAACAACTTTGATCTTCCCCTCATGTGGGGGCATATTCTTCCTTCCAAATTCCTTGATAAAGTGAACATCTTTCAAAAGGATTCCTTAATGATGAATCGATTCAGGAAAGAAACATTTCTTTTGTGCTTTCAAATAGTGCATCCCTTGAGTGGACCCTTTCTTCACATTGGGTTCCCAAGGGACCCCTTTGAAAGTTTCCAACTTATTGATGATCTGCATGACTATCCACTTACTTTCCTATGTCGCCACTTTTTGACATGTTCTATCTGTAGGTAAAAATTTCACTTTGCAGGTGTGCCTGTGAAGCCACTTTTTGACTCTATAGAGTCCACTTTCCTTGGGCTTCCTTCATCTGAGAGATTTTTGGGGACACCTTCTTGTAGGTCTATGGGCCTATAGGATGCTTCTTTTAAGCTTCCTCCATGCAAGATATTTTGGGGGTGGCTCCCCTATAGGTCTGCGGATCCGTAGGGTGCTTTCTTTGGGTTTCCTCCATGTGAGAGATCTTGGGGGATACCTTCCCTACAGGTTTGCGGGTCTATAGGAAAATTTTCTATGGGTTTCCTTCATGTGAGATGTCTTGAAGGACACCTTCCCTATAGGTATGTGGGTCTATAGGAAACTTTCACAACTTCCTCCATGTGAGAGATCTTTGGGGTTTCCTCCTTGTAGGTTTGCAGGTCTCTAAGGCACTTTTCTGGGTTTCCTTCATATGAGAGATCTTGGAGCATACCTTCCTTATAGGTATGCGAGCCTATGGGATTCTTTCTTCTCAGGGCTTCCTTCATGTGAGAGATCTTGGGGGTTTCCTCCTTGTAGGTTTGTGGGCCTGTAAGATGCTTTCATTCTTCAGCTTCATAGTTCTGCATGGCTATGAAGTCCTTTTCTTGTCCTCTGCTCTTTTGTTTTTCAAATCATGGTCTGCTTCCTCAATAGTTCAGGTATACATTTCTAACCTTACAACTTCTCTGATCTACTTTATCAAAGCATATCAGTATTCGTGCTCACTAAAGTGGGGGAAAACTATGTAGGAGTGAATTTTCACCCCTTATGAAAATTCCCCTTTTAACCTTCCACACTTTAAAAAATGAAATTTGAAGGCTAAATTCCACATAAGCCCATTTCATTCATTCCACTTGGTTTTTTTTTTTTTCAACAAAGGATTAACTATCATAGATGCCCATGCAACACCTAGACATCTGCATGGGGAACTTACATCCCTGGAAGATTCCTAAGTTTGGAGTCTATAGAGGTGTTACACTTTCCATTGGAAGTCAATTTGTAACACCCTCTTCGACTAACCAACCTGAATATGGTCATTTTCTTCATTCTCTCCTTCAAATTCACTCTTCATTCCTTCATTTCTTCTCTTCAAGATGTCATCTACACATCCTCCAATCATTCTAGCATTCACTTCTTGCACTTTGAGCCTTCAAGCAGTACTTTGGCACTCCATAGCAGCAATAGCAACACTTCATCAACTCTGTAGAGAAAGTGTGGAACAAACATCAATGCAACAAGGGTTTGAGTCCTCTCATTCTCTCCTCCTTTAGCTAGTGAGCCCTTGGTGGACATGGTAATATTTCTACTCCTCTCCTCTATGATTTGTTGGGTAGCACCTTATTGTTTTGTAGTACTTTTGTGTTCTTTACTTTATTTCCTTCTTTCACATATATTTCTCCATTGTTACAAACTTGGCTATCCATGGAGGTGCAGACACCAAAATAGGAGTTTGATTGAGGCAGGCCCCCATACAACCCCCCAAAAATTTCCCTATTTCTTGTGTGTAGGTGGGCGTGCATTTGGAGCTAGCTAGCAAACAAGCTCTTTTGTGAGATCATTCTTGTCACCATAGCATTAATCTACTTATTTTATCATATTCATCTATATATTCTTACTTCATCATGTTATTTTCTCCCTTAAAAACTATTAGCTAGGATGTCAGCTCATTTTTTGGCAATTCACATTATACTTTAGATCCTTTGGTCGTATGGATGTCAACGCACTTCAGAAATGTCAGTGCACTATGTTGTCATCCTAGAACCTCGCTTTCCTCCTCAGGTAGAGAGCTTCCAAAGGTTACAGTGTGGTACCCAAAAACTGGCTTGCCTACACCCATCTCAAATCTTGAGTATGCGGAGTGGTTGAAGGACCTCATAGTCCTCATCATTCTCGTCCCTCATTTCAAAACACCCCTTTAAGTTGAGGTAAGTTGGGGCAGCTTCCGCTCTTGGTTCTCCATGACCTGGGGCATTGAACATGGTTGGTCCCTCTCTCTTACAGTAAGGTATATGGAAATAACACATAATTAGGTAAGAGAACACTTGTAGATAACGACAAATAAGTATAAGGGGAAAGTAGATAAAAAGTGAAGACACAAAGAAATTTTTTTAGGGGATGAAGTTATGGTATACCTTAGAAATGCAATATTTCATGTAGGCACATATAACAAGCTAAAGATGAGAAATTTTGGTCAATGTAAGATTCTCACAAATTTTGATTTAAGGAATAGCAATGAGGTTGCCTTATGAAAGAACTTGGTATATCACCTATATTAAACATCATAGACCTTCATCAATACCATGGATGATAGTAAAGTAGCGACACCACACAAGCTTCTTTAGAAGAATAACCACTCTAGAAATTACATGAGCATATAGAGTAGATTCTGTATAGTGGAATCAGGTGTAGCACCAAAAATAGGTATTATGAAGAGTACCTTGTTAAGTGGTTCTAAATACTAGTAGAGACTATTCATGGATTTCATGAATTGAGGTGGAATTCCTTATTATCCTCTAGAACTAGTAAACTATGGGGATCATTTTTTTAAAAACCACAATTGTATGATGTAGGATCATCCTAGTAGATATTATTACATTTCGCCACATAATATTGTCTTAGCTTGTGGCACATAATTAGAGCTCTGTAATAGCTCATGTACATCAGTTGCAAAAATGGGAAGAATGAATTTGTTGTAATTGATGTCACCTGGTCAATAGGTTATCAACTGGTTGCTATTCGTTGTATATGTCAATGATATTGAGAAAATTGTATTGAAGAAATATTGTAGGTGTAATCAGGGCTGGCATATTAAGGTTAATGCAATAAAGCATATAAATCAAATTGTAATAAACAATGAAGCACAAATGAGCATAAAGACATAAAGCATAAAACAATATTACCAAATATTCATGACACCATTGATTCACCTCCATTGCACTTCTCCATTTTGCTTGAATACAATAATTTCCCTCATATTTGAGTGTAAAATAAAAGCCTATGACAAGGGACTAGAAAAATATTAAATTTTTTATCTCACACTAGCAGCATGTACTTGCATAATATGTGTACATAATGAAAATGACAAGTGTAAGGTATTTTATAGAAAATAAAAATTTGAATGAATGGTTGAGATTGGATTCCAATAAGATGTCTTAATCTATGGCCGAGATTGAAAGTTAAGCTATGGACTAGGGTTAGGGAAAAATTATGGCAAATGATAAAGATGAAGGGTTGAGATTGAATTATGAGATAATTCAATCAAGGGCTAGGATTAAATGGGATGTCAAGAGATAATATTTGATGTGGAAGATAAGATTGGCATGGATAAAGAGGTGATAGGAGAAATTAAATAATAAAAATTATTTAATTTAGTTGGCCAATGAATACTTAAATAATGAAAATAACTATTTAATTATAGATGAATGCGACAAAAGGAATCATTTTGAATTAAATAATGATTTACTTCAAAATTCAAGAGAGTGGACAAAATTAAATAAATAAAATTTATTTAATTTAGGAGAGAAAAGGCCAATGAATAATTAAATAATTAAAATAATTATTTAATTTTAGAAAGAAGAGGACTTAATTAGTGAAGTAATTAATTAAATAAAATTTATTTAATTAATCAAGGAGGAATAAAGATAAAAAAATAATTTAATTAAATAGTTAAAATTATTTAATTAATAGAAGAATCGTGACTTTAGAAAATAATTAAATAAGTAAAATTATTTAATTATCAAAGATAAAAGGGGAAATGATGGAGAATTTAGAAATCACAAGACTGGGACAATTTTTAGTGTCTACATTTTGCCCCTCTTTGATACAATACATTTTATCATGTTGTGTCAAAGAAATTCAGTCAAAACATGCCCTAGTGTAAAAGGGATGAGGAAGGATGACAAGGAGGGTTGTGCTATGCCACCTTGAGAGGACATGTGGGTTCACAGAACATGAGGGTGCTCTTGAAATGGATAAGAGGAAAATAGATAAGAGGCATAGAAGAAATGTTAGCATGGAGGATATGGATGTTAGTTGAGACAACTTTAAAGATGCATATTTGTTTAGACAAGACTCTACACTAATCATCATTGAGTGGTAAAATGACACAAATGGACAACAAACATGATGGTATGACATAGATCAAGGTGTTTAAGGTCATCCACTTGAAAAATAGACAGTCGTAGACAAGGAATGTCCTAGCTCATACTAAGGGCCAAGTTGCCCCAGTCTTTTTGCCAAGACAATCCAAAAACATCAATCAAAGAAATGAGTCAAGAGATATCATCGTTCCTCTAAATCCTTCATGGGACATCCTCAAGGAACTAGTAACCTGACTCATAGACAAATGCAAAAAGAAAGATAAGAAAAGAAATGCCACAATGTCAACAACTAGTTTTAATGTTTGCCAAAATATGATTGTTTGATTTTTAGGTGATTGACAGGTTGATTGTCTGACAATGCCCAGTTTCAGGACGGAAACATTTCATGTAAGATGTCAAGTCTGGTTTCACTCATGTGACCACCTATATAAGGGAAACAATGATTTTTGAATTGATGACAATGTCTAGTTTCAAGAAGGACACATCCTGTATAAGACATAACTTGACTATTTTGACAGTTTGACTATTTAACAATTTTGACAATTTGTTTGGGTTGATTGAGTGACCTTGTTGACCTATTGTCTTGTTGATTTGTGACTTTTCTAATGTTTTGATGACTATTTGTGTCTATGTTGACAATGATTTATTTTGAATTATTTGAATTATTCAACTTATTTGACTTATTTGACTTATTA
Organism: Sequoia sempervirens; assembly: GCA_007258455.2. NCBI lineage: Eukaryota > Viridiplantae > Streptophyta > Pinopsida > Cupressales > Cupressaceae > Sequoia > Sequoia sempervirens. Next base: position 119,027,502 of record VDFB02193867.1, read on the forward strand.
GACTGTCTTGTAGTTCAATACAACTCTTGACTTTGTTGAAATGACAAAGGGATGAATCCTAATTGTATTTGGCAATTCCTAAAGGACTAACCTAATGCCTTGGAGGCACATCGACAGATGGCCTTGCCTGTGTCCAGTCACAAAGGCAACATAGTTTGACAATGACAATGACTGACTTTGACTTTGTTTTTGGGATTTTTGTAAGTTATGTGAATGTTTTTGGATTTTGACATGTTTTGATTTTTTTTTTTTTGAAATGTTTTGATTTTTTTTGGATTTTTGAAATGTTTTGATTTTTTTTTGTTTTTTTTAAGAATATTTGATTTTTTTTTCTTTTATTATGGATGATATGGGGAAGTGTGTATTCTATTATGGATGATACACTATAAGGACAATGAAAAATGCATATGAATGATGTTCACAAGCAAGCAAGCAAGCACACAAAAGAATCCAAGGACAACCATGATCTTGCTCCTAGTCAAGCTGAAATCCAATTGACAAGTGATGAGGATGATGGCCACATTGTTTGATGCGGGAAGGATACATCCCAAAAACAACGTGAGGATGATGATAATGTGACTAAAGGATCAAAGTTTGCAGCAAGGCTAGAAATAAGGCCAAGGAATGTTTTGGATGATATGTTAGGATGCACAACAAGATTGTATGGATTAGGCTTATTGCATTTGGAATGACTGGATAGAATTATGGAGGGAACTTGGATAAGCAGATCAAAATCCTTAATCCAATGACAAGGGAAAACCAAACCCAACAATAGGCATGGAAGGATAATGGATTGATTTTTGTAAAGGATGGGAGACATGAGGATTATTGGCATATGATCTCCAAGGACTATGTCGCATAGGAATAATTTTTTTTCTCCAAGGTATGGGAATGGATAATGTTATGAAGGCTATGATATCTCATGAATAGTGTATAACCAAATGATATACATGTCAGAAATTTTCCCAAAGCATGACTTATGTTTCTACCTTAGTCCTTATCAAGATCAAAGTAGGTGGGAAAGTGGATGGGAATGATAGGGCTTAGATGGATAGATGGAAATGTCATAGGAAATTTCATGTGAAGGGCATGTGAGATGAGACAACTTTCTCCCAAGCGTAATGGTATAGATAGATAATTTCTCTTACACATGATTCTTGTTTGTCAAGTTTTCATTATGGTACTTATCCAGGGCATCTATTTACTAGGTTTTCACCATTGGAAAAAAAAATTCTCTCTACCTTTTTTATATATATTTTTCCTTTTTTTTTTGTATTTTTGTAGATGATCACTTTGATGGCACTAATGTAGATTCTGATGTCATTAATATTAACCTTTATGGAGTTTGGAATTTTGATTGGGATAGTGTTTGGAACCAAGAATTTTATATGTCTTCTGAGATGACCATTTTGAAGTGGGTGGACATTTATTATATGTGGGAGATCTCTTTTCTTGTGGCTCCAGATTTTGTTTGACTTTTGGATTTAGAATATTTTCTTTTCTTGATCCATTTTTCTTTGGGATCCATTTTAACTTCACTTGTCCACTTGGATTTTTATACTCAATTACCTTTGACATTTGATTTTTGACTTTAGACTTGTAAGGCTTTTTCCTTGTTGGTTCCAATTGAGGGAATGATGTTTTATAGTGTGGATGGAAGGAGTGTAGGAAGCAACCTTATGATAAGGACTACTCATGGCCCCCATTTTGATGTTTGTATTGGATAAAGTGTCCCCTAATATCTTGGAGGTATCACTAGCACCATTTTATTTCTTGATTGAAGAATAGCGAAGACATTGATGTCTAGGATTTTCATAAAACTGTATTGGTTCTCGAATACCTTTCTCATGTATTCCTAGTCGTCTTCCTTGATACTACATTTTTTGACATATTCTCTTTGCAATGGGGTATTTGTTATTTTGAAAACAAGATGCGAACCCATAATTGTGTATGTGGAAACCAATGCTTGGAATTTTCTCATCTACAAGAAAGCCTGCTTTGACAAAGGTGGATGATCCTAGTTGGTAGGATATTTTGGCTTTATCATTTGTCATGCTTATGTCTTCTTGGTCCTTTAAGATGTCAATTTGATCAATGATATATTTTGTGCCTTCATATTGGACTTGGTCAATGATAAATTCCTTGTGTTCTTCTTGATCCATAGTAGCCTTTTTATGTTCTTCTTGAATGTTGTCCATGTCATTTGTTTGATTATCTATGTGTCCCAAGGAGGCAAGTGTCTCATTTTTGGAAATAGAGGTGTTTGGAGTTTGGATAGGATTGACTTCAAATGTTTGATCATGGATGGTATAAAGGTCAATAAGTGGATCACTTTGGGTTTCTTGTTCAATACTAGGATCTTGGTCAAAGATAGGTTTGTCTTGGTTGACATGATAGGGAATGGGATATTGATCATGGATAGGTGTATTTTTGATGCCATGGTTATCTAGAATTACTTTGTGGATGGAATTAAGGATAGGATCATGGGATGGACTACTTTGATCTTGATGTGAAGGTGAAGCTATGATGTCATGCTTTGTACTTTCCTTTTGACATGTATCCTCAAGTTTAGGCATTGGGATGTAATTTTGGAGAACATGACTAGATGTATTTTCATAAATAGATGTAGACTGAGATGGAATGGATTGACATGAATTAGTGGATGATGGACTAGGATAGGATGTGAAGGCTTGGAATATATTAGTGGAAGGTCAGTTTCCCTTGTCAAGATTAGGATAAGGGTGATAAGTGGACACTTGTTGTGGATTAATGGTATGGCTTGTGTTAAGTGACTCATGATAGTGAGGGTAGACGGATAAATTTTTGTCCCTCCTATTTGTTGTTGTTGTTTCCCTTGATGTCAAAGACACGCAAAGACACTAGATGACATGTATTTTATAGGAATACAAACTATAATATCACTTAAATTTTCATTTCATACATGGGTAAGCAATGTTGATATAGTCTGACAATGCATTATACAGGTTGATAGCATATTGTGTTCTATTCTATTCATCTCGTTTATGTGATACATGTTGATACCTGATTAGATTTCAATTCTGGATGCATTGTGTCATTGATAAGGGGCTTAATGTCCTATCAATGAGTCCATTGATAAGCCATTAAGATTTTATCATTCACATAATACATGAGACATTGATTTTCTAATACAAACAATATCAATTCATATCTTCTAATAAGGTATCATTACAAGATCATGATTCACCTAGAGGGCATTGGTATATCATTAAGTTTAGAGATTGATGGTGTTGGTACTCATCATTAAAAAGATAGTGTTGCTATTCAACATTACAATGTCATTCATGATTCATCTTTGTGATATTGGATTACATGGAGTAGTTGTATTCCTGAAGCATACTTGCTAACATTAGGGTTTGTTTGTATGTTGTAAAGAGTTTTTTAAAAGGAAGAATGGAGGTTACATTATATTTGTTTGGTGACTTGCTATAGTAAGTCAAAGTCACTTAAGAGATCTCTTAAAGGGTGTTATCCACACATGGCAACCGACTCCTTCCCTTAGCACAACCAAATGAACAAGGTTTCTTAGTTATGCATTGTATCATAATTTTTTTTAGTATAATGCATACAAATGCGATAAGAAGTATATTGTTTATGGCATATATTTTATTAAGGAATAATATTGAATTGTCTTTGGTAAAAGGTATGTGTCTCAGAATTCTCGAATACACTTGGTAAATGGAACATTTCATTCTTATGGAATAATTATGAGAGGTTCTCAATTAGGGCACAAGTAGCTGAGGTTTTATTGTGGCAATCATGGATTCAATGGGTTTGTGACAAGACAATGTTGGAAAATGGTTTCGCAGTTTAGTCAACTCAGACTCAGGAAAAAGGATGTAGTTTTTGAGTAAGAATGAAAGTTATCTTTTTGACATATGGCTAAGATTGTATCTTAATCACTTTTTTTTGCTTCAAAACATAAGTTTTAGTTATGGCATTTGTTAATGTTGGTTACCTGTTAACAAATGGTTGAGAATTGGATACAATTTTTTTGACATAGGGTTGTAGTTTGTTTCTTGATGATCCTATATAATGAAGTGTTGGTTTTATGAGGCTGTTGGGGTTTTTTTTTAGTTACTTTATAACCCTTTATTGGGTATGTGGTTTAAGATAGTTGGTGTGAAGTATAGAAACTATGCACACTATTTATGCTATGTCGAACATATTCACGAGGTTTTTGATTACAAATAAATGTCGGTAGTTTTTGATCTTATACTCTGTTAAGAGTTTTTTTTTTCGTGATATTTATCCTTTGTAATTGTTATGTTATAAAGATCTTGAGTAAAATGTAGAGATCTATTTTTGAAAGGATTGTGCACAAAACAGTAAAAAATACCTAGTATACTATATGTTTTAAAGGTTCCATCTTATGAATCTTTGGGACATATACTATGCTAGTACAAAAATTTTGTAATGTTTTGTACAGAAACAAAGTCATCCTCTGTAGTTGAACTATTTATTGAGAAATGTATGATGAAGTGTATGCCAGTGAGGAAAATGTGTAATCAATGAGGTTATTTGGTCAGTGAAGGCATTTTTGTCAATGAGACATTGTTTTATTTCTAGTGAGGCATTTGAAATCTATCAGTGAGATAGTATTGCCAGTGAGGCATTATAAATATATATATATATATATATATATTTCTTTTTATTAAGCCAATTAGGCAACATTTTTGGAGAGGTTTTTCTACCCCTAGAGGGGTTTTCGCTCATCAAATTATTTGTCTTATGTTCTCATTACCTTGATGTGATAATGTTTCAAGATTGTGATGATCTTTGGTTTTCTTTAATATTTCTTATTTTAGTTATTTAATGATTGCATTCAATTCATGAATGTATTTATCATTGAAATATTAAGAGCACAAATTACTTGATTCCTTTTAATGGAAAAAGTTAAAATTTGTCTAAAACACTGATTCACCCCCACTCTTAGTGTCTTCTTCTCTCCAACAAGTGGTCTCAGAGCCAAAACCTTGATTTATCAAGCCTAATCAGCTTAAGGGTCCCTGGTATTTAAGTGTTGTGTTTGATATGGAAAAAAGCAGAAGGAATAGGAATAAGAAAGAAAAATCACAACCTGTAGAAGAAATGGTCTTTGAACTTGATGAATTTGTGGTATACATGAATGAATTAGATATAGAAGAGTGTGAAATTGATTTTATGGGAGAATTATGTACTACCCTAGATGAGATTAAAAAACACAGGAAAGAGAACCAAAGTTTAAAAGACCAAATTCAACAAGTAAAAGTCTCCAAGAACAAAATATAGTTAAAAGAAGACAATTGTAAAAGATTAGTATCAAAAATTAGTTCATTGAAAACTGAGATTGAAGATTCTAACATGTTAATCATCTCCTTAAAATAGAGGTTGAAGAAGGAAAGAGAATAGTAGAGAAAACTAAATAAGATTTGGAAGTTAAAATTATTGAATGCCACAAACTTGAAGGAGAAATAGTCTCTCTTAGAAAATATCTCAAGACTGTTAGGATGCAGTTAGAAAAGAGTCAAAAGTTTGATGACAATGTCAACAAGTTTAATGAAATGATAGGGAAGCAAAAACAACATAAAGATCCTACTAGTCTAGGATATGAGATAGGAAAAAATTCAAATGAAAGGAGCCAAAACATGAGACAGTCTTTGTATCTGTAGATGGAAAGGTGTAGAATTTTAAAGTTAGACAAACTCCTAGAAAGAGAATAGACTTGAGTTATCATTCTGCTGCTCTTGAGGAAGATAAGAAGAAAGAAAAAGATGAAGTTGTTGATGTTGGAAGAAAAAGAACAGATAGATTCTCAAGACCTTCATGTCTTCCAAGCAATATTAGTCAATGAGGTATAGAAAATTTCATGGTTATTGTTATTCATGTCATAAGAATGGTCACAGAGATAGAGATTGTAGCTATTTTGGATTGTCAAATTAAAATTACAATGTTATTTTCTATAACTACAATAAGATTGGGCACATAAAAAGAAACTATTGGTTACTACGAAGATACAAAGATTGGAATGATTTTGAATTGTCAAGAAACACTTATGCTTCTTCTCTTAATCATCAAGTTATGTGCTATAAATGTAATGGTTTTGGACATAGAGCAAAATTTTGTAGAAGTATATTGTTAAAATCACCTAAGCAAGAAGACACTTTGAGCAAGCAAAATAAGGAGCCTATGAAAATCTAGTGAAGAAAACCAAATTGGGATAAGAAGGATTCTAAACTTGTGCACATTGCACAAGGAATATCTCAAAGTGCATAGAAGGTAGCGTTAAGCAAGGGGGAGTAGGTTAGTGATTTATCTTTTTACCCCTAGAGAAAAAAAGGAAGTTGAGTAAGATTATACATAGTCTAGAGACATTATTTTTGTAGTTGTTTTAGTTGCCTCTTGAGTTGATTAAAGAATTGATTTTTGTCAAGATTGCATCATAATGTTCATCCTTATTGATCTATAATTGTGTTGGTACGCTAGAAATTCACCATAATAATTTTGGTATCAAAGAGTGTTCATAATTTTTGGAGGTTGTTTGTTATATAAGGAAGAGTCAATATTGAAAATGTGTGTTGATCTTAAGGCTTTTGATAGTGGCATAAGATTTAACTCTTTTTGCAGTTACTTGGTGTCTTCAGTGGTTTGTGGTGCTATTTTCTTATGCCAAAGACTCTATGTCAAGGCGTATTTGTTTACATATCTAAAAATGGAAAAAATGGTGATCAAGGGGCATTTGTATATTCCTATATTGACATTGATAATGGTGTTTGTCATGTTTGATAGTGACTTGTTATGCTCTTGACAGTGTTATACATACATATGATAGTGATATGTTTTTGATAGTGCTAGTTTCTTCACAACATCATCAATTTTAGTATTTGGAGACATTGATAGGTTTCAGGTGGATCTTGATATTCATATATTAATTTTGTTTTATGGAATATTTGTGTAATTTTAATATGACATACAATGGTATTAGTGTTGATATTGAGTTATGTCACATTATGACAGTAGTCATATGCTTCAAAGTGTTATAACCAACAATGGTAGTTGTTTGGCATTGTTTGACAGTGTGTAGTATTTGAAATGGCATTGTCTAGAAAGCACTTGCTATGCATTGGCAGTAAGTTTGATGGTACCTATGCTTTGAAAATTGCAATGATTGAAACATATTAATACTTGACTTGATAGTTGCTCATAAAATTTTCTTGAAATTGAGTTTTGCAGTGCTTTGAGGTGGTAAGTCTACTAGAGTGGATTAATGAATATAATGCACTCTCTTAGCTTGTGACACTATGTAGAACAAAGACTACAACTTTTCATATGGAGCTCATTTGTAAGGGGAGTAAGTTGTAGATAATATGGTAGGTTGTCAAAGGGGGAAATGTGATCAAGAGAATACAATGTCTTTATCTCTACTTTCTCCTTGAAATATAAATGGGCATTAGTACTATAGAATGTTTTATTGACAATGCTCTTATGTGCTAGTGCTCTTATGAGTCAGTGTCTTTTTTAATGATAGTGAGAGAAATAGTTATGTCTTGCAGTCATGCCTAACATTGGATGCAGCCTCTCAAACATCTATAATACCAATGGAAAATTCCTAGATGAACAAGAGGACTTGCAAGGAAGCATTGAAGGTATCTATGTGCAAGGAAGACTATGTTGATTCTGTAGATTGGAGAAAGCAAGATGAAAAATGTGGATCATTCCTTGAATTAAAATGAGTTAGTGACAATAGTTTGTCTTCACAGTTTATTCATACCTGACCTTGATAGAGTATATCAAGTATATTTTGTTTAAGTTTTGTGACATGAGTAGTGCCTTTATAGTGATGTTTTTTTTTTCATACACAGTGAAATGGTGTTTGGAACCTTTCTCTAGAGTGGTCCTTGGAACTTTGCTTGATGATAATGTATCACAACTACTTGGTATAGATGTTTGGTGTTTTTGCATGAAAATAGTAGAACAAGAGTTGCAAAACTTTCAATGTTATGTGTAGTCAATGGATATCCTACTGCCTAATGATAATAATCCTTCCTTGTAGCTTCTTTGACATTATTGTCAAAAGATGAGAAAGGATCAATTGTTAGATATGGCCTTAATGATGATCTATTGAATGTTGTTCGAACATTATTGTGGATTTGACCAAATGTTACTTGCAGGGGGAGAAATTAATATCTTTGTGACGAAGGGAAAGATGAAACATTGATATTGGTTAATAGTGCATAGTGACAGTTAGCCTTGGTTTGAGTTTTGGATATGGATCTTTGAAAGGTTGATTGGTTAGTGGCAGTACAATGCAAATGTTTGTTTTATCAATGGTAGTGCATATTATGAATCTCTCTCACTCCATGGAGTTAGGGGGAGCATTTCATGCTTAATCTTACCCCTATTGATGTTGTTGGTATTATTGGTATTGTCACCATAAATACATTCTTGGTTATCCTTCAACATTTTTGTCAAATTGGTTAGATTTATGGTGCTTTTTGATAGTGGATTATCAAGAGCATTGTAAAATTTGTTTTCAGTGGTATCATAGTGAAAAATCTATTGAACAGTTATATATTTGACTTTGTTTATCACTTGCTTGGTACTTGAAATTTAAAGCCTGATCTAACAGTTTCTATGAATTATAATAGGGAAGGTTATGAACACGGCTCAGTGACATCTTAGTGTAGGAGTTAATGAGATATCCCGCAGTTGTTTCCCTTCATGATGGATATCAAGATTACTCTTGTATTGTCTTTGCTGCTATGTATCATGTGTATATTCTTGGAATGTTGATGTTCCACTATTTGAGTTCAATTGCAAAGATTTGGTGACTACTACAAGATCTATTTTTCATTTCTTGCTATGTTACATTTGCTTCATCCATTTTTTGTGTTCCTTTGTCTCTTGATGCAAGAAGGGGGAGAGAGCTTTGGTATTTTACCATCAAGGTGAAAGGGGGAGTTTGTTGGCCCTCCTAGTTGTTGTAATTGTTCCTTGATGTCAAAGACACACAAAGACACCAGATGATAGGTATTTGACAGGAATTCAGACTGTAACATCACTTAACTTTTTATTTCATACATGGGTATGCAATTTTGATACAATATGACAATGCATTATACAGGTTGATGTCATATTGTGTTCTATTCTATTCATGTGGTTTATGTGATACATGTTGATACCTAATTATATTTCAATTCTAGATGCATTGTCACTGATAAGGGGCTTAAGGTCCTATCAATGATTCCATTGATAAACCATTAAGATTTTATCATTGACATAATACATGAGACATTGATTTTCTAATACAAACAACATCAATTTGTATATTGTAATAAGGTATCATTACAAGATCATGATTCACCTAGATGGAATTGGTATATAATTAAGTTCAAAGATAGATGGTGTTGGTATTCATAATTACAAAGATAGTGTTGTTATTCAGCATTACAAGGTCATTCATGATTCATCTTTGTGATATTGGATTACATGGAGTAGTTGTATTTCTGGAGCATACTTGCTAAACATTAGAGTTTTTTTTTATGTTGTAAAGATTTTTTTAAAAGTAGAATGAAGGTTACATTATATTTTCTTGGTGACTTGTTGTAGTAAGTCAAAGTCACTTAAGAGATCTCTTAAAGGGTGTTATCCACATATCACAACTAACTCCTTCCCTTAGCACAATCAGATGAACAAGGTTTCCTAGTTATGTGATGTATGGTAAAAAAATTTAGCATAATGCATACAAAAGAGATAAGATGTATATTGCTAATGGAATATAATTTATTAATGAATAATATTGAATTATCTTTGGTAAAAGGCATGTGTGTCAAAATTCTCTAATACACTTGCTAAATGGCACATGTCATTTGTATGGAATCATTATAAGAGGTGATCAGTTAGGGAAAAGGCAGCTCTTAGGGTTTGTTGTGGTAATCATGGATTTGATGGGTTTGTGGCAAGACAATGCTAGAAAATAGTTTCACGGTTCAGTCAACTCAGACTCACGCAAAAGGACACAATTTTTAAGTAAGCGTGAAAGTTATCTTTTTGACATACAGGTAACATTATTTCTTAATCATTTTTTTTTGCTTCAAAACATAAGTTTTAGTTATGGAATTCATTAAAGCTAGTTACTTATTCACAAATGGTTCATCATTGGATACAATGTTTTTGACATAGGGTTGTAGTTTGTTTCTTGATCATCCTATATAATGAAGTGTTTGTTTTATGAGGTTGTAGGGTTTTATTTTCTAGTTACTTTGTAACCCTTGGTTGGGTATGCGGTTGAAGACAGTTGGTGTGTAGTATAGAAACTATGCACACTATTTATACCATGTTGAACATATTCACAAGGTTGTTGATTACAAGGAAATGTCGGCAGTTGTTGATCTTATACTCTGTGAAGAGTTTTATTTTTGTGAGATTTATCCTTTGTAGTTTTTATGTTATAAAGATCTTGAGTAAAATGTAGAGATATTTTTTTGAAAGGATTGTGCACAAAAGAGTAAAAAATACCTAGTATACTATATGTTTTAAAGGTTCCATCTTATGAATCTTTGGGACATTACTATGTTAGTGTTAAAGTGTTGTAATGTTTTGTAGACAACCAGAGTGATCCTTTGTAGTTGAATTCTTTATTGATAAATGTATGATGAAGTGTATGCCACTGAAGCAAAAGTTTGTATTCTAGTGAGGTAAATGTCTAACTAGTGAGGTTCTTTGGTCAGTGAGGCCATTTTTGTCAGTGAGATATTTTTTATTGCTAGTGAGGCATTTGAAATCTATTAGTGAGATAGTATTGCTAGCGAGGCATTTGAAATCTATTAGTGAGATACTATTTCCAGTGAGGCATTTGAAATATATCAGTGAGATACTATTGTTAGTGAGGCATTGTACACATAATTTTTTCTTGATTAAGCCAATGAGGCATCATTTCTGGAGTGGTTTTTCTACCCCTAGAGGGTTTTCCACTCGTGAAATTCTTTGTCTTATGGTCTCATTACTTTGATGTGATAATGTTTCAAGATTGTTATGATCTTTGGTTTGCTTTATTATTTCTTACTTCAGTTCTTTAAATATTGAATTCAATTCATGAATGTATTTATCATTGAAATATTAAGAGCACAAATTACTTGATTCCTTTTAAAGGAAAAAGTTTAAATTTGTCTAAGACACAAATTCACTACCCCTCTGAGTGTCTTCTTCACTCCAACATGAATGACTAGAGCTTATGGATTGTTGGTAAGAAGGGTATGTGGGTAGTTGACAATGGGTTGAGGTTGATTTTCTATTTGGATTGGATGAATTGTCTTTTGAAGTCTATGGCTTGTTGGTATTGACCATTACAGAGTAATTGGTATTCAACTTGATTACCAAGAATATCAAGGTAAATTACAGACATGGTGGTGAGGTCTAAATGATAATACAAAGGCTAGGATGAAAATGAGGATTAGAAGTTTGACTTGGAGATAATCTGGATAACTTGACTTAGAGGACACATAGATTTGTTTGTTTTTGAAATGTTTCTAATGTTTTTGGATTTTTTAATATGTTTTTTTTTTTACTTTTTTTTTTATTTTTGATTTTTCTTGCTTGATTAAGATTTCAATCTTGAATACACATTCACACATGCAAGACAAGATTTGATGAAAGATGTAATACAAATGATTATGATAAGAAGACACTTCCAAGAAAAAGAACAATCCTAGCAATTATTCAAGTGGGGAGATTGGGCAATGGTCTTAAGCTAGGGTGCACAAGGTTGACTAGGGATGATTTGAAAGAAAAATCTTGCTCCACAACTGGGAGAAAGGGGTAACCCACCCTTCACCTTCACTTCCCAAAGGTATAAAGTTCTTTGGGGCTTAGCCAAAAGTGACAAGATTTCAAATCCCAAAAAGGTGTATCTTTGGATTCACACCTAGATTGAGGTCATCCCTTGGAGGGGTGTGTGCTCCAAGTAGGCCTCCTAATAAGGGTATGAAAAAAGCGAACCAAGTGAGGTGTTTTGGAGGACACACATACTCGATTCACACTCGCGGTTATTAATTGAACCTTAGAAATGAAATGTGTGTAAACAAACAATGGAAGCACTTGTTCTTTTTAACCCAATGAAAAAATGTGTGATGGAAGAAAATGGTTCTTTTTAAGCCCAATTTCAAAGTCTGATTGCAAACAAGATGTTCATTTTAAGTATGAAATTGAAGTGTTAACAAGCAATGATTAGAGATGAAAAATGGAATGTGTGCACCTAGACTTTCTTTTGCTCCAATTTTTTTTCCACTTGATCCAATTTGGCCTTTGAAGTGTTCATTTTTCTTTACATTCACAAAACAAACAACAAATCCAAAATCTAGCAAGATAATTGATCACTAATATTAGAGGGTTAGCTAGTCAGGGAAAATTTGATTTTTGGAAAAAGAAAATTGCACTGAAAATTAAAAAAATGGAGAATAGACCCTTACTAAAAATTTTAGAGCTTTCCAAAAATGTAAAGAAATATCAAAATTTTGTTGTTTGCACCGAACATTAATTTTTTATAAAAAATCATTAAAAAATTATTAAAAAATTCAAAATAGGTCCAAAAATTCTAATTTTTGGATTGAAGGTGCCTAACATCATCCAAAATCTACAAAAAAAAATTGTGAAAAGATATACAATCATTTGTGAGACATAAGTAAATCTTTATAAAGCCCTAATTTTCAAAGATCTACTTTTTGTCTAATTATTTTTCATCCAAATCAAAAATATAAAGAACAAACCCCTATTGAGATTCAGAGAGCTTTCTAGAAATATAATAATATAAAAAAAAATCACTAACTTGCTCTCAAAATTGATTTTTCATGAAAAATAACAAAAAAATTATAAAAAATTTAAAACAGCTCCAAAAAGTCAAGGTAAGATGAAGTCATTTCTACTTGTGGGAGCTAGGGAAGCAACAACTCTTTTATCACAGAGTCAGAGTGGCAGGGTTGGAGTGTTGGGAAAAAGCTTTTAGGGAAAAAAGTAGGGGAAAACATAGTGAGCCGAGGAAGTTTTGATGCGACGGACTTCAGAGCGAAGGCCGTGGGAAGTCAAACAGGGGGTGAGAATGCCTATTTGGAGAAAAACCACTAGGTGACGGGAAAGACAAATATGGTTGTTAAGGCCAACAAACTGTTAGTTATCTTGTAGGAGGAGCTTGAAGATAAGGAAATGCACAATGTTAAAGTATTCTCATAGTGACGATTGATAGGACACTTCTAGGGTTTTTGGCCTTGGTTGTGTGATTTCCGTAAATGAATTTCTTAGCACTAGGAACCAATTGTGGAAGGTTGTGTTCAAATCTACCCAGCTGCCATAGGTTTTTTTATTGTTGTTTTTAAAACTATGGCTAATAGAAATAAAGTTCTATGCGATTATTTCTATAGTTGGGTGGAGAAATTTTCTCTATCCTTGAAGCCATGGCATCTAGCTTTCAACCCTACAATAGAGACTTTTGATAAAGTACCTCTATGGGTAAGACTCCCAAAATTCCCTCTCCATTTTTGGTTTGAGTCTTACTTAGAGGCTATAGAAAATTCTTTAAAGGGATTTTTTGATGATTGATGAAGGTTATTCAAATCTTTTGCACTCCACCTATTCCCAATTTTTTGTGGAGATGGAGGTATCAAAGAAACTCCCATAAGAGGTCTCAATTTAAACTTCCAAGGGATGTTGGGTACAACCCTTCGATTATGAAGGGGTACCATTTCGTTGTAGGAGATGCTTCCAGAATGGACATATCGTTGCACAATGTGCAAAGCCTAGATGGTCCAAACTAGCTATTTGGTGGTAGGATGTCTCACACAGACATTATGTGGTGGAGAAACAGAGTGGGAGAAGGAAGAGAAAGATAAGAACAACCCTCAAGTGGTGGGAAAATCTAAACTACCTTAGACAAATAGGGATTCAGATCAGCTAGGGGGGTCGAGGCATGCTGAGGTGCCCATTTCAAACTGTGTTGATGTAGGGAGAGCTATTAAAGGTGTGGAAGAAAAAAACCAACATGGTGCTAAAACTCTGCAGTGTAGGGAGAAATCAGGCCTGGTGAAGGTGCAGGAAAAAGGGGAGTGTATTGGAGAGGTAGAAGGTTATAATGGGAAAGCAATGGTTGAAGAACATGAGATATCTCAATCAGTGGTGAGACAAGTCATCAGGAGATAGAGAATTCTAATTCTCAGATCAGGACAGACAGAATGGATCATTCACTGTATTATGTTTCTTCAGGTTTCAGAATATTCTCAATCCATCAGGTCTCAAAACAAGATGGTCAATCAATAAATAAACAATTAAGCACAAATGAGCATAAAGACATAAAGCATAAAACAATATTACCAAATATTCATGCCACCATTGATTTAGCTCCATTGAACTTCTCCATTTTGATTGAATATGATAATTTCCCCTAGATTTGAGTGTGCAATAATAAGCCTATGACAAGTGACTAGCAAAATATTGAAGATTGTTGTCTCACACTAGCAACATGTACTTGCATAATATGTGTAGAAAATGAAAATGACAAGTGTAAGGTCTTTCATAGAAAAGACAAATTTGAATGAATGGTTGAGATTGGATGCCAATAAGATGTCTTAATCAATGGCCAAGATTGAAAGTTGAGGTGTTCTTAATGGTTCTATGTTTTTTACACTAGTTTGGCTAACCTTGTGTTAAACACTACCTTTAGAGTTGATGAGGTGTGTTGGATCTATTTGGGTCCTTATGAAGCATTTGTTTGGGCTTCCCTTATTCTAATTCCACCCTAGGATGTTTTAGCATCAACGTAATTTAAATTTGAATCCGGATGGCCAAATTTGGATATGTTTCAAAGTTGAGGATGGTATAAATACAAGATGAGTTAGTGGTGAAATGGTGCAGGGGAAAGGAGAGATAAGTGCAATCAAGTAGAGAAGATAGATGCAAGATTGATGTGAATCAGTGAGTGTGTGTGATGCAAGTGTGGAAAATTAGTGCAAAGCCTAAATGCTAAGTTTCTAGATGCAGTGAGTAGAAGGTGTAGTCTATCATTCATACATGTTTGCAAGTGGTTGAGAAAATTGTGGGGGATTTCTCTGTTGCATTGAGATTTTCTTCTCTTTGTAACATATCTCTTCTATCTTCTTTGTATATTTGTGGCAGTGAGCCCTCTGAGTTGTTAGCCTTGTTGGATAGTGAGTCCTTGTTTTTGCAATGAGCCTTGTTTCTTAGGTAGTGAGCCTCTTGCAAGTGGTTTTGATATTATCTATAGTATGAGTTAATCCTCAACTTTATTTTTCCCTTATTTTTTTTCCACATAAATTTGGTGTTATTATGTTTGTGTGATGGATTTATGTTTCTATATTAGTATTTAACGCTTAATCATTTAAACAATTTTAAGAATTAGTTCTCATGAATGAATTAAAAGTTAAATCTATGACAACTGATTCGCTGCCCCTCTCAGTTGTCCTATTCAATAATTGGTATGAGAGATTGGTTCCTAGGTGAAGAGCTTAACCACTTGAGGAAGGTGTGGGATGGCTAGCAAAATGTTTTATGATTATTCAAGGTTCGATGGAACTAATTATGCTATTTGGAAAATATTGATGGAAGAATATCTAGAGTATTGTGGATATGATGTGGAAAAAGCTTACAAGAAACCTTAACTCAGCCTATTGATGGTCTGAGTATGGTTCATGGGATGATAGCACATGAAGCAAAAAATAAGCTGAAGTACATCTTGAAGAATAGCCTAGTAAATTCTAACTTGATTAAGGTTTATAATTTGAAGACTGCTAAGGAAGTATGGGATTCCTTTGAAAGGGAACATGAAGGTGATGAAAGAGTCAAAGAGGAAAAATTTCAGAATTTGGAGACACATTTTGAGTTTCTACATATGTCTGAAGATGAGAATATTAAAGCTTATGTATAGAGATTGGATCAGATATTAGCTAGAATGCAAGGACTTAGTGCAACTGTAGATGAAACCAAGATTGTAAAGATGATTCTTAGAACTCTCCCTAATGCTTACAACAAGAAGGTGTGTGATATTGAAAAAAGTATAGATTATAAGACCTACACTAAAGATCTGTTGTTGGGATTTTTGACATCTTACGAGATGAGGAAGGTGAATCTAAAGAATGGATACAAATCAACAACTTTTAAGGCTACAAAATTTGAAGATTCAGATGAAGAAATTTTTGATGAAATAGAAGCTAACTTTGTAAGAAGGATGAGGAAAGGATCTGACAAGTATGAAGGTAAGCTTCCCTTTAAATGCTTTAGTTGTGGAGAAATAGGTGATTATGCTGCAAAGTGTTCGAAAAGAGCTAAGAGGAATAAACAAAGATATGAGAAATAAAAGAAAGGAAAAGAGATCAATAGAGAATATTATGTGAATGAGAATGCTAGTATATTTGGTGAGTATTTTGATTATTAAGATCCTGATGAAAATGAATGCTTTCTATTGGATATAAAGGATGAACCTACTTCTAGTAACTCTAAAAAATAGGTGAAGGAAAGCCCTCCAGAGAAGGAGAAAATGAAGGTACTATTATTTCTGCCCTACATGCTAACAAGAAAAATAATATTGGGTAGTTGATAGTGGTTGTTCAAATAACATGACTGGTGATAAAAGTAAGTCTCTTAAACTTAAAAAATATTATGGAGGCTTGGTTATGTTTAGAGATGGTATTGGTGCTAAAATTTGTGGAATAGGTTATGTAATTTTTTATGGAAAGCATCATACTGATGATGCCTACTATGTTAAGGGTTTAATGCATAATATGTTGATTGTTGGATAGATGTGTAGTAAGGGATATGATCTTGTATTTAAGGATGAGAGATGTAAAATTTAGAAAGTATTTGGAACAGTGATTACTGCATGAAAGAAATTTGAGGGAAATATCTATATCAACTTAAGGGTGTTGATGGATTATGCTTTAAGACTTAGATTAATGAGAGTTGGTTATGGCATCAAAGAATGTGTCACATGAATTTTGATAACTTGGAAAGGACTAGTGCAATTCAGGTTGTGATAGATTTACCAAGGATTACAAATCCTGTTAATCCTATTTCTAGGAATTGTTAGTTTGGAAAGCAAGCAAGAACTCATTACAAATAAAAGGAATATTCTACTATTGGACTACTCGATTTAATTCACATAGATCTACGTGGTGCTATGAGAGTGAGAAGTATACTAGGTGAAAGGTAATTTAATCTTTTAATTGATAATTATTATAGATATACATTGGTTACATTTCTTAGAGATAAATTACATGCATTAGATAGATTCAAGGCATTCAAAGCTATGGTTGAAAATGAAGTGAATTTCTGGATAAAATGCCTAAGGTCTGATAGAGGTGGATAATTCACCTCCCATGAGTTTGAAATGTTTAATTAAGTGCATGGAATAAAAATATGTAATATTGTTTTCATTGATGTCAAAATTTCAAATCATGCATGGGAGATTGTTGGCACAATGACATAGGATGAGTGTGAGAGTAGTGGATCTGATGGAAAATTAGATGGTAGATTTGAATTGGGTTTTTCGAGAGCTTTCCGAAAAGGTATTGTACATATCTTGATATCAATGAAGGTTTTAGCATTCATTTGTTCATGGTCTCGATCTAGGGTTTATTAGATAAACCCTAAGTGTGCAAGAGTTTACAGTCATGGCATTCACATAAATTCTATTTTGTTGTTGACTATGTATTGGTAGTTGTAGGTCACATAAGTTAAAATTTATTTCTTTGAATTCATGTATATTACTATCCCCTTCACCTTATGTTTACTGGCCCAACAAATATTCAATAGCTATAATATTTCCTAAGTTGTAGGTTTCCAAGTTTCCTTAACTTAAGTTGTGAGGTTCTAGAGTTTTATAACCTTCCGACTTAGCGACTTCATGTTGTCAACATGTTGCAAGTTTTCAAAACTTCACAAACTTGGACTAGACCTTCTTAAGTTTATATTTTTAGTGAAGTTGTGATGGTGTATGATCAATGGTTGTGATCAAGAAGATCTGATGATGCCCATCTTTTTCACTAATATTTTGGTGGAATGTAGATAAATCCCATGGGGTTAGCAATGAGTGGTGGAGTTTTATCCATGATGTACAAATGATGATAGTTGATGTTTGGTGTAGCCTACGAAGATGGCATACAAAGTTAGTGGAAGGTGACATCAAAGGTGTATATACGGAAACAACTTGCATACCCTGCTAAGAATTTAGTGGAACCTATTCAAGACCCGTGGGGCTAGGGGGAATGGTGAAGATTGATCAAGGTTGATCGAATGGTGCACGATGCATAAATGGTGAGAACTATGAAGGAATCATAAGAGGATGTATGCCATGAACAATACAGATTTAAAAAGAAATATCTAACACTACCCATAGTGTATTTGGTGGGACCCAACAAGATGGTGGTGATGGTATATTGTGGCGTGGCCGATATGTGGAAAAGAGCGATTTCTCAATATATAAACTCACATCATTATTGTGAGTTGTGTGGCAATGATGTGGATGAAAAATACCAATAGCTTGCAAACCACACAAGGTTTGTGTGGGCCTATTGTCTGAGCTTGCAAAGTTAGTGAGATTTGGACATGTGTCTTGGTGGATGCCTTGTATGGAAAGTGGTGTATGAAGGATAAGATGAAAGGAGGATATTAAAATGACCACTTAATAGATGGCCATATGGTAAAGTTGTCACAATGAATAGAAATTGTAGGATCATGGGACAAAGTCCATGGATTAACAACCCATATTTGAGTGCAGTAATCACAAACAGCTAACGCAATGCATGAAGAGGGTTTTGACTAGAAATAAACACAAATGAAAGGTATTAATCGGTCCAACTGCACCAACAACTAATGTAAATGAAGATTTGATATTCAAGGTGGTGGACTAGATGTACATAGAGATAGAGATCAAATTTAGACCAAAGAATCGAAAGAAAGCATTAAATACAAATCTAATCTTATGGTTTGGTATGATAAAATGGAAGGTTAATTCTCTACACCAGTATTTAATGTTGTGTGGGTCAGTTTTGATAGGAGATCAAATTGAATGAAAAGAAGGATGCATTGATTTCATATCTAATTCTAGGTTTTGATAGAGAGCTAATTTGGGAAAATTCTCTTTAACAAGAATTAAATGTTGGGTGGCTCAATGCAAGAAAGGGAAATCATATATCTTAATTATTAGCTTGGTAGTGGTGTGTGTGGCTTGAGGAAAAGAAATGTTTCTAGTGAAGTTAGTATGTGAAGAAAACCCTAACAGTAAGTTGGAGACGAGTTGGATAGTGTAGTGAATCTCAAGGTAGAGATTGTAGATCAATTAAGAGAAGAAAAAGAAGACCAACATAGAATTATCAATGTTTGGTAATCTACAAAAAGTAAAGAGGAGAGAGCGATAGCAAGGAGTGTAGATAGTTGATGCACATATTTGTGTAACCTAGACACAACACAAACTAACATCTAGATTTTGCATTCAGGGGAGTGTTTTTTAGATTGCAGCTCCAACAATGAGAGTGTAAGTCGGAGAGTGTGTAACAATTTATTGAATGTAATGGTGCATTTTTAGGTTTAATAGAATTCAATTATATACACATATATGAACTTGTAATTTTATTGAGGTTTTAGCCTCATTGATCATAGTTGTAGCTCACACAAGGTGATTGTAATCTCCTTGTATTTGTAGCTCCTAAAATATGGTGTAGTAGCATCCTTGAAGTTGTAGCTTGTAAATTAGGGAGTTGAGGCTTCCTTGGGTTGCAACCCTAAAAATTTTAATAGAGATTTCATTTGACATTATATTTGAGTAGTAGACTCAAGTAGCTTTTGTCACCATGGTTTTTTCCATCTTGGGTTTTCCATGTATATGTGGTGTTATGATTTGTTATTTCATGTGCATGTGAGTTTTGTATTGATTTATGTTTTAATCTGCACATCTAAGTTGTAAGGTTGACACTGTAAATAGGCTTCAAGCCTAAAAGTTTTTATATCTACTGATTCACCCCCCTCTTAGTAGATCATTGTGTTCTAAAAATTGGTATTATAGTACTAGGTTCCCTAGGAGAAGCTTAATCAACTCATGTACATCTTGGATAAGTGAACACAATGGCATTTCAGGAAGGTTCAAACAAGCCATCTACATTTGATGGAGCAAACTATGCTAAGTGGAGCTCATTAATGGAAGGATACTTAGTTTCTCTTGGAACTAAAGTTTGGGCATCTGTCGAGACCAAATATACTATTCCTGCAATATATTCCTATTGATCCTATAGGAAAGAAGGAGTATGAGGATAATAAGAAAGCTTGGTTTATTATTTTGAATAGTTTTTCTAATTATGTGCATAGGAAAGTTATGCATTATAAAACTATGTATGATGTTTGGGAATAATTGAAGAAGATCTATGAAGGTGACACCAAAGTGAAGATAGAAAAGTTACAATTTTTGAAAGAAAAATTTGAAGGCTTGAAGATGACCAAACAAGAGAATATTGCAGACTATCTTAAGAGAGTTGATGAAGTCGTAAATTCCATTAAAGGATATGGTGTAGATCTAAAAGAAGAATATGTGTTGAAAGTTCTTAGGTCTATGATAGCTAAATATGATTCCATGATTTCTTTTATCGAAGAAGGAAGAGAAATTGAAAAACTCTCTTGATGAGGTGCATGACATAATTACTACATATGAGATGAGAATTCCAAAAATAAAGTTATCCAAGAAAGAAGATGCATTTAAGGTTGTCAAGAAAGAAAAAGTTGTTGTCATTACATTTGATCATGAAGAAACTAATGAGGATGAAGCAAACTTTGTAAGAAGACTGAGGAGAGGATCCAACAAGTATAAAGCTAAGCTCCCTTTCAAGTGTTTTAATTGTAGCAGAATAGGAAATTTTTCTTCAACTTGTCCATATGGTAAAGAGAACATTTCCAAGCAAGAAGAAGATAGAAAAAAGAAGAAAATTGTTTATCCAATAAGAATAATTTTGGAATGAAGAAAAAGAGTTTGTACATCAACAAAGATAGTGAAGCATCTAATGCTAGTGATAGTTTAGAAGAGGACCAAGATCATTCTGTTGTAATGAGATAAGATAGAAGATAATTTATATTTATAGATAAAGAATGTAAGGGTCAGAAAGATGCATAAATTGAGGATTCACATGAAGAAGAAAAGGAGGCAGTTGTTGATTTTGAAGGAGAATTAATTAGTTCTCTTGAAGATCTTGATGGATTAAGAGATAAATATGATGATCTTAAGAGAGAAAACAAGAAACTGAAAAAAAAATGCTCAAAAGGAGACTTTAAAATTAACTCAAGAACTTGAGGAATCCAATAAGGTGATAGTTAGTCTGAAAGTTTATGTAGAAATTCTCAAAAGAGTTGAAGATGATGTGAAATCTAAATTGCAATCTAAGATGGATAAATGCTCAAAACTTGAGGCAGAGATAGTTTCCTTAAGAAAAGAATTGGAGAAAGCTAATAAGTAGATCAATAAAGCTATGAAGTTAAAAGGTGGTACTAATATTCTAGATGAATTGCTAAGTATAAAAAAGTTAGCTAATAAAGAAAAATATGGCTTGGGACTTGAAAAAGGAAAAAAATTATTTTTTGATGCTTCTGCAAAGCTCCATGAAAGATTTAGAGTAGAAGAATTTTTTTTCCCCAATGGTGAAAAATCCGACAAGAGTGAAGCCTCTGAGGGTGAAAAGAAGTTAGCTATGGTTGAGAAATCTGATAAAGAGAAGAAAGCAATTGAAGGCAGGAAATTCAATAGGTTGATTTTTGATCAACAATAGAAGAAGTAGAATACTAAGAGAACATACAATGATGGTTTCACAAGAGTACACTATCCAAGGAGACCTATACAAAGAAGATATCCTCCTCCAGTAGAAGAAAACACCATGACTAGGTACTCATCATATTTTAATGGGTATTGCTATACTTGTAAAAAAATTGGTCATAGGGCTAGAGAGTGTAAAGTCATTCCAAGGATAAATACAAATTTCATAAATAAAAATCCATTTTCTTGTTTAGTTGATATGAATGTAGTGTGTTTCAAGTGCAATAATTTTGGTCATGTAGATAGAAATTGTAGAGAAAAAATTATAATACCAAATGCTCCTTCTAAGAAGAAGAAAAACACACCTCCCAAAGTTGTAAAGAAAATTGAGGTCTTTGAGAAAAAGGACAAAAATGTTGAAAATAAACCTAAGAAGGTATGGAAGGAGAAAAAGCATAATTCCACTTAGTCTATGATTTCTCAAACAACATTGCATGCAAAGGAACAAGATCTATGGATAATTGATAGTGGTTGCTCCAAGCACATGACTGGAGATAAAAAGAAATTCATTAAACTTGAAATGAGAAAAGGAGGTTCAGTAAGCCTAGGTGATAATACTATTGTTAAGATTTGTGGTAAAGGAATTCCGAGCATAGATGGGAGGAAGAAAACTAAAGATGTGCTCTAGATGGAAGTTCTAAAACACAATCCTCTTAGTGTCATCTATATGTATGATAATGGATACAAAGTTGTATTTGATTTTGAAGGTTGCAAGACAAGAATGAATGGTAAAAAAATTGCTCAAGGGATAAGGACTGATAGTAATCTCTATAATATATGTGAAGTGGAAGGCCAAATGTGTCTATTCAACCAAATATATGAGAGTTGGCTATGGAATAGAAGATTGGGACATGTGAATTTTGGCATTCCAGTGAAGATAAGTTCAAAAGGATTAGTTTGAAATATGCCTAAGATTTCAAAGCCTGATAATATCATCTACCAAGGATGTCTGCAAGGGAAGCAAACAAAGTTTAAGTTTCCTACAAAGGATTATTCAACTACAAAACCCTTGAAGATAATTCATATTGATCTATGTGGTCCAATGAGGACACATGTTTTTTAAGGAGAAAGATATTTCATTCTTTTGATTGATGATTATACCAGAATGGAATGGGTCACATTTTTGAAGGAGAAGGCTAAAGCATTTGAAAATTTTAAAATCTATAAGTAGATAGTAGAAAATGAGACTTGAACAAGACTCAAATGTTTCAGGTTAGAAAGAGGTGGAGAATTTATGACAAGTGAATTCACAAAATATTGTGAAGATCATAGAATCAAACACCAATATTCAGCCCCAAGAACACCATAGAAAAATGGTTTGGTAGAGAGAAGAAACATGATTGTGAAGGAGATGGATAGAGCCATGTTGAATGAGGCAAACTTGATAGATACATTTTGGAAAGAAGTAGTACAAATTTTTTTATACATTCAAAACAAAGCTCTTATCAGATTTAATAGTGGTAGAATTCCATATGAATTATGGTTCGGTAGGCCTACATTAGTCAAGCATTTCAAAGGATCTAACAATAAATTCTATATCAAAGAGAAGCTAAAGATTTGGGAAGTTTTGAGTCAATATGTGATGAAGGGATATTTTTAGGGTATTCCAATCAAAGAAAAGCTTATAAATGTTACAACAAGAGGTGTAAAATTGTAGAGAGTGTGCATGTTAGGGTTGATGAAAATTAAGCCAAGTCCAACGGAAACAATCTTGAAAGAGAATTAGATGATGACGATATAGGTGCAGAGACAGAAGAAGAAGAACATCAAAGAAGAGAATGAGTAAGAGGTTAAATGTGCTCCTGCAAAATATGTGAAAAAAGATCATCCTGAAGATTAGATAATTCATTACAAGAATGAAGGTTTCTAGACTAGAAGAAGACTTGGAAAGAACAAGGAACAAGTGAAATTTTCCCTCTTATCTTAGATTGAACCAAAAAAATTTGATGAGGCCAATAAGGATGAGAGTTGGCTGAAAGCAATGGAGGAGGAACTCAATTAGATAGAAAAGAACAAAACTTGGGAATTAGTTCTATTACCTAATTTTTAGCTTTATGCTGAAATCAGGTAACATAGCGTTTTCTCTTTCAGGTTGTTTAAACATTTAAAATACAAACCATTAAACTACTAGTTTCAATGTCCATGAAAGAATGATTTCCAAATGAATCTTATTACATTTTTTCCATTTCAATGGTGCATTACAACAAATGAGAAAGAGAATCATGTATTCAAATGTAATTTATTTTATTGATAATCATTAAGGTACATGTCCCTCACAAGCCAAGGGAATAGCTTTCTTATTCAAATGAAAATATGAAACAACTTATACATGAATAAGTAAAATGAAGAGAGAATGTCCATATAAGAATGGAACTAGTCATTGCCTGAGAATGACTAGTTGTAGGTTGCTTGAATGCTCTATTGCTACCCCGAACCACTCATGTCCCTCCTAGCTCCGTAGTGCTCCTTACCCTGCATCTGAAGAAAATATGACATTAGAGTGAGGCTCTATGTAATGAATGATTCAATCCTTACATACACACCTACCTATGCATGTATAAACTGATCCATAAGTGCATTAAATATAAAAATAGAACATCTACATTTATTTTCTAACTGTTTCCTTCATGTGCAGATTTAGGACAAGTCTAACCATTGTTTCATTATTAGATGAAATACAACATGTGGGTCAAATGTGGCTCCCACAAGGGTAGAGCTCAACATGCTTTGAAAGAAAAGGAAATTGAGCAACTTCATCAAAGATTTATCTCTTATCAATACATTAAATCAATATGGAATCACACCAGTTGATCAACTTTCATTATCAGATTCAAAAGAAGCATCAAGTTCAATTATGCATCAAGTGATTTCATAGATGCATCAAGTTCAATTATGCATCTATTAAATAATGAGGAATCATTTCAAGTTGTTGTCAAGCCCCTCTCACCACAACCCTATTGGGCAGTCACTCATCACATAGGAAAGTGAGTTGTTAGGTCACCCACATATGTGACAGGTGGCTGTCCAATAAGGTTACAATGAGGAAAATGTGTGTATTTATTACACATGATAGAAGCAAGAACAATGGTTGAATCAAGGTCATGATACAAGTACAAGGATAGAACCTTTGCATGAGCTACAAGAGGAAAATGGAACTGATAGTGTTCATTCATAGGTGTACTTGCAAAAATGAATGCAATAAGTGAAGGTCATTGTCACTAATAAGGACAGTAAACATTGCATGCAACATGTATTCCCATGTCAGGTAAGGAGAACAATAATGAATGTATACTATAGTACCATTAAAGGCTCCAAAGTCAAAATGCAATACCCATATAATGTAGATTGGGTTTCAAAATGAAAAATGCACATGCGTCATGATAATGTACTGGTCACAATGACGTTAAGGTATGAAAATCAGATTCACATAGTACAGTAATAAATAGTGAAAGAAGCACAAGTATGGTCATTTGTGCTATGAGACAAAATGAATCAATGAGTAATGGAAATCTATGTGATAGGAGCAAGATGTGAAGGAATCAAAAAGTGAAGTGGGTTGTTGCTACAATGCTTTCATTTAGGAACAATATGCAAGGAAAATTTGGTGAGGACATGAAGGAAGTTTAAAAATTTACAAGGCAGCAAAGATGCTACGGTTGTCATGTAGGTTGGAGCAACAGTTTTCAGTCCATAAGCACATGAGATCAAAAATTTCACTAGTGATCATGCTTTCAGCTAGAAAGTGCTATTGAAGTATTATTAAAGGGAAATACATGTTGATCTCATGAGACAGGACAACAACAATGAAAGCATGCAATGAAGCAACATGGACAAAACTTCCAGTAAAGAAGTCACATGACAGTTATCAATGTGAGAAGGAAAGATGGTAGTGGATATAGTAGGATGATAATGGAGCTGCAATGATAATATCCTTCAAGGCAACAATGTACAGTATTTGACAGTCATCATATGTAAAAGATTTATGCCTATAGCAAGGTGATGACAACTAATAGCAGTCATGACAATGTTGTAGAAGGAAATATTATTGGCAGTATCTTTAAGCTTTCCCAGAATGAACAACATACCATGACAAGAAGGGAGTAACTGAGCACTTCATCAAGCATATTATGCAACCAAAGCCTACTGCCAGGTGCCTAGATGTTAGGGGAATTTCTCTTGTGATGTGAAGGGAATCATTTAAAAGGCATGGTTAACAATGTTATTGCTCATCCGTAAAGGGGTTTCTTGAAAGAAGAATTGCAAAGATGGCATCCTTCTATAAAAAACCCTTCACATAAAGCTTGTGCATGACAGATAGGAAGGCACAAAGGCAGTATGGAACATTGGGTTAAGGAAAACATTTAAAGCCATTAAATGAAAATATTGATGGAGGGATTGTGGATAAAGGTTCCATTACTATGCATTCATCTTGTGGGATGATTTAACAAGGAAATTGATGACCCTAAATTTGTTCAAATAAGTATTTTGATCAAATATTAGTTTCCTTCTTTGAGGACAACTATGGATAGTTTCTAAAATTAGATCTAGTGTCATTTGAGCAAAATAATGGGGAGGATAAAAACCACAAAGAGAAGCTACACCATGATCACAAAGGCTGCATAACCATGATTGGACCAAGAAGACAGTACTAAGAAGTGGTTGAAGTTATGATTTCAAAAGGGCACAAACCTATTATGAGTGACTGTATGAAACTACACAAGGTCTGCATTAAGAAGGGTAATCATAGGACAAGTTTGAGAAAATGGTTATCATGCCAATGTCATTTAGAAGACAATTTCAAACCTGTAGTGTTACAAAGGGCAAGTCATGCAAAATAAAGGGGTGCGAATAGTTACAGATTTGAAGTTCATGACACATGCAAGCCCAATAAAATCTGAAGAATGCTAAAACAGTGAAATACAAGAAACCCAAATGCAATGTTCATATCCATGGCATAAAAGAGATATTTCTTCACAAAAATCACAAAAACACATCTGGGTTCATTTGATGTAGGCAAATGTAGAGATTATAAAAGAGGTTTTTTCCATCGTATCTATAGAAAATGTTATTTTTCTGAAGAATTGTAGACTTCAATTCTCATAAAACATATAACAATTGTAGAGTTTTATTCAAGAAATGGAGCATAGGTTTTATACACCTAGAAAATCATAAGGAAAAATAAATCTAAAAGTAAAAGTCTGGTCATATACCCATGAGTTTACAACACTGGGTGAATCTCGAATGAGCTTTTAAAAATTTGCAAAAAGTAATGGAGAAAAGTCATAGTATATGGCAGATGGAGCTTACCTGAGCTCAAATTTTTCCTTTTCACCATGAAACACCTCTAGGAGCTTCATAAAACCTCCCATGGTGGCTGTAAGCAAGGAGAATAACCATAGAGAAAAATGCAACAGAGAAAGTCCATGAAAGTTTGTTCATGGCAGAGGACTGTAAGTCAAAAAATTTCCTCCAAGTTCAAAAAATGCAAGCTTATGCCAAGAATAAACAAATACCTAGGTTCCCATGGTGTTTTTTTATGCAAAAAATGTCAGAAGCCGACTGAAAACCAGTGTCAATGCTTGTTTCCTGTGTTTGCTCAAACCCTAGCGGTAGAACATCATTTTTCCAAATTCTTCCAAGCAACCAAATGATGGTGTTTATCCATCGTTTGGGTATTATCATTAGGGTTTGACCCTTCTTTGCATATTGATGGAATTTTTTATCCCTTATTTTAAAATTTGACACATGAAATGTGATGGGGCCAAACTTGTATTCTTCCTTAGGCATTTCATGCCTTATAAACTTTCCCATTTTAAAAGCTTTGCTAAGTCTTAACTATTTCATGTGTTATCACCTAGGGATTTTATGCCTTATGTTATTTTGAATTATGCTAGGTGTGCAATACAATGTGTTGCCATGAGACCCTCAAGTGATGCCTTGTTTTTCCAACATTATGTGACTTGGTATCCTTTCCAAGAGTCTTGGAGGTCGGCCTTATTAGCCAAGTGCTATTGATACTATATTCCTTTGCAAACCAATGAAGTATGACATGTGTGGGAAGAATGCAGAATATGGTAAATTGATGATCAAAGTGCCTTAGAAGCTTTTGAGAGCTTGTTGCCATGGCATTTCATGTTACATTTTATTCCATGTCTAAGAATGTCATGTAAGTGATTTTAAAATCACTTTTATTTTTCTTTTAAATACAAATGTAACAAAAAAAAATGGTGGGGCCCTTTGATTTATGCTCAATTGTAAAGTGATGTTAAGTGATGTTCTATGAATCACTTAACAAATTCACTATATTTAATGCTTTAAAAGGCCATGTTTTTCAAAAACACACATACTGCATGATGGAGAATGTGGTCAAGTGTTGAAATAGGACCAATGATGACTTGCAGAGGTGAGAAAGGTGTGAGATATTATTTTGACTGATTTTGGTAGATATGACACTAGCTTGAGGTATTTTTGTCACACTTTTGGGATGGCTATTGACTTAGCTTGTTGTTTCTCCATGTAGAGGGAATTTTATAGACTTCTAGAAGGTTCTTTTGGGGCCATTTCTATTTTATCTAAGGACAATTTTCTAGAAGCACATGTGTTGGAGGTTTTGGTGGGGGTTGGTTAAGTATGTTCTTTTTTGAACATTTAGGGAATTCTTTCCTTTTCAGCAAGTGGATAGCTACTCTGTTGGAGTTATTTTTTCATGGAGTTTCATGGTAACTCAGATAGACCTAACATACAGTAAGCACTTTGATTTAATATATTGGAGAATTGTTGCCTTTTCTCTTCATGTTTTGTGGTGTGTTATCAATGGTTGATAAGTCTATTTTGTGAAAAGTCATTTTCCCTACAACTTGTCACATGTTTCATGCATCCATTTGACAGAAAATGTATGTTTACAAGTTATAAACTTTGTTGTTTAGTAGTGTTATTGATTGTGAAATTTGTCTTTTCCTTTTAAGAACACTGTTACAAACCTCTTTATAAATTATTGATGTGAACTTCATTGGATAGGGATTTGTGTGAGTTAGCTTTTAAATATTAATTTGAGTGTGAAAGGCTATTAGCAAGTCTAAATTGTTTGGTGTATCACTTTAGTTTCTTCCTAGCATTAGGTTTATTTCATGCAACTCTTACCCTTATCTCAGAATTTCAATAGTTAGGTGATATCAAATGGGGAAGCCGACCCACAATCCAGAGGTCTTCTTTCAAATAGGTTACCCACAACTTGAAAGAATTCCAATGTTAGTCCAAATCTACTAAGTGCAATTGGAAAAGCTTATCAAACAGGGTGTAGATTT
Organism: Sequoia sempervirens; assembly: GCA_007258455.2. Taxonomy (NCBI): domain Eukaryota; kingdom Viridiplantae; phylum Streptophyta; class Pinopsida; order Cupressales; family Cupressaceae; genus Sequoia; species Sequoia sempervirens. The sequence goes on from VDFB02193867.1 coordinate 119,056,671, forward strand.
GGTGTCCTAACAAGTTCCTAGGCCATCAAGCAAGAATGTAATAGGCACTAAATGGGTATTCAGAAATAAGATGAATGAAGATGGAGCAATGGTGAGGAATAAAGAAAGGTTAGTATCCAAAGGATATCCTCAAGTAGAAGGTATTTATTTTGAAGAAACATTTGGTCTAGTTGCAAGATTATAAGCTATTAGTATGTTTCTTGCATTGTCTATGTGTAAAGGCTTTAAAGTAAATGAAATGGATGTAAAATCTACATTTCCAAATGGAAACCTTGAAGAAGAAGTATATATTGAGCAGCAAGAAGTTTTTCAACTATTAGAGAATGGTGATTATGTATGCAGATTGAGAAAAGCATTGTATGGTCTAAAAAAAGCCCCAAGGGAATGGTATTCAAGATTGGATTAATATTTAAAACAAGGATTGAAGAAGAATTATGCTAATAGCAATTTGTATCTTAAATCTAAAGGTAATCACATGATCATTTTTGTAGTTTATGTAGATATTATATCTGGAGGTAGTAGTGAATTAATGTGCAAAATATTTGCTACAAACATGCAAGATGAGTTTGAAATGTCCATGCTAGGAGAACTTAGTTTTTTTCTTGGTTTGCAAATTACATAACTTAATAAAGGTATATTTATATCACAAACCAAGTATGCAAAAGAAATGCTTAAAAGGTTTGGCATGGAGGATTGTAGAATAGTAAGTACTCCCATGATTACTAGCTGCAAATTGAGCAAATTTGATGAGTCACATGATGCAAATTAGACTACATACAGATCTATGATTGGAAATCTACTATATTTAGCTACATCTAGGCCTGATATAATGCAATTGGTTTGTATGGTAGCTAGGTTTCAGGCAACATGAAAGGAATCACATGTCAATGCTATGAAGAGAATCTTTAGATACATCAATAGTATTGTTGACTATGGTTTATGGTATCCCAAAAAACAAAGATTTCACTTTAACATACAAAAATGTAGATTGGGAAGGAAGTGTGGATGAAATAAAGAGTACTAGTGGAGGATCTTTCTTTTTCAGAAATAGACTATTTTCTTGGATGAGTAAAAAGAAAGAGTTTGTTATTCTTTCTACAGTAGAAGCATAATATGTTGCAGCAACTGTGTGTTGCACTCAAGTCCTATGGATGCAGCAGAAATTAAAGGAAATCAAGATAGAGTATAGTGAGCCTATCTCATTTCTTTGTGACAATTCAAGTGCCATCAACATCTCAAAGAATCTAGTGATGCACTCTAGAACCAAGCATATATCAATAGTATCACATCATTAGAGAAAAGGTTGCAGATGGAGAAGTTTGTATGGAGTATGTTCCTACAAAGGAAAAAGTAGCTGACATATTTACTAAGCCTCTTCCCATAGAGAAGTTTGAATATTTGAGGTAGAAGCTAGGAGTAGTTTCTCCCACATCATATCACTAAACATTAGTGATAGGCATATATGAAAGGGGAGCTTCATTGATCATTTATTTAAACTTGGTTAAGAATCATGTGATCAAGTCATGTAAAATCTTGTTTTACAAATTTGTAATGACTTGATGGTTGTAGCAAATGTCCACTTCAATATTTACTTAGGGGGAGTGTACCCTTTTCCATTCATTTCAAAGAGGAATAAAATCTAAATGTGGAGAAATGTGAAGCATATTGAGAAGAGAAGAGACTTATGTCATAGGGGGGTTGTTATGCTACTTCAATGACATATCTTATATGAGCGCTTCAAGTTTTTCCATCAATACCAAAGGGGGAGATTGTTGGAATATTGTTGTCATTGATGTTAAAAGTGCAAATCATGCAAGGGAGATTGTTGGCACAATGGCAGAGGATGAGTGTGAGAGTAGTGGATCTGATGGAAAATTAGATGGAAAATTTGAACTGGGTTTCTTGGGAGCTTTCCAAAAAGGTATTGTGAAGGTCTTGATATCAATGGAGATGTCATCATTCATTTTTTCATGCTTTCAATCTAGGGTTAATTAGTTAAACCCTACATGTGTAGGAGTTTATAGTAATGTCCTTCAGATAAATTTATTTTTTTGTTGACTACATGTCGATGGTCACAGGGCACATAAGTTACAATTTATGTCTTTGAATTCATGAATATGACTGACCCCTTCATCTTATGTTTACCAACCCAAAAAATATTCAACAACTATAATATTTCCTAAGTCATGGGATTCCAAGTTTCCTTAACTTAATTCATCAGGTTCTAGAGTTTCATAACCTTTCAACTTAGCGACTTAGTGTTGTCGGTGTGTCGCAGGTTTTTAAAACTTCACAACCTATGACTAGAGGTTCTGAAGTTCATATTTTTAATGAAATTGTAATGGTGTATGATTGATGGTTGTGATAAAGAAGATCTGATGGTGCATGTCTATTCCATTGAGTTTTTGGTGAATCCTAGCTAAGTTCCTTGGGGTTAATAGTGAGAGGTGGATATTTATCCACGATGGAAAAATGATGACTATTGATGTTTGGTGGGGCCTACGAAGGTGATATCTAAAGTTAGTGGAACATGATGTCAGAGGTGTATACATGGTAGTAGCCTGCATACCCTACTAAGAATTAAATGGGACCTATTCAAGACCAAAGGGGCTAGTGGGGAACAATGAAGATTGATCAAGGTTGATCGAATAGTGCACGATGCATAAATGGTGAGACCTATGAAGGCTACACAAGAGGACATATGCTATGAATGGTAGAGATTGAATGAGAAAGATTTGACGATTCTTGCAACATATTTGGTGGGACCCAACATGATGGTGACGATGTAGATTGTGACATAGGCCGATAGGAGGAAAAAAATGATTGCTCGATATATCAACTCACATTGTTGTGAGTTGTATGGCAATGATGTGGATGAAAAATGGCAACAACCCACAAACCCAACAAGGTTTGTGTGGGCCTATTGTCTGAGCTCACTATGTTATCGAGCTTTGGACATGTGTTTTGGTGGACCCTATGTATGGAAAGTGTGTTAAAAGGCGCAAGACAACTTAGAGGGGGGGTGAATTAGTTGTCACCAAATTTAAACCCAAAGCTTCAACACTTATTAACTTCATAACTACACTACTCTATTATTAAGTATGAATATGAAATGTAGATAATAGAAAGAAAAATCCTCACAAAGAACACCATATTTTATGTGGAAAACCCAATGAGGAAAAAAACATGGTGAGGATTAACTCACAATATAATGATATAGGGAAACCGAATACAAAGGCTCACTGCCCAGAAGAGGACTCACTGTTCAGATAAAAAGGTTCACTTCCTATAGAAAGTACTCACTTTCAAACAAGGAGGCTCACTAACTAGTGATACAAAATAAAACAAAAGATCCACCACAACAAATTACACACATCCACAACCTTGATCAGAAGATTGCAGAAACCTTGAGTTTTTTACCCTCAAGAATCTAACACAATGAAGTATTGCTGCCTCAACTTACTTTTGCACACTTTTTCTTTACACTTGCAGCTTACTTAATTAATTTTCATCATCTAATTCTTCACATATCGACTTGCATTCATACCATCTTCAACCCTAGAAGCTTTATAGTTTTTCCAAGGTCAGCCATATAAGCTTCATTTCAAAAATTCAAATTATGTTGGCAACTCAGCATTCCCATGGTGAAAAGGAATGAGAGTGGACCAATTAAATACTTAACCAAGACCAAAAGAAATGTCTCAGATTAACCACACACTTCCTTAAATAAATTTAAATTCTTCATATGAAGTGTAAACACGAGGTTAGCCAAACCTAATGAAAACAAAAATGAACATTGAAGTACATGCTTACCAGTAAGAAGATAACATGCATACAACATAACACACTTCATCATGAATGAGAACACATTTTAGATACTTCTAGATAAATCTGTGGCAAGTGTAACAAGATTCAAACATAAAAATCCTTCCATTATTCCATCGTAATGATGTAAACACATAAAACAACTCTAAAACTCAACTTTTGGATCACCAAACCTCAAACATCTTTTCCAGAACCTAGAGAACACCATTATAAGACATTCTAGATTTGCAATACTTGAAACAAAATAGCGAAGGACTATGGAGTAGAAACATTTATCGTAGTCCATAGAAAGCCAACTCTTCTAGAATAGTTCACACACTAGTGAACACAACTTTCACACTCCATCAATCTAGAAGCTACAAATTAGTAGATATCACCATCAAATCATCAACAACAACCCTTCATATATGTACAAGCATAAGATACCCATAGGATAAATGTGAAGCACATACTAGAGCATATTCTAAACACTTACATAACTCTAACTTCACTCTTTATTAATTTTCTCAAAAGAACTTGGAAACTGATCATTTTAGCACATTTGCAACATCATAAAGATAGCTCCATGTACTCACAACATCTCAATAGTGTCTCAAGTATACATGCACAATCTGCAACATACTAAACTATGCTGAAATCAATGAAAACACCACCAAACTTTCTCATACTTGCAACAATCACCTACTTTGTCATTGATGGCAACACATGATGTGAAAAACCATCAAAGACAACAACCTATACAATATTCTGGGAGAACACCTTTTCTTCCTTTTCTTACTATTTTTCACATGACTTTCTCTCCCCGTTTGAAATCAATGGAAAAGATCAAAAGTTTTGATTACTCCCCCTTAGGAGTACACTCATTCAACTCATACTACAAAAATGAAAAACACTTTTCTACTCCATGTTAGCTCTCAAAAACGTAGGTAAAATACCTCAATAGGTTTCCAAACTATTGGTACGTTTTAGGGTAACAGACAAGGCCAAATGATTTGAACCTTCTTCTCTTCAGGTGCTGCCATACCTAGGTGGGTATACTAGTGTGAATGAGGCAGACTTAAAGTTGTGTGACTTGATTGACTTGATGGATCTATTACGATGGAACAAAGTGTAATAGATGAAAGCTTGCTAACTACTCCTACTAAAATGTGAGATGTGAATGTTTGAATAATATTTTATAAAATTCTAAAATGGAATTGGTGTGACCAGTGCCTACTTTGGTTGGGATAATGGAGTCAAGAGGTAAATGATATTCGTTTCCCCTATTTGGCTTAACTCTAGTTGCTAGGCACTTTAATAATGAGGTTCTATGACTAGCATAAAACTTCACTAAATTTATGACTTGCATAAATTGTGCTAGAATATTTTCTTACTAGATTCTTCTTCAATTATCCAAAATAAATCTTTAAATCACTGTGATTCATCCAAAATAATTTAAATCTGACTTGTAGACACCAATTGATTAATTCACACAAAATGGTAATACATTTTGATAAATCAGAAATATACTTGATATACTAATTTAAATGATTAAAATACCTCAAGTTGGAGACAACCAGATAAAAATGTAAATAATTGCATCACAACAACTGAACACCAAGAAAGGATTTCACCAAATTTATGTATTCTTCTCCATTATATAATTTTAAAATATTTTTTAATATACAGCATGATGTTCTGTTTCGACAATAGTTCACCCTATCCAACTACCTAATCTATTGATTATTTCTCCTAAATCTAGTCCCTTTTTTATGATTTTACTGTACATATATACAATACACATTTTAGGGTTATGACCCTTCTCAGCATCTATCTGGTACAACTCTTCCTTTCGGTGCAACGCTTCTGAAAAAAATAAAATATTTAATTAGTTTCCTTTTGGAAAATTAAATATTTTAATTAATCTTCATCATTTTTCTCTTTCATGAAAAATCAATTTCGGTGATGATCCTTCGCTAGCAATTTTCACTTTTCTCCAAAAAATCACCTACTGAATGATTTGTATATTTTCTTTTAACCTCCTTGATAAAAATCTCCACTTTTACATTTTAGCATAAAATATTCCCTGGGTAAAATAATTACCCCCTTCTTCTGATCCTTAAGTGAAATTTTTTACTTGCATTTTTACATGATGAAAATATCTTTAGATAATCACTTACTTGGTTACTTCACCTCATAAAATCATTTCTACTCGCCATTGTAAGTACTCTCCATTTGCATTTTACATTTTAGGTAAAAATCATATCCCCCTTTTTAAAATGTTATTCCATCTTTTAAATTTCTTCGCACTTTGACGAATATGTAAAATGATTATTTCTCTAAGATCTTCCTGTGGAAATGTTTTACTTTAAAAATATGCCATTATTTAGTCATGAAAACTTCCAAATTCACCTAACACCTCTTAATATGGTGAATTAACCATACTTATCTTCTCGTCATATGTTTCATTCATTAGAGTAACCCAAATAATTGATGAGACATTATTTTTCTTATCTCTCACTGATGAAGTTACATTGGTGTGACATTAAATTATTGGGAGCTCCAAGATAACTCATGTCAATATAGCATCTCTCACTGATAAAAAATATTCATCGGAAAGACTAATGAGCTCAGTATAACTTGAAAATTTCACCCCGACTATTATACTCTCACCGATGGACTTTTCTTTGCAGCATTGCATGGTTTTAGGGATCTTATTCTTTATCGAGATTCATAGTGATATTCACAATTTGTTGTTTGGTTCTACCACTTCCATCAGGTCCATCTGGTTCATTATATCCAAACACATACCACCATACCCTCTATTCAATATGTTATCATTGTAAGATCTTCTAATGATACTTCCAAATGGTGAACATCTTCCTCTCTCTTGTGTTCACTCGCTACAAAATTTTAGGGCTTCCTAAAAAATACTCATTCTCACAACAACGCCTTTGAATGAAGAACTTTTATCTACAAATATCATAAGAAAATTTGGAACAATCTGTGGTAATAAGAATGTAAACTACCATCTTATTACCATCACCTATGCTAATAGTGATAAGATAATTTAGGGCATCAGTACCCTTTGGTGTCAATAGTTGGCTACCCGAGAGAAGTATAGACTTAGCAAGAGAAGTGACAAAAAGATGATGCTAAATTATACATTTGTGGCAATTGTATCTTAAGGTTCATTGCGGGTGCCTTGAAAACATTGGTAGATGCACATTGCAAAACACTAAACATAGGACTCGCTTCTTGTTTAGAAGTCACAAATACTAAGAGTTCAAATCTCTTAGAAATCCATACTAAGCATATGTATGGTGCATAACTAACATCCACTCCACACATCCAAGTCCCCTAAATTGTGTCATTGAAATTTCCAAAATGAGAGGAGAATACCGCGCCATTAAAATCTTCAATGTCCCATTCTTGAGATCCTTGTATTCATTTCAATCTTAATCTACCCACTGCTAAGTGTGATCCCTCTATATATGTTTGGTGTATGCAAACTACCTTTTGTAAATCCACTGGAATCTATCTTGTCAAACTAATGATCTTGATTATTTTAAAAATGAATGTAGTGGTCGTTATGTATTTGGATTTACGCTAGTAATAATCTTTGATTTTTCTTGATAACCAAATACATGATCCATACTAATAAGCTTCCTCGATGCAAATTCATCTGCTTGAGGTACTCCTTGTATATCATATAGAATGCCTCTATCGAGCTTACTATATTTCCTCATCATAGAAACAAAAACAAGGGAAATGATACCCTCACCTAGCAATTGGATCACTTATTACTATGCTCTTCCTCTCGTACATCATTGGTCTCTTCAAATTTGGTTCTAGTGCCCTTAACAATTTTCTTATTTTTATGTATAACTCTATTATGATTCTTGGGGATGCTACATTTTGAAGCGTATGATGCTCTTTTTATCTTTATAATTTCCCTTCAGATTGTTTGTGCCTTTTAGTTCTTTGGTAAATGACCAAGCTAGAAATAGCTTTCACTCTACTTTTATCCTCTATCTATTCCTTTATCACTTAACACACTAAGTTTCTCTTTATTTGTGTTATATTTAAGTTTCCATTATGAAACTTTAGGCATATATCCACTGGTGAAATTATGTTTAACATTACTTTCGCTGAGATATCATCAAATCCTTGTTATGTAAACTTTTCCACTGTTATCTATTCATAGAGTGTTGAAATAAATTTTCCCATTTTGTGAGCCTTAAAATTTTCCAAAATCTTCATCAAATTTTAGGCTCCAACACTCCCCCTATAGAGTAGCCCCATTCATCAATTCAAATAAATCAAGAATATGTGAATTCACTGGACTAATGTACCTCCATTTACACCTAGTTCGGAGGTCCAATGACACCCAACCTCTCCCTAAAATACAAAAAAGTATCCTTCAGAAGATCCTTAGTAAATATATCTACAATTTGTTCCTTTGTTGATTCATACTCTAGCTTGACTTCATTCTCCAACATTTTCTCTCAGGAAATGATATCTGATAGAGATGTTTTTTGTTCTTGAATGCATCACCTGATTATTTGAAATGTTAATTTCACTTGTGTTGTCACATAAAATAGGAATAGGCTCATTACATATTACTCCAATGTCTTTCATAGTTTGCTTCATCCATAAAACTTGTGTACAACAAGATGTTGTAGCAATATATTCTACCTCTATATTGGATAGAGAAGCTGAGTCTTGTTTCTTACTCAACCAAGAAACCAATCTTCTACCAACAAAGAAATCACCCCCACTGGTACTCTTTCAATCATCCATACAACTATCCCAATCTGCATTGGTATAAGCACTCAAGGTGAAATAAACATCCTTAAGATACCATAAGCCATAATCTGGTGTACCTTTAAGATATATGAATGTTCTCTTTAAAAAAGTAACATGTTCCTCTTTAGAATCTGCTTGAAATATGGCAACTAAACATACTAAATGCATAATATCTGGTCTGGTAGCAGTAAGATACAACAACCCACCAATCATAGATCCATATTTGCACTTATCAACTTTAGTAGATTCATGATGTTTACTTACCTTACATCCGGTTACCATATGAGTACTAACCGATTTAGAGTCATCCATTCTAAACTTCTTCAATAACTCTTTCACATATTTCAATTGTGAAATGAATATCTTCTGATTGGTTTGATTTAATTGAAGACCAAGAAAGAAATTCAACTCACCAACCATGGAAATTTCAAATTCTTTTGTGTTTCTTCTGCAAATCTTTTACATATGCCTTCATTTCCACCAAAAATGATATCATCAACATATACCACCACTATCAACATTTTGTTATCTTGAATTTTGAAGTAAAGATTGTTGTCAGCAAAACCTTTGATGAATACTTGTTTTGACAGGTATCTATCCAATCTTGCATACCAATCTTTGGGAGCTTACTTCAGTCCATACAATGCCTTCTTCAATTTACAAACCATATCTGGTTTGTCTGATAACCAAAATACTTCAGGTTGTTCCATGTACACTTCTTCCTCCAATTCACCATTCAAGAATGCTGACTTGACATCCATCTAATATACTTTGAAGTCCTTTTGGGTAGAAAATTCCAAAAACATCCAAATAGCTTCCATTCTATCCATAGTTGAAAATGTCTCTTCAAAGTCTATGCCATCAACTTGTGAGTATCCCTTGCATAAAAGTCTTTCTTTGTTTCTTATAACTTCACCATTTTCATTCAACTTATTTTGGAATACCCATTTTGAACTAATTGCATTCTTATTCATAGGTCTAGGAACTAATTCCCATGTCTAATTCTTCTCTATTTGCTGCAACTCTTCTTTCATAGCTCTAACCCAACCCTCATTTTCACATGGTTCACATACAAACTTAGGTTTAATTTTAGAAAGTAAACATAGATTTACCTCAGCTGCTACTTTACTTCTAGTCTTCACACCTTCACTCTTATCTCCAATTATCTATTCTTCTGGATGATTCTTCTGCACATACTTAGAAGTCTTAACAATAGGTTCTAAGATTTCTTCTTCTTCTTCAATCTGTTCTTCTTCTTCCTTCTCCTTATTTTGTTTAGGTACTTGTCCATAGATAGGATATCAAGTTCAACTTCACTTATCTCAGTAGGTTTGTGCATGTCCTCATCAACTTTCACATTAGCACTCTCAAAAAATTTCCTTAATATTTTGTTGAAGCATCTATAAGCTTTGTTGGTAGTATAGTACACAATAAAAATTATTTCATCAATCTAGCATCAAACTTTCTAATATTTTCATCATCTCTTTTAATGTAACATCTACTTCCAAATACTTTAATGTACTTCATAGTAGGATTCTTACTAGTCATAGCTCAAAAGAAGTCTTTATGTTGTTGGCTCTAATCTGAACTATATTTAGTACATAAACAATAGTGTGTATTGCCTCTCTCCAGTACAAATCTGGTACATTTGATTCTTTCGTCATGGTTCTTGTAGCTTCCTATACCATTCAGTTTTTCCTCTCAACTACCCCATTCTGCTGAGGGGTTCTCAGAGCAGAAAACTATCTTTTTATGCCATGCTCTTCACTAATTGTATTAAATTCACTAGAAGTGAATTTTCCACCTCCATCAAATCTCAAACATTTGATTCTCAAGTTCACTTAATTTTCCACTCTTGCTTTGAACACTTTAAACCTATCCAGAGCTTCAGTCTTTTCTCTAAGAAAAGAAACCCATGTTGTTTGAGAATAATCATCAATAAGGAGCATGAAATACCTATCACATTTAGGCTTCCTATTCTAGTTAGAACACAGAGGTTAGTATGAATTAATTCTAGCATCTCGGTAGTAGATTGCTTTTTTCCCTTAAAACTGCATCTTGTATGTTTCCCTAATAGTTCTTTTGCAAATAGTATTAGTAGGCTTTGTGATTCTAGGTAGACCTTGGAAAACATCTCTTGAACTGATCCTGACCAGATTATCAAAGTTTACATGTCCCATTCTCCAGTGCGACAACCAACTTTCATTGACTTGAGATACAAGGCACTCACCATCAACGCCCTTAAGCTGATAGATGTTTCCATGAGTTCTCCTTCCTGTAGCAACCATATCTCTAGACCCTTTTCTAATCTTGTAGGTATTATTCTAAAAAAAAAGTTTAAAACCATTTCTACACGTGTATCCACCACTTAAAAGGTTCTACCTTAAACCATTTACATAATATACATTATTAGTGTTGTGTATTCCATCAAAACTAATTATACCTTTCCCAACAATCTTTGCTCTTGAATCATCACCAAACATGACTAAACCACCATCATACTTTTCAAGTTTAGTAAACTTACTTTCATCTCTAGTCATCTGATTAGAGCATCCATTGTCAATCACCCAGTAGTCTTCATCCTATCTAGAATGAAAGGCAATGAACAAAGTACCTTCCATCTCATTCTTTTTGTTCTCTGGAACATTCTTTCTTGCACATTTTCTAGGGTTAGTAGACACAAATTTATTCTCCAAAGCCAAAAACAAGAATTCACTTTCATCACCCTCATAATTAGATTTATCATTAGAGATTTCAGCCTCTTCTTTAACATAATATAGCTTCTTATATTTCTTATCCTTTCTATCCTTATTTTTATGATCCTTGTTCTTCTTATGTACAACTCTATTTAGAAATCTTGAAGCATAATGACTAATATTACCACAACTAAAACATTTAAAGGGAAACATACCTTTATATGTACTAGTACATTTCTTAAACTTCCTGGTAAAATTTGCTTCCAATTCATCAGAACCATCACTATCTGAATCATCCTCAGTCTTTGTTTCTTTAAATTTTGTTTCTATCTTTTCTTGTTTCTTTACAAACTTTCTCATCTCAAATGTTGCCAAGGTGCCAAATAGCTCTTCTTTAGTGCACTTCTTATTATCATACATTTCTTCAATAACTGAGATATTATCACTGTAACACTCAGGTAGGGTTATTAGGATCTTCTCAATTATATCTTCATCAGTCAGATTTCCCCCTTGATTCCTAACATCATTTGCTACAAGTTCAACCCTTTGGAAATAGCTTGCAAAATCTTCACCTTCTTCCATTTTCAAATTCTCATACATGTGCTTTGCTATTAGCTTCTTTGTCAATTTCACTCTATCATTTCCTTCATAGAGATCTTCCAACTTCTTCCAAACATCATAAGAAGTTCCCAAAGAAAGAACCTTAGTTCGCTCTATTTTAGATAGAGCATTGAAAATAGCATACCTCACCTTCTCAAACTCCTCATAAGCAAAAACCTCATCTGCATTAGTAAGACCACCTATCGGAGTAACATACTTCATCTCAATAGCCTTCCAAGTCTTGTAACCAAGAGAGATAATGTATCATCTCATATACACTTTCCAGTCACTGTAATCAGATCCATCAAATATAGAGATCACCAACTTATGTGCCATCAAATCTTCCTTAAGTGGTTAAGCTCTACACCAAGGAACCAAATCTCTGATACCAATTGTTAAAAGGTGTAGGAAAACTAAGAGGGGGGTGAATCAGTTGTCACCAAATTTAAACTCAAAACTTTAACACTTATTAACTTCGCAACCACAATGTTCTGCTATTAAATATGAACATGAAATGTAGATAATAGAAAGCAAAATCAACACAAAGAACACCAAAATTTACATGGAAAACCCAATGAGGGAAAAAACACAGTGAGGATTAACTCACCATAGAAAGAGAGAAAAACTATATACAAAGGCTCACTGCCAAGGGCTCACTACCCACTAGAGGACTCACTATCTAGATATAGTAGCTCACTTCCTATAGAAATGACTCACTGTCCAACAAAGAGGCTCATTACCTACTGATACAAAATAAAACAAAAGATCCACCAAAAAAAAATTACACACATCTGCAACCTTGATCAGAAGATGGCAGAAACCTTCAACTAACTATCTTCAGGAATCTAACAAAATGAAGTAATACTGCCTCAAATTACTTTCACCCACTTCTGCTCTTCACTTATGGCTTACTTCATTACTTTTCATCATACAATTCTTCACATCTTGACTTGCATTTATACCATCTTCAACCTTAGAAACTTTCTCTTAGGTCAGCCATATAAGCTTCATTTCAAAAATTCAAATTAGGTCAGCAGCTCAACATTCCCATAGTGGAAAGGAATGAGAGTGGACCAATTAAATACTTAACCAAGACCAAAATAAATGTCTCAAATCAAGCATACGCTTCCTTAAATAAATTTAAATTCTTCATATGAAGTGTAAACACTAGGTTAGATAAACCTAATGAAAACAAAAATGAACATTGATGTACATGCTTCCCAACAAGAAGATAACATGCAAACAATGTAACATGCTTCATCATGCATGAGAAATTTTTTTAGATACTTCCAAATACATTTTCAACAAGTGTAACAACCTTTGTACATATAACTCCTACCATTAGTCCACCCGCATTGTGGAAACACATACAACTCTGAAACTCAACTTCTAGATCACCATACCTCAAACATCTTTTCCAAAACCTAGAGAACACCATTACAAGACATATTCCAAATCCACAATACCTAAAAAAAAATAGTGGAGGACTGTGGAGTAGAAACATTTCTCCCAGTCCACATAAAGCCAACTCTACCAAAATAGTTCACATACTGGTGAACACAACTTTCACACTCCATCAAACTAGAAGCTACAAATTAGTAGATATCACCATCATATTATCAACAACAACCCTTCATATTTGCACAAGCATAGGATCAAAATAGGAGAAACATGAAGCACATACTGGAGCACATTGTAAACACTTATATAACTCTAACTTAACCCTTTATTAATTTTCTGAAAAGCACTTGGAAACCCATCATTTCATGTGCAACATCATAAAGATAGCTCCATGTGCTCACAACATCTAAATAGTATCTCAACTATACATGCACAATATGCAACATACTGAATTGTGTTGACATCAATGACAACATTAATGACAACACCACCAAACTTGCTCATACTTACAACAAAGTGGTGTATGAAGGATAAGATCAAAGGAGGAGATTCAAATGACCGCTTATCGGATGTTCATGTGTTAAAGTTGTGATAATGAATGAAAAGTGTAGGATCATGTCACAAAGTCATTAGATCAATGGACCATATTTGAATGTAGTAATCACAAATGGCTAACTAAGTGTGAAGATGGTTTTGACTAGAAACTGACATAGAGGAAAGGAATTAATCGATTTAAATACAATGGCGACCAATGTAAATGAAGATTTTATCTTCAAAGCGGCATACTAGATGTACACAAAGACAAAGATCAAAATCAGATCAAAGGATCGAAAGAGAGCATTAAATACATATATGATCTTAGGGTTTGTTATGATAAAATGGAAGGATAATTATCTACACCAGTATTTAATGTTGTGCGGCTCAATGTAGATATGAGATTAGATTGAATGAATACAAGTATGCATTGATTGCATATCTAATTCTAGGGTTTGAAAAAAAATTAATTTAGGAAAATTCTCTATAACAAGAATTAAATGTTGGGTGGGTCAATGCAAGAAATGGAAAGATTTGGTAAATTCTATCAGTGATCTTAATTATGAGATTGATAGTGGTGCGTGTGGGTTGAGGCAAAGGAAGCTTGTTGGTGAAGTTAGTTTGTGAAGAAAACCCTAACAGTAAGTTGGAGATGAGTTGGATGATGTAGCCAATCTCAAGGTAGAGATTGTAGATTAGTTGCATGAAGAAAAAGAAGACCAACAAATAATTGTCAATGTGTGGTAATCTGCAAGAATTAAAGAGGAGAGATAGATAGCTACAAGTGTAGATAGTGGATGCACATATGTGTGTAACCTAGACATGAAACAGACTATCATCTAGGTTTTCAATTCAGGGGAGTGTTGTTGAGAGTGCAACTCTAGTAACAGTAGTGTAAGTTGGAGAGTGTGTAATAATTCATTGAATGTAATGGTGCATTTTCAAGTTGAGTAGAATTCAATTATATGCACATATATGAACTTGTAATTTTGTTGAGGTTTTAGCCTCAATGAACTGAGTTGTAGCTCAGACTAGGTAATTATAATCTCCTTGGACTTGTAGCTCCTAAAATAGGGTGAGGTAGCATCCTTGAAGTTGTAGCTTCTAAATTAGGAAGTTGAGGATTCCTTGGATCGCAACCCTAAACTTTGTAATAGATATTTCATTTGTGACGTTGGATTTGAGCAGTAAAATCAAGCAAATTTTGTCAATGTGGTTTTTCTCATCTTGGGTTTTCCACATATATCTGGAGTTATGAGTTGTTTCATGTGCATGTGATTTTTGTATTGATTTTTGTTTTAATCTACACATCTGAGTTGTAAGGTTGAATTTTCAAATAGGTTTCAAGCCTAAAAGTGTTTATATCTACTCTATGAACTCCTTAGTAGAATGGAGTTGTTGAAAGAAAAAATAGAACATTTTAATAGGCTACTATATCAATGATTACTAAGGATGGTTTATTGGAAAGAAGCTATTTATACTACTATAATTTATCTATTCAATCAAGCTCAAGCAAGAGAAAATAGTACAAAGACCCCCTATGATCTATGAAATAGAAAAATTCCCACTGTTAAGTACTTCAAGGCATTCTAAAGAAAAAAATTTATCAAAAGAGATAAAGAAACTTTGGGAAAGTTTCATGCAAGAAGCGATGAAGGAATTTTTCTTGGATATTCTGCTAAAATCAAAGCATATAAATGTTTTAATGAAAGACTGAGAAATATTGTAGAGATTGAAAATGTCAAGGTTGATCAAACAATGAAGAATTCAATTGGCATTGATGGATATTTATCTGATGAACCTGATTGTGTAAGAATAGAAGAGATTGAAGAACAAGAAAAGGATGAGCAAGAGAAGAAGGATGAACATAATGAAATGGAAGAAGAAGCTTTGGTGGCGTCACTTGAGACACCTATATATGTATAGAAGAATCATTTAGAAAGTCATATTATTGGAGATAAGACTAAAGTAGTGTTGACTAGACACAAAGCTTCTACTAAAGTAAATCTATGTTTATTTTTTGAGATTGAACTGAAAACTATAAGTGAAGCATGTAAATATGAACATTGGATGGAAGCCATGAAACAAGAACTTATGCAAATTGAGAAGAATCAAAACTGGGAATTCATCCCAAGACTAGCAAATAAAAGCATCATTGGATTGAAGTGGGTATTTAGAAATAAGTTGAATGAGGATGGAGAAGTGGTTAGAAACAAAGCAAGGCTTGTGTGTAAAGGTTACTCACAAGTGGAAGACATATATTTTTAGGAAACTTTTGCTCTGGTAGCAAGAATTGAAGATATAAGGATGTTCTTAGAATTTTGTGCTCATAAAGACTTCAAAGTCTATTAGATGGATGCCAAGTCAACATTTTTGAATGGTGAGCTAGAAGAAGAGGTCTACATGGAACAACTAGAAGGATTTTAGTTTTCAGATCGACTAGATATGGTGTATATATTTTAAAAATCCTTATATGGATTGAAGCAATATCCTAGAGCTTGGTATGTGAGGTTAGATAGTTATTTAATTTAGTAAGGTTTCAACAAAGGTACAAAAGATAATAATCTATATTTTTAGATTGAAAATGGCATAATCTTGATTGTAGTTGTATATGTTGATGACATTATTTTTAGAGGAAATGAAAATATTTCCAAGATGTTTCTGGAAGAGATGCATAAATAATTTGAAATTTCTATGTTTGGAGAGATGAATTTCTTTCTTGGGCTACAAATTAGTCAAATAGAGAAAGGAATTTTTATTTCATAGTATAAGTATGTGAAAGAGATGTTGAAGAAGTTTGGGATGGATGGTTCCAAACTAGTATGTACTCCTATGGTGACTAGTTGCAAACTAGGTAAAGATGATGATTCAACTAAGGCTGATCAGATCAAGTATAGATCTATGATTGGTGGACTGTTGTATTTGACTACTATTAGGCCAGATATTATGCATGTTGTCTGTCTTGTGGCTAGATTTCAAGAAGATCCTAAGGATACACATGTTGTTAAAATAGTTTTCAGATATTTGAATGGAACTCCAAATTATGGGTTATGGTATCATAGAGATACTGACTTTACATTGAGTGCCTATACAGATGTAGATTGGGTTGGATGTGTAGATGATAGAAAGAGTACAAGTGGTGGTGCATTCTTTCTTGGTTGTAGATTGGTGGCATGGTTGAGTAAATAGAAAGATTTAGTCTCCTTGTCTACTATTGAAGCTAAGTTTATTGTTGATGCATCTTGATGTACACAAGTTCTATGGATGAAACATACATTGAAAGATATCACAGTGGTGTATGCTGATCATATTTCTATCATTTGTTATAACAAAAGTGCAATTAACATATCAAAAGTATCTAGTGATGCACTCGAGGATGAAGTATGTATCTATCAATTATCATTTCTTGAGAGAGAAGATCATGGAGAATGAATTAAAACATGAATATGTTTTGACAAAGGATCATATTTTTGATATAATCACGAAGGCTATTCATAAAGATACCTTTGAGTATCTCTAGGAGAAGCTAGGGTTCATTTCCCCTACTTTATTGAACTAGATGCCTATGGAGATGCATCAATCTAGTAGATATATGGATCTATATTTCTTCTAGACTGATGTTTTTGTGACTACCTCTTAGGGGGAGCAGGTAGTGTCAGGTGTTGTCATTGTGAGTATTTTTCTTTCAATAGGGAAATCAATAAAATACCCGTTTCCTTTGCCATTAATGTCAAAGGGGGAGAGGAAGCATGTGAAAAAGAGTAAATAAAGTGTTAAAACAAAAAGAGGAAGAATATAAAATATTGTCTACTAAGAGGATAAATAGAAAGAAAAACCTTGAGAAGTGTATTAAGATCTAGTATGGTGTCTTTGATAGTTTTTTACATCAAGTGTTGCCATCAATGAAAAAGGGGGAGACTATTGCAAGAATGGATAAAATGAAGGTTTTTCATTGATGTCAACTAGTTCGTTGGTTATCGACTTGTTGCTAGTGGTTGTATATGTCAAGGATATTGAGAAAATTATATTGAAGAAAGATTGCATGTGTTCAGTGGTTGCTCTGAGTTTTGCTTCAGGATTTTCTCAAATTTTTGAGTTGTTCAAATATGTTAATCATGGTTGTTAGAAGATGTTATATCCATATTTTTGGATGTTGATTCATTGTACAGTGCAAGTTATGTTCACCAATTGTGAACTATGGGATTTTTTTGTTTCTAGTTGAGGTCCGAGAGAAATGTTGTTGGTTTGGATTTCTCATTGATAAAGTCTTATGAAATTCAGTTCTAGAGTTGAGTTTTTTTATGTTACTAAAGATAATTTTGATATCTTGAAGATTTTTTCTTAATGGTTCTATGTGTTTTACACTAGTTTGGTTGACCTTGTGTTGAACACTACCTTTGGAGTTAATGAAGCATGTTGGATCTAACTGGGTTTTTATGAAGCATGTTTTTTGTCCACCCTCATTATAATTCAACCATAAAATGTTTTGGCACTGATCTAATTTAAATTTGAATTCAGATGGCCAACTTTTGATATGTTTCAAAGTTGAAGATGGTATAAATACATGATGCATTAGTGGTGAAATGGTGCAAGAACAAAGAGAGATAAGTGAAAATAAATAGAGAAGATAGATGCAATATTGATGTGAATCAGTGATTGTGTGTGATGCGAGTGTGGTAGATCAGTGAAAATCTTAAATGTTGAGTTTCTAGATTCAGTGAGATGAAGGTGTAATCAATCATAGATGCATGTCTGCAAGTGGTTGAGAAAATTGTGGTGGATTTCTCTATTGCATTGAGATTGTCTTCTCTCCTCTTCTATCTTCTTTGTATCTCTATAGAAGTGAGCCCTCCAAATTGTTAGTCCTATTGGATAGTGAGTCCTGATCTAGACGATGAGTCCTTTCTTTGACAGTGAGCCTTGTTTCTCAGGAAGTGAACCTCTTGTAATTTTTTTTGATATTCTCTATAGTGTGAGTTAATCCTTACAATGGTTTTTCCCTTATTGGTTTTTCCACATAAATATGTTGCTATTGTGTTTGTATGATGGATTTATGTTTCTGCATTAGTATTTAATGGTTAATCATTTAAGCAGTGTTAAGAATTAGTTTCAGTGAATGAATTAAAGGTTAAATATATGACAACTAATTCACCCCCTTCTGAGTTGTCCCATTCAACAACATCATAACTAGATTTAAAAAAAAAAGAGTAAATTGAAAAGAGTAATGAATGTTAGAAAAACATAATTTAGAACAATCTTCACATAGTTCATGAGGAAATTTTTTTGAAACCTTAATATGCCTTGTATTATTCAAAAAACATATCTCAAGTTATTATGAAATCATACCCTGGCTTTCAATTAGAACCTCAATGACTTCAACACCATATGCTTCATTAGTTGGTTTTTTATGACCTAAACATTATACTAAACATCAAGATTTGGAACACTTTTCTACTGATGTGGATCATTCCTAAACCTTAGAGATATTATATAAAAACCTCTTAAATTTATTTGGAGATAGTAATGAAGATAGTATAAAGTTAGTTATCTAGATAAGTATAGAGAGTTAGATGGAGAGTGTTGGAACTAGTAGAATAATAGTATTATGTATTTCCATATAATATTTTAATAAGCTTTTGATATCTGATCAACCAATTTATATCCATAATCTACATGTAGTAGGCTAGTGATCCATTGTAATGATTTTGTGATATTGAATCAATCAGATGTTTCTTTTATATTTTGTGTTGATCTTGTTGTATTAACTTTTAGCTACACAATTGGATAGTACCTTCTCTAGAACCTCATTTGTGTTTTTAAAAAAATTACAAAATAAGGTTTTTCTTTGGATTTTTCATTACAAAAGCAATTAAAAATGGTCAATGTATCCAACTCTCATAGGAAAAATTGGAAATATAAGACATTCATCTTTAGTTACTAAATATCACCCCCACTCATCTATCTGCAATGATTTTACTACACCATTTAACATCAAACCCTAATCCATCAACTTTATACCTTAAACCCTCAACCCTAATCCCTCAACCCTTAAACCCTAATCCCTCAACAATGAACCCTTAAACCCCAATCCATCAACCATAAACCCTTAAAACATCATTCCTCAGCTCCCAACCCTCAACCCTCTACCCTATACATTAAACCATCACCATAATGCCTCAACCCTATAGCTTAAACCTTAATCCTTCAACCCTAAACTCTTAAACCATATTCCCTCAATCCTTGACCCTAATCCCTATCCCTAAACCATCACGTTAAACCCTAATCCCTCAAGCTTCAATCCTTAAACCCTAAACCCTTAAGAACATAAACCCTCAACCTTCAAACCTCTACCATCTACCATATATATTAAATCCTCAACCCTAATCCCTCAACCCTATAGCTCAAACGTTAATCCCTCAACCCTCAACCCTTAAACCCTCAATGGTTAAACCCTAATCCCTTAGCCCTAAACCCTTAAAACCTCAACCCTCAACCCTCTACCCTATACATTAAACCCTAAACCCTAATCCCTCATACATATACCTTAAAACCTAGGCCCTCAACCCTCAAACCTAATCCTTATCCCTAAACCCTAAACTCTCAACCCTTGAACCCTAAATATTTAAACCCCTAAACCCTCAACTCTAATACCTCAAACCTATAACTTAAACCCTAATACTTGAACCCTCAACCCTTAAACCCTTAAACCTCAAACCCTTAATCCTTCAACCCTCAACCCTCTACCCTATACATTAAACCCTAAACCCTAAATCCTATATGCTAAACCTTCAACCATAATCCCTCAACCCTAAACCCTCAATTATAAACCCTCTACCTTTTACATTATATGGTGCAAGAGCACCTTATGCTTTTGTGTCGCCATCAAACATTTTTGCAAAATTTGAATTTTAAAATGTAAAGAATTGTAAATGGTCATGTGATGGCCCATTCAATTGTAATTCAGTCATTATAGGTGTCTAGGAGGTCAAAAAATGAAAGTTTTCAAAAAAATGCAAAAGATGTTAAAATGTAAAACTACAGAAAATGACAAGAATATGAAAATTCATCTAGTTGTAAGAGGTAGTTAAATAGTTGAAGATGAAGGGATAGTTGATCTACATGATGTAAGCATCTATTTAAGCCTTGGGAGGGAAAGAAAAGGAAGTACCTTGTATTCTTGAAACAAAATTTGGTAATCAAGTTCTTTGTATTCCAATTTTCTGAGTTTTATTTCTTTATTGAGTCCTTGTACAAAATGTACAACAGTTTAGAGGCCATAAATTTATATTTTTTCATTAGTTTTTGTTATTATAAATCCATTAAAGTAGTTTGGAAAAAATTTCACTAGACTTAAAATCTTAATTTCTATGATTTGTTTGAAGAACCAGTCAAGGGTTTGAGAGTCTTGTAGGTTTATATCTTCCATCCCACCATTGTAGAGGTTAGTAGAATAGTGGGATGGATTTTTTAGGGTGTGTTTAGTATGTTTTGAATATTTTGTGTGTTGAACAGGAGTAGGGAAGGTTGAGATGCAAAGTTTGGTTCCTTCCCTCCATGAAATTCTAAGTTCTATCATGAAATATGATGGTTTTAGAGTGGAATATGTTGAAAAGGTACCTATAGTTTTGGTAGACTATTTGAAATATTTTTGAGGTAGAGATTAAGGAGAATAAGGTTTGGAATATATATTTCCTTTAAACCCCCACACTTCAAAGCACATTAAGCCTATAAGCAAGGGTTTTTTAATTTAATGCTATAGTTGGATTTTCAATCCCTAAAAATGGTTGAATTTTGAGTTTTGTAACATGAATGAATATTTTTTCAAGTTATTTGGTGGTTTGGAGTTGTTATTGTGGTAGCTCCTATGTAATTTTGGCCTAATTAGTGGCTTATTTCAACGTTCATGCCAACTTTCAGAAGTTTCTTACAAAACAAGTTTATAAGGACTTAAGATATGTGAATGAGTGTAAAAATGGGTCCCAAGATGTGCTAATAGTCTATAGTGGTTCAAAGTTGTTTTAGTGATGCACCCATTTTTTTTATGTGCCAATGCTACTAGGGTTTTGGTCTAAGTTTAAAAGAAAAATGGAAAATTGATAAAAAAAGAGATTAAAGTGCTTGGATTTGTGATGTAACTATTTAATCAGTGATGTTAAAGGTGTTTTTATACCTTGGAAAATTTTAGAAGGTAAAGTTTTTTTTTTTTTTGGAGATTTGGCTATGTGACTTCAATATGTAAGAATAGTGGCTTGACTATACAATTAGGGAGACCTGTTTGTTTAGAATTTATGCAAGTATGTATAGTTTTATTTTAATTGGAAATATGATGAATACAATGTCTTCATGGTCTTTTGTGAGCGTTGATACAAGTTTTGTAGATTGGTTGTCTTTATTGCCTTATTGAAGCAAGTGGAAACTTGATGAATGAATGGATTGTTTTCAAAGGTTCTAATTAGGATTTTGTGCGATTTCAGTCAATTTAATGAAGATGAATCTATGTTTAAGTCTAATGGAGGTGTAGAGACATGTTGCAATGTTTTGTGGCTTTGTAGAATTGAAGAATTAAGGGAAATTGTATAAAAAGTTATGTGAAATAATGGAGTTTTAGAATTTGATCTTCTTAGTATGTGTTTGGGTCTGAAGTACCCTGATGAATTGTTGTTATGAATAGATTCTCTTGCATCAATTGGTATCAGAGCTTGTTGATTCTTATAGTTGGTTTTTTGATAGTTGGTTTGAGTTGTTGTTGAGTTTGCTTGTAGGTGCTTTATCCATCTAAGCTGTTGAGAGAGAATTTGTATGTTTGTGCAAGAGAGAACCTAGTTGCTAGTTTCCAAGAGATTAGGGAGAGAAAAGTGGAGACACCTAGGTGAGGCAAAAAAAATTTCTGAGTTGTGTGGTGAAATAGTAAAGAGAGATGGATACCTAATTGTGAAGCACTTGAGTTTTCACCCATTGTGAAATGATGGATAGTTTGAGAGTACTCCACTGATGGGAGTAGATGAGAAGATGAAAATATGATTGGTTAGAGAAGGTCGAGGATGAATTATGAAAGTAGAAGAAATATTTCTTGGAAAAGAAAAGTGGAAGGAAAGTCTTGTGCCCTTGGGTAGAAAAAGAGTTGTGAAAGGGTAGTCCTATGTCCTTTTGAAAGAGAAGATGATTGTGAACCTGAAAAAAAAAGAAAAAGGAAAAAGGAAAAGTGAAGATGTTAATGAAGACATTGAAGAAAAAGAATGGAACCAAGACAAAAGAAGATTCAAGAGGAAAGAAGAAGAAGCAATCCATGATATATTTGAAGTTGTTTTGCAGGTGAAAATATCAAGCAAATTTGATACAATATGTTTCCAAGGGACTTGGAAAGTTTTTGTTGGTTGGCTGTATGTTGCAGGAGCACCTTATGCTTTTATGTCTCCATCAAACATTTTTGTAAAATTTGAATTTTCAGATGTAAAGAATTGTAAATGGCCATGTGAGGGTCCATTCAACTGTAATTCAGTCATTTTAGGTGTCTAGGAGGTCAAAAAATGCAAAAGATGTAAAAATGTAAAAGTGCACAAAATGACAAGAATATGAAAATTCATCTAGTTGTAAGAGGTATTTAAATAGTTGAAGATTAATGGACATTCAGTCTACATGATGTAAGCATGATTTATTTAAGCCTTGGGAGTGTAAGAAAAGGAAATACCTTGTCTTCTTGAAATAAATTTTGGTAATAAAGTTCCCTATTTTCAAGTTTTCTAAGTTTTCTCTCTTTATTCAATCCTTATACAAATTATATAGTAGTATAGAGGCCATAAATTTATATTGTTTCATTATTGTTTGGTGTTAGAAATCCATTTAATAAGTTTGGAAAAAATTCCATCAAACTTAAAGGATGAATTTTTGTGATTTGTTTGAAAACCCAATCAAGGTTTTGAGAGTCTTGTAGGTTTATATCTTCCATCCCACCATTGTAGAGGTTATTAGAAGGGTGGGATGGATTTTTTAGGCTGTGTTTAGTATATTTTGAATATTTTGTGTGTTGAACAGGTGTAGGGAAGGTCAAGATGCAAAGTTTGGTTGCTACTCTCCATGAAATTCTGAGTTCTATCATGAAATATGATAGTTTCAAAGTGGAATTTGTTGAAAAGGTATTCAAGCAGGTTGGAGAAAGGTTCCTATAGTTTTGGTAGACTATATAAAATATGTTTGAGGCAAACGTTAAGGAGAATATGGTTTGGAATATATATTTCCTTTAAACCCTCACACTTCAAAGCATATTAAGCCTATAAGCAAGGGCGTTGTTATTTAATGCTATAGTGGGCTTTCAATCCCTAAAAATGGTTGAATCCTAAGTTTTATAACATAAATTAAGACTTCTTCAAGTTATTTGGTTGTTTGGATTTGTTATTGTGGTAGCTCCTTTGTAATTTTTTCCTAATTAGTGGCTTATTTCAATGTTCAGACTGGTTTTCAGAAGTTTGTTACAAAACAACTTTATAAGGCACTAACATATGTGACTGAGTGTCAAAATTGGTCCCAACATGTGGTAATAGTATATGGTGTTTCAAAGTGGTTTTAATGATCCACCTATTTTTGTTATGTGCCAATACTACTAGGGTTTTTGTCTAAGTTTGCAAGAAAAATGGAAACCTAAGAAAATAGAGATAAAAGTGTTGGGATTTGTGATGTAACTATTTAACCAATGATGTTAAAGGTGTTTTAATACCTTGGAATAGTTAAGAAGGTAGAGTTTGTTGTTTTCAGAGATTTGGCTATGCGACTTCAATATGCAGGAATGGTGGCTTGACTTAAGAGTCAGGGAGATTTGTTGGTTCAAAATTTATGCAAGTATGTGTGGGTTTATTTCAATTGGAAATATGATGAATACAATGTATTCAAGGTCTGTTGTGAGCTTTGATACAATTTTTGTAGATTGGTTGTGTTTATTACTTTATTGAAGCAAGTGGAAACTTGATGAATGAATAGATTGTTTTCAAAGGTTCTGATTAGGATTTTGTGTTATTTCAGTGAATTTGATGAAATTGAATCTATGTTTAAGTCTAATTGAGTTGTAGAGCCAAGTTGTGATACTTTGTGGCTTTGTAGAATTGAAGAATCAAGTGAAATTGTATAAAATGTTAAGTTAAACAATTAATTTTTGGAATTTGATCTTCTCAATGTGTGTTTGGGTCTGAAGTACCTTGATGAATTATTGTTGTGAACAAATGCTCTTGCATCATTATACCATCAACCTTATCCCTCAACCATATACCTTAACCCTAAACCCTCAACCCTCAATCCTAATCCCTCAACCCTATACCTTAAACCCTAATCACTCAACTATCGACCTTTAAACCCTAAGGAGTGAAGGAAAGGTAGAGAGGGTGGGAGAGTTGTGGGTAATGAGACAAGGAGGGAGAGGTAGAGAGGTAAAGAGGGAAGAGGGAGATTCATGGAGATGATGAGAGAGAGAGAGGGTGGGAGGAAGAGGTAGTAGTCGAGATGAAGGGGATAGATGGGAAAGAAAAAATAATAAAGGGAGAGAAGAAGAGAGAGGGAGGGAGGCAAGGATATAGATAAGGGTCAAGAGTGAACATAATGTAGATAGGGAAATAGGGAGAGAGTGGGAGAGACATAGAGAGGAGAGAGAGAGAGAGGATGAGAGATAGAAGGGGGGATATGTGGGTAATAAGACAAGGTTGGAGATACTTGTTGATGGGGAGAGAGGAAGAAAGAAAATTTGAGATGGGGAGAGATACAGGTTGGAAGGGAGAGGTAGTGATCAAGAGAAAGTAGAGAGATGAGTGAGAAATAGTAACAAAGGGAGATAAAAAAGGATAGAGGTAGGGAGGAAAGTATGGAGAAGAGGTTAAGGAGGGGAGGAAAGGTAAGGAGGGTGGGAGAGACATAGAGGGGGTTGAGAGAGAATAGCATAAGTATTGGTTAAGAGGGAAGGAGGTAGAGATGGAGTGAAAGGTAAAACCTTGACTATCCATCATTGATCATAAACCATAAACTCTAAGCCTTATCAAAGTGGTGTAGAAAGAGATAAATAGAAAGTGAAGTTGGTGTTGTTTTTCATTGGAGTCCATTTTGCATTCACCAAATGTAATGCAACATTTGGAGAGCACCAAATTTGGTACTTGCCATATGTTGCATTATATTTGGCTAGGGCTAAATTTGGCACTTTCCAAATGGGATGCATTTGGAAAGACCAACCCAAAGGGTTGGATTTTTCCTTGGAAATTCGACCAAAAATGGTTCAATGACCATTTCATCCCAAGGATGAGATTCTTTGAAAGTGCAATGAAATTTCACACTTTTTTGGTTGTGCTAATCATTAGGTTTCCACATATTTGAATGCATGTTTACAAATTTTTTTTATGATGTTAGACTCTCTCTTACCAGTATAACCATATATGTTTTTTAACATTTTGATTATGTTAAGGTTTTCATGTATAACTTCTCTTGTTAGTGCCTCTATTTTTTGTAAACAACTAACATGTTCTAGTTTTGGTAAAGATTTTTACTTTTTCATCAAATTTTGAAACAAATTATATTTTAATAAACTACACTTCATTCTACACATAATGAAAAAATTGTTTTTGATTAGTTTTCAAAAAATTTAGGAGGAAGCATGCTCAAATTTCAACTTTTCAGGATGTGTCCAGTTTAAAAGTTAATAGAATATTATATTCATTAAAAAATAAGCTGATAAACTAGGATAAACTACATAGTGTTAGCTAGTTTCTCACTATTCAATTTTTTTTTTTTAAACGTTAACTTTTTAGGGAGGGCATAGTAGATGCTATGCTATTTTTTTTATAAAAACAAGATCATTTTTGGTGGGCCCCCATTTTGAAACCCTTAATCTTGGTTATTTTCAAAAAACATAGGAGCTTAGAAAGTATATTCAGATCACTACAACTCTTGTTGTTGTTGCATCTTCCAATTTTGACTGTAACTATCTTCATTTTCTTGTGAACATCAGAATTTTCTGATTTCAAAAAATATGGGCATCTTAAGATCCATTTTTGTGTCATAACCTGGTACACTTATCCCACATGCTTCCCAATTTATTGAAATACAAAACTAACAAAATTATGCAAGATACCTTGTCTATATAATCTACGTGCTTTCATTTAAACTCCTAAATATATTCCATTTAGTAGATCCATTAATTGTCTCACAATCAAGTCTAGGTAGAATTTTCTCTTCTTCAACCAACCAAAAGAATCATCAAATTGTGGAGTTATTGCTTATCCCATAGATAATTTTTTATTGCACCAATCCATAATTGCATGTGCATCTTTAAATTTTAATGCACCCTCAAATTTTAATTTCTCTCTATCAAGAATATTTTTAACACATGAACCAACACCATCTTGTTCTCCTTTACCATGTCAAGCTTCAAAAAAAATTGACATATGTTGGATATTATTTTCCTTGTGAACCCTAATTACCCAATCAAACATTCGAGTATTCTTGAACTATCTCGTACAATTATCTGACCATATGAGATGTTTTATCATCTAGATTCATATTTCTCTTAAATTTGTATAAAATATATTGAAACAATATTGACCAAACTGTAATGAGTCTAACCAGTTATGACTCAAATAGAGATGATACTCCCTCAAAAAATTTCTATCATCCTCTACACTATCATCTTCTTATTTGTATACATTATGAACAAACAAAGCCACCTACATTGAATTGTAAGATTGTGATTCAATTTTATCTTATTGAGAAAGAGTATTGTTTTTTTCAAAATAAACCACTTGTTGGTAGTTGTTGTCATTGATGTCAACACTAAGGAGATTATTGGTGGAAATTGTTGGAATTTGTTATCATTAATGTCAACATTGATGGTTATCATTGATGTCAACACTTGTATAGTAAGTTGTTAGTCCTTGACATTAGTTGTCATTATTACATTCAATTTGGGCTAACATCAGTTGGATGCCATTCCTTTAATAAATAAGACTTGATGAAGTTCATGGTTGGATGTCATGACTTATCTAGAGAAGAATTGAAGAATTTTATGGTTGGATGTCATGCCTTATCAAAGAAGGATTGTTGATGTTCAAATAATACACTATTACTCTCAACATAGTTGATTTCACAATAATATATTAAGATGAGGATTAGATGCATGAATAATGTTAGAGAGATGTTTAGTGAAGGTCTAAAATATTTCTTATGTGCTCTCCTAATGTTCTAGATAATATATGTGTTGCTAAAAGGAAGTTATAGTATCCTAAAGTTGCTCAAATGATTATGGTTCAAGAAGTTGCATTGAAGTCTGTCTGAGAGAATGCTTTGAATTCCTTCACTATTGTAGGTCTGGCCTTGTAGTTTTGTATTTAATGATAGTGTTCTATGTATATTTCACTTGTATATCTTTAGGTCACATGTATTATCGAGGATGTTTCTGTGAATTTTAGAAGGTTGTAATTGTTGTTGGTTATCCAGAATGGTCTAGGAAATGCTCCACATTGATGTCTCTACTCCTGCATCTTGGTGATTGTGCTTTCAAGATATGTGCATTATCTCAGTTCCAATATCATATGGTGAAGTCACCCACAAGCTAATATGTTAATGGTATATCTCATGATTAAGAATTATGTACTTCATGGATAAAGTATCCTTTACCTGTTTGATCTGTATTGGTTGCTAATGGCATGAAAATAAGAAATAAATGTATGAAAGTATTGATGGATGTTAAGGGAACATCCCCATGTGATTTTCAAAGTACCAATTGGTCACTTTGGTGTCACATTGTGTCTTAAGTTGTCTTTCTTGGTCTTTTATGGATATCTAGATGATAGGGCTTGTTCCTTTACATGGGTTGTGTGCTTGTGAGGTTGTACCAGTGATGGAAGATGTACTATGATAGGTTTTGATCTTGACCTATAATTTTTGGGATGAAATCAAGTAAATTCAATTAGAAGTATGTTTTTGGTCTGAATGGTTATGCACTTCAATGTTTCATCCACACATTTCCTTTACATGTAAACTTAGGTTGATGTGTCCTGGTGTGTAAATTGATTAGGATCACATTAGAAGAAGTGCTCAGATTTTTTTTGGTCCTCTCTACCTTTGGGTTAGGACCACATGATGTTTTTAGTGGCCAACTAGTTGAATTCATTATGTATTCACTTTTTGGCTAACCTAATTGATGAATTGAAGTGTTGTGATGGATACAAATGCAAGATAATTTTAGATGCAACTAGGATGCATAAGTATATAAGTATGAAGAAGTAAGTGTGTGTATAAATTGCATTGAATATCCAATAGAGATAGTGCTAAATATTATGAAAGGAAAGATCAACTATGTTGAAATGCCTCAATCAACATAGAGTTATGTTGGTAATCTTTGTATTTTCTTATAAATATTTTGTATCTTGGTTTTATATTGTGAATCTCATCAAGTCCTTTGTATCTTTCTCTTGGATAAGTCATTTTTGCATCTTGGTCTAAGGTGATGACATCTTGGTCTAAGGTAGTGAGCCTTATATTTTGAGTTAACTCTTACATGGTTTTTCTCTCATTGGTTTTTCCAAGTAAATCTGGTGTGTCCTTATGCATGTGTGTTTTCTCATTTTTCTTCTCTTTTCTCTTGATTTGATTATTACTATATATTTCATTGGTAAATTTTGTTAAAGTTATTGAAGATTCAAATTGCTATATTCTCTATGTTATTGGTCTACTTAAAGTTCCATCTTTATGTACTAAAGAAGTTCGAGTTGTGTTCAAATTTTTGATCTCCAAAAGGGGTGTAGTTTTTGTGTAGACTGATTCACCCTCCTCTCGGTCTCCAAATGTTTTCAACAATTGGTATTAGAGACAAGTTCCTTTGTAGAAGATTAACTACTTTAGGAAAATATTTGAGATCATTGCACATGGTGGTTCATATAAGGGTCCTAGGCTTGATGGGACTAATTACTCCTACATGAAATTGAGATTTGAAGGACACTTAAACTCTCTGGGGTTTGGTGTTTGCAAATTAGTTAAAAGTGGTTTTGTTTCTCGTATAAAAGATCCAAATGAAATCAAATTATATGAATGTAATTCTAATCTAAGAATTCTATTTTGTGTGAATTAGTTGATTCAAAATTGTTGAAGGAAATGGATTGCAATTCTACCAAAGATGCATGGGAGAAGCTTAGTAGCATCTATGAAATATATTATAAAGTGAAGCAATCAAAGATGTGGATCCTCAAGAGTAGATTTGACTCTTTGTGGGTGAAATAAGATGAGGACATTCCAAGTTATATACTTTGGGTTCAAGAAGTTGTCTCTGGAATCTCTGGTCTTTGTGGAGAAGTAAAGGAAAGTGAAATTGTGAAGAAGGTTTTGAGCCCCAAAATCTTATAGTTAGAAAGTATCTACCATTGAAGAGTCAAAATATTTGGATTAGTATTTAGTTGATGAAATGTTTTCTACTCTTACTACCTTTGAGATGAGAGAGTTTGGTCAAGATATTCCAAAGAAATAAGCCACATAAAAAGTTAACAAGAAGATTGAAGATGAACTGCCGATCAAATTGATTAACATAATGAAGTTGAAGCAAAATTTTGAGAAGACTGAAGAAAGGAATTGGAAAATGCAAAGGTAAGTTACCATTCAAATGTTTTAATTGTCGAATAATAGTTCATTTTTCTTATAAATTTCCTTATAAATAATTAGTTGATGATGACAAAAGAGTGAAAATCAAAAGAGGCTTCTATTCTAAGTAGATAACTTGTTTCTCTGAAGATGAAGATAATGATTCAAATGTTGAAAATATACTCATACATCAGGAAGGAAAAAAGAATAATATTGGAGAATGTAAAATTTTGTGTACCTTGCAAAATAGTAAGGTTAATGAAAGATCAATGGATGTATCAACTGCCTGTCATGCAAAGGAAGAGGAACATGCTTTGGTGATTGATAGTGGGTGTTCTTGGAACATGACCAGTGGTATAAAGTTCATCGGTTTCAAAAAGGTCAATGGTGGAGCTATTAAGTTTGGTTATGCAAATTAAACACAAATTTGTAGAAAATGATATATAACAATTGATGGAAAAAATACAATTGAAGATGTCCTATATGTTAAAGGGCTAAAACATAATATCCTAAGTATTAGCTAAATGTGCAATAGATGTTACAATCTTACATTTCACGCTAATGGATGTGAAATTAGAAAGGAAAGGTCCAAAACACTTCTTGTTGAAGGAACAATAACATATGTTAATTATATCATCTAAATGAGGGTAATGGAAGAATTTGTGTATTGACTTAGTTTTGAGAGAGTTGGTTATAGCACAAAAGAATTGAAAATATCAATTTTGACAATTTGGTAAAAATTAGTTCCTCTCATGTTGTGAGAGATATGCCTAGGATAACCAAGCTTTCACACACATTATGTTAAAAATTTCAGATGGGAAAGTAAACAATGAATAGTTTCAAAAGCAAGGAGTGCTATGTTTCAATCCCATTGAAGTTGATTCACACTGATCTATGCAGACCTACCAGGATAAGGAGCCAATAAGGTGAAAGGTAGTTTATGTTTCTTATAGATGATTACACTAGAATGGCTTGAGTCACATTCTTAAAAGAGAAATCCAAATCCTTTGATAAGTTTAATATTTTAAAAGAAAAAGTAGACAATTAAATGGATGCTAGGATCAAATTTTTAAGGTCATATAGAGGAGATGAATTTACTTCATACGAATTTGAAAAGTTTTATGAAAATCATGGAATTAGGAGACATTTGTATGCTCCTAGAACCCCTTAGGAAAATGGGTTAGTTGAAAGAAAAAATAGGATATTGCAAGAAATGGCTAGAATAATGATGAAATATTTTGACTTGTTAGATATTTGCTAGAAGGAAGTGGTTCACACTACTCTTTATCTTCTTAGTATATTGTAGTTGAGGGTAAACAACAATAAGACCCCTTATGGAAGACCTCCTAATATTAAATAATTCATATTCTTTGGTAGTAGATGCTACATCAGAAGAGATGAAGGTGACCTTGGAAAGTTTGATTCTAGATGTGATGAAGGAATCTTTCTTGGTTACTCCACTAGAAGCAATGCATACAAATGCTACAACAAGAGATTGGGGAAGATGATTGAAAGTAAAAATTTCAAAATAGATGAAGACTTGTGTCATATCTCTCATGAACCTAGAGTTTCTTGATCGTACATGCTTCCCTAGATTGAAGAAGAAGAAGAAGAAGAGAAAGAAGAGAAGGAACCAAAACCAGTGAAAAAACCAAAAGCTCCATCAAAGTATGTTCAAAATATTCATTCTATAGATCAGATCATTGGATACAAATATGTAGGTGTGCTAACCATGATAAAGTTTACAAGAGCTAGTGGACAAGTAAATCTCTATTTTTTGTCAAAAGTTGAGACCAAGAACTTTGTAGACACTAGAAAGGATTAGGATTGGATACAAGAAATGGAGGAAGAACCAGATCAAATAGAGAAGAGCCAAACTTGGGATATGGTTCCTAGACCTAGTGATAAAAATTTCATAGGCACAAAATGGGTGTTTTAAAATGAGTTGAATGAGGATGGTGAAGTTGTAAGAAATAAGGCTTAGAGATTGGTTTACAAAGGGTATTCAGAGGTTAAAGGCATTGAATTTGAGGAAAATTTTATTTAGATAGATTAAATGGAGGCCATAAGATTTTTCCTTTCCCTTGTTTCTCTTAAGAACTTCAAAGTATATTAGATGGATTTCAAGTTAGCTATTCTTAGTAGTTATTTAGAGGAGGACATATTCATTAAATGACTAGAGGGCTTCCAATTATTTGAATATCTAGACATGGTTTATAGACTCAAAAAGGATTTAAATGGTCTCTAGCAAACTCCCAAAACTTGGTATGCATGGCTATATAAGTATCTACTTCAACAAGGTAGTGTAGGAAATAATATATATATTAATGTTTAGGAAGATAGGCCATTGATTGTGGTTGTTTATGTTGATGACATCATCTTTGGTAGAGATGATAATATGTGAAAGAAGTTTGCATAGGAGATACAAAAAAGAATTTAAAATGTCAAGGATTTGTGAGTTATCCTTCTTCCTTGGCCTTCAAAATTTTTCATCAAGAGGGAGGAATTTTTATTTCTCAAGCCAATTATGTAAAGGAGATGCTAAAAAAGTTCAAAATGGAATATTTCAAAACTATGGGTGTCACTCTGGTGACTAGTGGTCATGTAATTTAATCAAATGACTCTCTAGAGGCTGATTAGACTCTCTCTATACATATATGATTGTATGGTTACTCTACTTAACTACATCCAAACCTAATATCATGCATGCAGTATGTTTGATTGCCAAATTTCAAGAAAATCCTAAGAAATCTTATGAAAAATATATGAAAAGAATTTTTAGATATTTGAAGGGTACTCTAGATTATGGGATATGGTACAAAAGGATCCAAATTTCTCTCTGAGTTCCTATAATACTGCTAATTGTGTAGGTTGTGTTGATTAGTGTTAGCTCCCCAAATCTGCACCCTGTTTGCTAAGCCTTAAGTGAAATTAGCAAATTTGGACTAACATCGAACTACTTTCAGGTTATGGGTAACCTGTTTGAAAGTAGATCTCTAGTGATAAAGGTTGGCTTCCCCTTTTGATGCCACCTAACTACTTAATCTCTGAGATAAGGGTAAGAATTTACATAAAATAAACCTAATGCTAGAAATAAACTAAGTTGATAAACCAAAACAACCTAGACCTGCTAATAGCCTTATGCATTCAAATTAATATCTCAAAGCTAACTCACACAACTCCCTTTCCAATGCAGTTCACATCAATAATTTATAAGGAGGTCCATAACAGTGCTTTCAAAAGGAAAATATATTTTCAGAGTCAATAACACCATTAAACAACACAATTTATAACCTGTAAACATACATTTTATGTCAAATGGATGCATGAAACATGGGACAAGTTTGTAAGGAAATATGAATTTTCACAAAATAGGCTGATCAACCATTAATGGCATACCATAAAACATGAAGAGAGAAGATAAAAATGCTCCAATATCTTAATTCAAAGTGCTTACTATATAATAGGTCTGTTTGAGTTACAATACAACTCCCTAAAAAATAACTCCAAGAAAGTAAGTGTCCTTTAGCTAGAAAAAGAAAGAACTCCCTCAAATGATCAAAATCAACATACTTAAGCCAAAACCATCAAAACCCCTCACACAAGTGTTTCTAGAAGATTCTGGTCAGATAAAATAGAAAAATCCCCAAAAGAACCTTCTAGAACTCTTCAAAATGTCCACCACATGAAAAAAATAGGCCAAGTCAATAGTCACCCCAAAAATGTGACAAAAAATGCCTCCAGCTAGCCTCCCCTTCATCAAAAATAGTCAAAACAACATCCCACACATCTCACACTTCTGGAAGTCATCATTGGTCCTCATACAATACTTGACCACATTCTCTATCATGCAATATGTGTGTTTTTTCAAAACATGTGGCTTTTACAACATTAAATATAATGACCTTGTTAAGTGATTCATAAAACATCACTTAACAAGTCACTTTACAATTTAGCACAATACAAAGGGCCCCACCATTAATATGTATTACATTTGTATTAAAAGCAACCAAAAGTGATTTTCAAATCACTCATATGACATCCTCAAAATATGGAAACAAATGCAACATAGAATGTTATGGCTAAAATCTTTCAAAATATTCTAAGGCACTTTGACTATCAACTTACAGGGTAAAAGCACATAGCTGTGTCACACTTTAAGCCAACTTCTCAGCACAACTCAATTTAAGTATTTCTAATTAAAAATCAGTTTTGGTCAAACATATGATCTAGTAAGATTCATTCTAGCTAAGTTAGATACTTCCACAACTTTTTCAACTAAAATTGTTGGCTAAAAATATATGGAGCACCACTTTGAGTCCAATTTACCAAATTTTTTTTTCAAAAAATATATTTATTTTAATAGTTTAATTATTTTTAATATTTTATTTTTAATTTTTACTAAAAGTAGGTTATTAGCACAAAATATTATGTTGATTACTATGCCATGGAAAAATACTAAAACTTATTAAAAAAAATTGAAAAAAAATGATGCACTAGATAAAAGAATCTATTTTAAGATGGTATAATTTTTTTTCCATTTTAGATAAATATTTAATATGAAAATTGGTGTTCGATGAAAACAACTTTTTTTTGATTCACACACATTTTAATATTTATTTAAAAATATATATTTATCAAAGTTGGGAAAAAATATATCCATTCACTAAAATTTCAAGTTATAAATGCACAAAAAATTCGAAAGAAAAAAAAAATTACTATAAAAAGTTTGACATCCCATGTAACTTCATTTTTCACCATTTTATCAACAACTAAATTATAGTTTTAATTTATTAAAAACTAGTTTTTTTTTTTAATTTCTTTAAAAAATACAAACATAAAATATACTAAAAAATACACATTTGAATAGTTTACATCATTTCAAAATTCAAAACATATATGCCACTTTTTAGTGATTCAAGCTTAAAAATTGGATCAGTGTTGGTTATTTCCTTTATAAAGTGTGACACAACTTTGTGCTTTTACCCTACCATATTCTACATTTTCCTCACTCATGGTCATACACATTTTTTTTTAAAGGCATCATAATCCAAAAACAATTGGCCAATATGGATGACCTCCAAGTCCCTTGAAAAGCATATTCCAAGTCATGATGTTGGGAAAACACAAGGCATATCGCATTTGTTGCATGGAACTCCATATGTGTGTTGAGGACTTAGCATAAGTCAAAATGAGGGAAGAAATCCCAAACGCATAAAGTTCCTAAGTGATAACATATGATGCAAATTGATGACTTAGCAAAGTTTTTTAAAAAAATGGGAAAAGTTCCTAAGGCATAAAATACCTAAGGGAGAACACCATATTTTAGCCCCCATTGCATTTACCATGTGTTTGATTTTAAAAAATGGGATAAAAATCCCATTGAAATCCAAAGGAGGTCAAACTCTAAATGAGAAAACACCGAAATGATGAAAAAACATCATCATTTGGTTGTTGAAGAAAACTGGAAAATGATGCTCTATTGCCATGGGGTTTCAAGGGCACACTGGAAAATGCTTTACTAACTAGCTTTTCAGTGATTCTATGAGGCAAACACCATGGAAACTCAGGTAACCAAATTTGATTTGTATAAATTTTCATTTTTCCCACCCGAAGGCCATTTTTTGGACTTACAAGCTGCGACCAGTAGCATCTTGATGGACTTTTTTCTAACCCATATTGTGTCATTCATT
Organism: Sequoia sempervirens; assembly: GCA_007258455.2. Taxonomy (NCBI): domain Eukaryota; kingdom Viridiplantae; phylum Streptophyta; class Pinopsida; order Cupressales; family Cupressaceae; genus Sequoia; species Sequoia sempervirens. The sequence goes on from VDFB02193867.1 coordinate 119,092,804, forward strand.
CTCTCTATTTGTTATTTCATTTGTTAACAACCACCATAATAACTCAATGAAGCTTTATTATAATCAAAAGCTTGAAAGTTTTGCAAGAAATTTGTGAGAAAAAGCTCAGGTGAGTTGAATCGACTCCATTCTTGTTGATTCTATGCAAAAGGACCCATATTCTTGTTTCCTCCTTAAGAATAAAGCATAAAATGCTTGCTTCTTTTCTATATTTGTTAATAAGGACACTCCCTTGTGTTATTTATGTTGATTTCCTGAAGAAAAAGACCCACTGGTCACGGTCATGAATAGGAACAAAATCTTTTGTTTTCATTTCTTAAACCCACATGTATTATTTTGATTCCCTCCTTGTATTAACAAATCTTTGACAACCCAGATGTGTTTCTAGAATGTAGAAAAGAAGGAACTAGATGTGGGTTCAGCATCCATTATGCAAACTGGGTCTTCTTGTATTCATTATTTTTCTACTTCATTCTACATTTTAATTGCAAAACCCCTGTTTGGGTTTCCTGTAGCATGTATATTTGTTGAAACTGCACCTTGTTTGTAAGAAACCCATGTGGGTTACATGATTTCTTTGAGAAGTTTAGATTTATTGCAAGAAATGCAGATGATTTTGTAAATTCTTTACATTCTTCTATAGAAATAGCAATGTTGGCTCCATTTATTGAAACCCCAAGTGGGTTTTTCATATTATGCAGGAAAAGGCCAATTTTTACCACGGCCTATCATAACACATGAATGGCTTTTCATTTTTGAACTCTTGTAGAAAATCTACCATATTTCCATTTCCTTTCACATATTTTATGATGAACCCAGATGGGTATGTTTTCAACTTGAAAACAACTTCAGATTTTGTTAAAAAATGAGTCTCCATGTTATTGAGTCATATTTGCTCAGAATAAAAAGCTACATGAGATGGTCCATTTTGTTGTACTAAAACTTGAGTTGATGTTTATAGTGGAATTCTGTCTAGATCCTTATCAACAACCAAGTTTATAAAACTTCAAACTGTAGAAAAACAAGCTATTTCATTGAGCATCTAAATTGTTTTTGCAATGTATTTCATTTCTATAGAATGTTTTTTAAAAACAAAAACCCCAAAATGGGTTTGGTCACTGTGAATAACCTGCATTTCACTAAAAATCTCACATTCTATTGAAAATATTGGATTCCACAGGGATAGTACTAATTCAATGGCATATATAGGCACCATGAAAGCACAATAACAATCCATTTTTGTTCCTTGCCTCCCACTACTGGATTCTTTTCTCCTTTTCTGATCATGAGATACTATCATCCTCCTCATTCCTTTTGTGTGCCTCAACTTGCCACTTTACTTCCCCATAGCAAGCAATGATGCCTATCTATTTTGTGATTTTATTGTTATTGCATTTGTGTGGTTGAATCATATGTGTAGCAATAAACGCTAGATCTTTTCTCATGCTTGGGAAACCTTTCACCAAAAGATTCCATGAATGCACCTTACCCAAAGTATGCTTTAGGACCTCCATGCATACAAACACAAGGATTGTCATGTATCATCTTGCAATAGTGGTACCTAAGATGATGGTATTGCCGCTCCCTTGGACATTGCTCTCTTCTTGCAATTGGATACATCTATCCTCCTTTTGATTTTGTAAAAAAGATATTAAATGATTTCTAAGCAATTCCTTATTGGGTCAATGAGATCACCAATAGTCTAGGACTTGTTAGATGAAGGTATATTATTGACACCGATCCCTTTGCTATTCACTTGGTAGGACCTAGTAATGACTGTCCAAAGAGAAAATGAGATAGTGCAAACAACCATCTATATTATTTATCTCACTGCAATCCATTTCATGGCTATAGTCATGTTGTTACTCAGTGTAGATTTTTTTTCTCAAATTCATAGATAACATGAAGACAAACTCGTAGCCTTTAATGGTACTACTCTTATTCATGACTATGCTCTATTCCCTTGAAGCACCATGATTTATGATGTTTTTAACAATTGAATTTCATGAGCTCCTCTAATTCAATCAAGACCACTACCATCTTTATGATTAGTTCTTTTCCTTTCTTTGTAATATTCTTAGAGGCATAATTTCTAGAGGAAACCATTTGGAAACTTTCTCAATCATTCTTTTTAATATGCTAAGAGAATAAGAGACCCCTATCCTTTGTGTTATGGCATAGAAATTGTATCTTGATCACATCAGATGAGGGTTCTATTGTTTTCATGACTTCTTTTAATGACATATTCATGATAGGCATATGTCTATGTCAACTAGAGTTGATGTTTCTTGAATGTATTTTCCTTTTATGCCTTTCCTTAAAACATTATGCATTGAATGTTATCTGGCAACTTGTTTGTCTAATGTTCAATTGAGAAGGCCTTAAAAAGAGCCTTGTGCAATTTCAAATTTTGTTTTTTTTTTTTTTCCTGTATGACATGCTTGGAATGCTTTCAATATTATCATGTTCTCTATATAAAGGACAACATATAACTTTCATTCATCTAACTTATGAGGGAAGAAAAATAGATGGCCATGTTTCTTTTCCATGAGAACAATTATGCTCTATTTTGAATACTTCCCCATGCTTGTCAACCTTCTAAGCTCCTGCAAAGGTGGTGTCCTTGTACTTGTATCATGACCTTGATTCAACCATTGCTCTTTCTTCTGTTATGGGTAATAAATACACATAGTCTCCTCATTCTAACTTTATTAGACAACCACATGTCACATATGTGGGTGACCTAATAGCTCACCTTCCTATGTGATGTGTGATTTCCCAATAGAGTTATAGTGAGACGGGCTTGACAACAACTTGAAATGCTTCCTCATTGTTTAAAGGATGCATAATTGAACTTGATGTATCTATGAGATCACTTCATTTATAAACAGATCATGGATATTCTTAAGAAGATTGAAGGACATATCAGCAAAATATGTTGCATCTTTTGAATTTGATAATGAAAGTTGATCAACTGGTGTGATTCCATATTGATTTAAAGCATTGATAACAAATCAATCTTTGATAAAGTTGCTCAATTTTTGTTTCCTTCAAAGCATGCTGAGCTCTACTCTTGTGGGAGCCACATTTAACCCACATGTTGTCAATTAATCTGATAATTAAACAATAACCAGACTTGTCCTGAATCTGCACATGAAGCAAATAGTTTGAAAATAAATGCATATGTTGGATGTGTTTGATGACTTCATTATTTTTCGAGACATCCAAGGTTTGCATGCTTATTTAATGCACTTATGGATCAGTTTATACATGCATATGTAGGTGTTTATGTAAGGATTAAATCTTTCATTTCTTAGAGCCTCACTCTAACATCATGCTTTTTTCAAATGCAAAGTGAGGAGCACTAAGGAGCTAGGGAGGACACAAGTATCTTGGGGTAGTAGCAGAGAGCAGTTCGGCAACCTACAACCAGTCATTCTCACGTAATGACTGGTTCCATTCTTATATGCACATTATTTCTTTCCTTTACTTATTCATGTATGAATTGCTTCATATGTTCATTGAATAAGAGAGTTAGTCCCTTGGCTTGTGAGGGACATGTACATTTTAGGATTATCGATAAAAAACTACATTTTTATATCTATGATTTTCTTTCTCATTTTTTGTAATGCAACATTGAAATGACAAAACATAATCTACTTTATTTGAAAATCACTCCTTCATTCATATTGAAACTAGTAGTTTTACTGTTTATCTTTAAATGTTTAAACAACATGAAAATAACAAACACTAGGACACTTGATTTTAGTTGAAACCTAAAAATTAGGTAACACTTTTGGCAACATCTGCTATATGTTTTCCTGCTAAACATGAGACCAACTACCTAAGCTTATCTATTGGGCACAAAGTCACCCAGAAAATGAACACCACTTGAAAATAACATTGCAAATTTTTGTAACCCATTAAACCAGAAAGAAACACTTTGAAAAACAAGAAAACCCAACAATGCAAAATGAAAACTACCACCTAACTATGCAAAACAACACTTAGGGAAAACTGAGAAACATCTAACTAATGTGCATTGACACTTAGAGGAAACAAAAGCTACTCTAATATGTATAGAACAATTTTAGATCATACCTCAAAACATAGTTTGAGGTGGGTCCCATTGACTGGGATAGGCAAAGCTTCTCCATCCATTGATGATAGATGAAAATCATTGTGCTCTTTGCACTCAGTAATGACAAATGGTCCACTCCACATGCTGTCAAACTTAGTATGTTTTTCAGGCCTACTCTTTAACTCATCCCATTTGAGAACATCTCCCTCTTTAAACACCTTGGGTTTTTCTCTTTCATCAAACAACCTCTTTGTTTGGAGTTGATGTGACTCCATTGTTTTCATGGCTCTATCTTTGGTTTCATCCAGCTCCATGAGCTATGCATATCGGAAAGCCATTGGGTTCTCTTCTTCAAACATTTCAAGCTAGTTCATTATGTCAAGAGCTAGAAGTTCAACTGACAAAGAAAACCTTGCCTCTTTACCATATACCAACATATAAGGGGAGTTTCCAATGAACTTCTTTGGTGTTATTATATCTACCCATAGGGAAGATTTTAACTTGTTATGCCAAGTTTCTTGTTTATCCTCCAAAATCCTTTTAATGATTCTGATCAGATTCTTATTGGTTGACTTAGCCAAACCATTACCTTGAGGGTAATAATTTGATGAGGTATTCAAATGAATACCATTTTGTACAACCCAATAATTTACTCTTAACCCAACAAACACCAAAGAATTATTAGAAATGATTGATTCTGGTACCTAGGTATGTGCAGGATCATCATGGAAAAAACAGGCCCTTAAGTGGCAAAAAAATTAGAAAAATCAGAGTTAGGAAACTTGACGTAAAAATTTGAATAAGTTATTTATATTTTTTCAAAAAATATGTAAGAATAGAATGTGTAGGAAATTAAATATAGTTTCTAAACTACTAGGTTTATTTTTTAAAACAAAAATCTATTTGGTTAAAATTTTAAATTTCAATGTAGTAGTACTTAAATTTCAGGAAAAAAAAAGAATTAGGTTTTTGTTTGACCACCCTAACCACAATAAAATGATAATATTTTTTTATAATATTTTAGATATAAGTAGGACTCATGTACTGATGTGATGCATGTTTTTTTGTAATTTTTTTCCAAGTAAATAATTAATTATGATTTTTTATTACAAATTTTAAAAAATATAAAAACTCGTATGTCTAACCACCTTAACTTGGTAAAAACTTCATGAAATTCATTTCTTTTTATTAATCTTATAGTATGTGAAGCATAGAATGTGACACATGTTTCAGATTCAAAAAATGTGATATCATTTGAAAGCTATAGATGTTTTTCAATTAGCCTATCAGTCAAGAGTTTAGTCATAATTCAAATAGAAAATGAATAATATTTTTTATTAAATTCAAAGTAAAGTATAATTTATATTGATGGAAATATAAGAATCTCCTTTAAAAACCCTTTTCTTTTCATCAATTTTGGGTAAAAAAAAGTCATCAGCCACATACCCATCATATCACCACTTTTTGGCCCATCATGATCCTACACATACCCACCCCAAATTTGGTTACTAGATGATCATAAGAGTTCAAAACAACACTTTCATTGGCTTCTTTCAAAGCCACTACTTCAGTCCATCATGTGAAATAATTGGTTGTTGTAAGTACCCACCTGTGACCTGCACTTGAAGGTGGGTTAATGACACCTATAAAATCAATGCCCCATCTCATGAAGGGTTGTTCTACTTGAATAGGCTGCCATGGTAAAGCTGGAAACATCTCGTTGCCTACAAAAATGACACATTTTACACAATTCTTGGCCCAAACATGGGCATCTTTAAACAAGATTAGCCAATAATAGCCAACTCTCATTATTTTCCATGCAGTTGTTCTTGAGGCAAAACGACCCCCTGTGGTTTCATCATGGAACTCATGAAGTACTTTATCAACTTGATGTTGATCAATGCATTTCAAAAGGACACCATTAATGTCCTTCCTAAAAAGAATGTTACCAATCAGAACATAAGGAATGGACTGCAGTCTAAAATACCTCTGTTTGGATTTATGTAAGCGTGGTGGACACTCACCAATTTGCAAAAAGTGAGTCATCTCTTGCATCCAACTTGCATTTGTTGTAGATGCATCTGCTGCAAGCTCATTATCAGCAACCAGAACTACCTTTGTTTCTGCATTTCCTTCATCTTTAGCCTTTGTAGCTAGCTGTTCACACAACCCTTGACCCTTGAAAAGCTTTGTTACCTTGATATCAACATCATACTCCATGAATTTTGTAATCCAACTTGCCCTCCTATCATTTAAATCCCTGCTTAGCAAGAATTCCTTCACACTAGGGTGAGCAACCATCAAATGTACTTTGTTATTAGAAATTAGAGGTTTAAATTTTTTCAAGCTTCTGATAATAGCAAGTACATGTTTCTCTAAAAAAGTATATCTTTGTTCATACTCGTCTAAATGTTGACTAAAAAAAGGCAATTGGTTCTTCTAGGCCAGCATCATTTCGTTGTACCAACATTGCATAAATTATATCAATGTTGCCAAAAGCATATAAAATGAAATCCTTTGATAAGTTTGGGTTTACCAAAGTAGGGGCTATTGATAAGGACCCCTTTATGACTTCAAAACTATGCTTGGCCTCCTTGGTCCAACTAAAACTGGCATTCATTTTTAGCATTGCAGTTAGTGGTTTCAAAAGATTAGCAATGCCAGGAATAAACCTTCTGATGAAATTGATTCTGTGAAGAAAAATTTGTAGCCCCTTTTTATGGTTGGGAAAGGGTAGATCCAAAATGACACTTACTCTTTCTGGATCAATGGTGATCCCCTATTTTGACACAATATGACCTAAAATATTTCCTTCATGGACAACAAAGATACATTTTTTGGGGTTGAAGGATCTATACTCCCTACACCTTTCAAATACTTGTTTTAGATGTGCAAGGTTTTCATCAACCTTCTTTGAAAATAATGTTACATCATTAAGGTAAATAAGTACAAGTTTGTGAATCAAACCTTTAAATGTCATGTCCATTACCCTCTGAAATGTGGTACCCACATTGGACAGGCCAAATGGAATCCTCTTATAAGCCATGGTGCCCCATTTTGTGGTGAAGTTAGTCTTGTACTAATCTTCCTCTTTGAATAAAACTTGGTTATAACTTGAATAACCATCAAGCAATGAGAATATTTCTGAACTAGCTACTATTTGCATAATCTACTCCATGGAGGGTAGGGGATAATGATCCTTTAACGAGGCTTTATTGAGGTCTCTAAAGTCAACACATAACCTAATTTCACTATTTTTCTTCTTACTAGAACAAGGTTAGAGACCCATGAGCTTTGTTTGATTGGAAAAATGATGTCTCCCTCAATCAGTTTGGTCAACTCTTTGACCATAAGAGGCTCAAGTTTGGGGTTTAAAGTCCTCTATTTTTGCCTAATAGGTTTTGAGTTTGGCTCAAGCTCTATGGTATGTTGGGAAATTTGGGGATCAAAACCTTTCAAATTAGAATATTCCCATGCAAACACATCTTGGAACTCTTGACAAAGGGAAATGAAAGCTTTCCTATATACAAGTGAACAAAATTTTCCAACTTTGAGTAGCTTACCTTTGAAAATTTCAAGCTCCTCATAGTGTTCCTCTTTGATCTGCATGGTGGTCTTATTATTTTTTAGCTAGTCATCCATTATGAAAATGGATTCCAAGGTGACTAGACCCTTGGGTAGTTTGTTAGACTTCAATTGGATGATCTGATCATCATATTGTTGTTTGAGCTTCTCTTGGTTGACTATTGCAAATTCATCTTCTTGGAGCATAAAGCTCAAAACCCATTCATCACTTTCAAAGACTTGCCAATGAATGTTATTATTAGGAAAAGAGGGTCTGATAACTATCTTAACATATGGCTGCAACTTTTCTTTCCTAATTTCACTTGGAATATTAGCTTGAGCACCAATTGCAGCCAATCTATCAACATGCTTATTCTGATCCCTAGGAATGGAAATCAGATTGAAAGCATCAAATTCTTCCATCATATCCCACACCTTGTGTTTGTAGGATTTTAAGACATCATTCTTAGTGACATGCAGACCTCTCACCTGATTGATGACCAATTCCTCTTTTTCATGCCCATTCCAAGCCTCGAATTAGACCTTCGTATTCAACAGTATTGTTAGTACTAGAGAAATAAAACCTGAAAGAAGAGTAGTATTTGTCACCTTGTGGGGATACAGGCATTGTACCCCCACCAACATCATTCTTGCTTTGAGAACCATCAAAGAACATCTTCCACACTCCACCTTGCTGATTTGATTGTTGTCCCACCTTTTTTTCGAGGTTTGGAATCACTGAATTAGGTTCATGCAATAGATAGATACCCAAACTAGTCTCTTCAATACTATCATTTGGGCTTTCAATGATATTTTCTTCTATCCAGTCACTTAGAACTGCATCTGGTATGCTTTTTGCTTGTAGTTCTTGAGTAGTAGCAAGTTCATCATCATCAAAAATAGCACAATTAGTGTTAACAACACTTGAGACATATGGTTCAATGTGATCCTTAGCAATTTTCTTAGATTTGATGACTACTTTGGTTCCATATCTCATTTTGAACACCATATGGGACCAATCTATGACAAATAACCTCCTATCTTCGTAGTGAAATCTCTTGACAAACATAAAGCAAAATGTGGAGGTAAGTCAATGACATAAATGTCTTGGGTAATGGAGAAATTGGGGCAAGCATGTAGGGTAAGGCTTAAACCTTTGATAACACCTACAATGTTGATGGTTTCCCCATCTAGTTGGACTACTCCCTTCTCAAGAGGTTGATACTTCAGTCCTAACTTATCAACAATCTGTTTGGGCATGACAGAACTACTTGCCCCTGAATCCACCACACAATTATGAACTATTTTATCTCCTATTATCAAGGACACATAAAATGGGGGTGGCTTGACATCCTTACTTGGTTGTTTACTACTATCTTGAGGTGTGTTTGTCAAGACAACCTTGGGTTGACCTGCTGGTATATCATTTGAAACACCTACTTCAGCTAAGGAAGATTGTAGCAAGTCCTTTTCGCTAGGGATAGATAAGGAATCCCACATTGATATATTTAGATTCATCCTTTTCATGGATTCAATAATGTTGAAGGGTGTGACAACATTTACCTTTTGATGGGTCCTTGGAACAACAGAGTCTGTTTGTAAGTGGGTTGGTTAGGGTTGGTTCCCAAGCTGTCCACCATCAATGCTTTGTGAATTTCTCTACAAAATGTGTTACATGAGGATTGGAAGGTCCAAAAACTTCCTTGTCTTTATTTTTTGCTTGTCCAATCTCGAAAGCTCTCTTTTTGGCTCAGGTGATGGCTTCTATTGGAGAGCTATCACTATTTACTCCACAAAACTCCTCTCCTTGCCAATTTAGGAGAGTTGTGTCACTTGCAGGGAGCTCTTTTTGTTGGGATGATTCACCATTAAGCATGTCCTACACACGAGAGAAATTTTGAACCATCAAGGCCTGATTCATGACACCATTTAAACATGTAGTCTGATTATGGGCCTGGTTGCAAGGATAGCACCACTCATATTCTGCTGCAAGGTTATTTTGAATAAGTACCATATCTATGGCTACACTGATTGGAATTGGATTATATGGCTTAAAAGGCCTTGGATTCAAATTTTGTCGTGCACCTTGGAAATTTCCTTGATATGTCTACTTGTTAGCTTGAAATTGATGTCCTTGGCCTTGATTTTGGGGCTACCAAGGCTTGAAACCTTGAAATTGCTACTTTTTGAGGGTCACAAGTTTGTTTCCAAAATTTTGAAGTAGGTTCTCAATCTTCTATTGGTTGCTCTTAATTTTCTGCAACTCTTGGGATGGTCTTTGAGCAACAATTTCTTTGTTAACAACAACTAGTAAAGGGGCAATTTGAGGTGTAGGAAAAGTTGTAGGAGGCTGAATAATAGGGGAAAATGGCATAGGAGACCTAGGGTCAATCCTTCCAACTTGTATTAGGCTATTTTTTTTCTCTTACAACTATGTCATAATCTATTGGAAAGGTATTTCCACCCATAGATTGTATCAAAACAACAATTTCACTATTTAAGGCTCTCAAAAAATAAAGGAATGCATACTCAGCTAGAGGCCTTGTAGGATCTAGAATCTTGGCCTACATTCTTTGAAAATGGAAATTGAAGTTCATCATCTGTTCATGAGGATCCGTTTTAATGTGGATCAACTACTCCACCAATGACAAGTTGTCATACTTGTCCTCAAACTGCTTGCATAGTACCTCTCCCAATGCATCCCATGTTCTAATGGAATTTGCTCCTAAAATCTTGAGCAGCCATTAGAATATCGTCATGTTGAGCTAATTGAGGTGGGATGCCACCATTGAATGTCACGAAAACTTGGTTTCTTGGAACAACCATGTTTGGCACCAAGTTTTGCTGCCTTATGGGGCTAGAAAATCTCACTACTAATGGAGTTGAAACTATTCTTGATGAGACAACAAATTTCTTTGTTGGCCTGCCTTTCCTATAGGGTGGTGAAAGCTACAGATAATATAATGGGATAGAGTTTCCCCCTGTTTGAATTCTTTTCATATGCTACAACACTGATCTATTATAAGTTTCCACATTCAAAGCCACCAAATATGCTGGTGTGACCTTTAAAAGCATAAAAAATATGTTGGCTGCACATCAAAACCAACAAACTGATGTACTCTTCTAACTTTAAATGACTAGAAGTCCCCCCGAGCATGCCAAAACTATTAGCTCCCCAAATCTACACCCTGTTTGATAAGCCTTAAGTGAACTTAGCAGATTTGAACTAACATGGGACTGCTTTCAGGTTGTGGGTAACCTGTTTGAAAGTAGAATTCCAGTGATAAGGGTTGGCTTCCCCTTTCGATTCCACCTAACTACTTAATCTATGAGATAAGGGTGAGAATTTGCATAAAATAAACCTAATGCTAGAAATAAACTAAGGTGATACACCAAAACAACCTAGACCTGCTAATAGCCTTACACATTCAAATTAATATCTCAAAGCTAACTCACACAACTCCCTTTCCAATGCAATTCACATCAATAATTTATGAGGTCTATAACAATGCTTTCAAAAGGAAAATAGATTTTCACAATCAATAACACCATTAAAAAACATAGTTTATAACCTATAAACATACATTTTATGTCAAATGGATGCATGAAACATGGGACAATTTTGTAAGGAAATATGACTTTTCACAAAATAGACTGATCAACCATTAATGAGAAAGCATAAAACATGAAGAGAGAAGATCAAAATGCTCCAATTTATTAGTTCAAAGTGCTTACTGTATAATAGGTCTATCTAAGTTACAATACAACTCCCTTAAAAATAACTCCAAGAAAGTAAGCTATCCTTCAACTAGAAAAAGAAAGAACTCCCTCAAATGATCAAAATCAACATACTTAAGCCAAAACCATCAAAACCCCTCACACAAGTGTTTCTAGAAGATTCTGGTTGGATAAAACAAAAAAGGCCCCAAAAGAACCTTCTAGAACTCTCCAAAATGTCCTCCACATAAAAAAATAGGCCAAGTCAATAGTCACCCCAAAAATGTGACAAAAAATGCCTCCAGCTGACCTCCCCTTCACGAAAAATAGTCAAAACAACATCCCACACATCTCACACTTTTGCAAGTCATCATTGGTCCTCATACAATACTTGACCACATTCTCCACCATTCAATATGTGTGTTTTCTGAAAACACATGGCTTTTATAGCATTAAATATAATGACCTTGTTAAGTGATTCATAAAACATCACTTAAAAAGTCACTTTACACTTTAGCAGAAGACAAAGGGCCCCACCATTAATATGTATTAAATTTGTATTAAAAGCAACCAAAAGTGATTTTCAAATAACTCATATGACATCCTCAAAATCTAGAAACAAATGCAACATATAATGTTATGGCTAAATGCTTTCAAAAGCTTCTAAGGAACTTTGACTATCAACTTACCATATTTTGCATTTCACTCACTCATGGTCATACACATTGTTTTGTAAAGGCATCATAATCAAAAAATGCTTGGCCAATATGGCCGACCTCCAAGTCCCTTAGAAAGCATATTCCAACTCATGATGTCGGGAAAACACAAGGAATATCACAATTTTTGTATGGCACTCCATATGTGTGTTGAGGACTTAGCATAAGTCAAAATAAGGAAAGAAATCCCTAAGGCATAAAGTCCCTAAGTGATAACATATGATGCAAATTTATGACTTAGCAAAGGATTTTTTTTTAAATGGAAAAAATTCCTAAGACATAAAATACCTAAGGGAGAACACCATATTTCGGCCCCCAATGCATTTACCATGTGTTTGATTTTAAAACATGGGATAACAATCCCATTGAAATCCAAAGGAGGTCAAACCCTAAATGAAAAAATAGTGAAATGATGAAAAAACATCATCATTTGGTTGTTGAAGGAAACTAGAAAATGATGCTCTGCCGCCATGGGATTTCAAAGGCACACTGGAAAATACTTGAATTACTAGTTTTTCAGTGATTCTATGAGGAAAACACCATGGAAACTCAGGTAAGAACAATTTTTTTGCATAAATCTTCATTTTTTCCACCTGGAGGCCATTTTTTTGACTTACAGGTCGTGACCAGTAGAATTTTGATTGATTTTTTTTTGACCCATATTGTGTCATTCACTCTCTCTATTTGTTATTTCATTTGTTAACAACCACCATGAGAACTCAATGAAGCTTTATTAGAAGCAAAAGCTCAAAAGTTTTGCAAGAAATTTGTGAGAAAAAGCTCAAGTGAGTTGAATCAACTCCATTCTTGTTGATTTTGTGCAAAACAACCCATATTCTTATTTCCTCCTTAAGAATAAAGCATAAAATGCTTGCTTCTTTTCTATATTTGTTAATAAGGACACTCCCTTGTGTTGTTTTTGTTGATTTCTTGAAGAAAAAGAACTGCTGGTCGTGGCCATGAATAGGAACAAAGTCTTTTGTGTTAATTTATGAAACCCTCATGTATTCTTTTGATTTCCTCCTTGTATTAAAAAATCTTTGACAACCTAGATGGGTTTCTGGAATGTAGAAAAGAAAGAACCAATGGTGGGTTCGACCTCCATTATGCAAACTGGGTCTTCTTGTATTCATGATTTTTCTGCTTCATTCGACATTTTAATTGCAAAACCCTTGTTTGGGTTTCTTGTAGCATGTATATTTGTTGAAACTGCAACTTGTTTGTAAAAAATCCATGTGGGTTACATGATTTCTTTGAAAAGTTTAGATTTGTTGCAAGAAATGAAGATGATTTTGTAAATTCTCCCCATTTTTCTATAGAAATAGCAATGTTGGCTCCATTTATTGAAACTCCAAGTGGGTTTTTCATATTTTGCAAGAAAATTCTAATTTTTACCACGACCTATCATAACACATGAATGGATTTTCATTTTTGAACTCTTGTAGAAATTTTACCATATTGCTATTTCCTTTCACAAATTTTATGATGAACCCAGATGGGTATGTTTTCCACTTGAAAAAAACTTTAGATTTTGTTAAAAAATGAGTCTCCATGTTATTACAACAAGGTTTGCATGCTTATTTAAATGCATATGTTGGATGTGTTTGTTGACTTCATTCTTTTCTGAGACATCAAAGGTTTGTGTGTTGATGTAATGCACTTATGGATTAGTTTATACATGTATAGGTAGGTGTGTATGTAAGGATTGAATCTTTCATTGCTTATATCCTCACTCTAATATCATGCTTTTTTCAGATGCAGGGTGAGGAGCACTATAGAGCTGGGGAGGACACAAGCAGCTTGGGGCAGTAGCTGAGAGTAGTTAGGAAACCCACAACTAGTCATTCTCAGGCAATGACTAGTTCCATTCTTATATGCACATTATTTCTTTCCTTTACTTATTCATGTATGAATTGCTTCATATGTTCATTGAAAAAGAGAGTTAGTCTCTTAGCTTGTGAGGGACATGTACATTTCACGATTATCAATAAAAGACTACATTTTTTATATGTATGATTTTCTTTCTTGTTGGTTATAATGCAACATTGAAATGAAAAAATGTAATCTACTTTATTTGACAATCACTCCTTCATGCATATTGAAACTAGCATTTTTATGGTTTATCTTTAAATGTTTAAACAACATGAAAAGAAAAAACACCCGATTTCAGCTGCAAGCTAAAAATTAGGTAACAATTAGCTGAGAAGTACAAGTGGAAGTGTTTTCTTCTTGGGAGATAGATTGGTCACTTGTTTCAGCAAAAAATAAGGATTCAATTTCTTTGTCCATAGTAGAAGAAGAATATATTATTTTAGCATCTTGCTATAATCAAGTGCTTTGGATGAAGTAGACCTTGAAGGATGTGGAGGTGGTTTATGATGAACCCATTCCTATACTGTGTGACAAGAAAACTACTATCAACATTTCCATGAATTTGGTAATGCATTCAGGAATAAAACACATTTCAATCCAATACCATTTTTTGAGAGAGAAGGTTATAGAACATGAAGTCAGAAAGGAGTATGTACCTACCAAATATAAGATTGCATAAATTTTCACTAAGGCACTTTTAACGGATACTTTTGAGTACATGTCATAGAAGCTAGGGGTTATTTCCCCTCGTTCTAACTAGATGCATAAGATGGCGCATCTTACCAAGCAAAGAAATGTGTGTCATATTTGTTTCCCTGAATTGATGAGTGCTGCCTCTTAGTGGGAGCATGTAGTTAGCGTGAGCCCTAAAGTAGTTGTGTAGTTGTTTGAAGAAAAAGTGTTGTTGGTCAAAGGGGGAGCATGTGTTGTTGCTTCAATAGAAGATCATTTTTCCCTTTGTTCCTAAAGTCAACGAAAGTCATGTTGCTTTGTGTAGGAGTGTATGGCCTTTCTTTCTTGATGTCAAAGGGGCAGATTGAGTATTGTGCATTATCATCAATGACAAAGGGGGAGATTATTGGTAGTTGTTGTCATTGATGTCAATATTGATGGCTATCATTGATTTCAACACTAAGGAGATTGTTGGTAGTTGTTATCATTAATGTTAACACTATTTTTTTTCATTGAAATACTAGTACTTAAGTAGTAAGTTTTTATTCATTTCCATTTATTTTCATTGTTATATTAAGTTTGGGATTACATTGGTTGGATGTAATTCCTTATCTAAATAAGAGTTTATAAAGTTGATGGTTGGATGTCCTGCTTTATTTAAAAAGGAATTGTTTAAGTTCATGGTTGAATGTCATGTATTATCAAAGAAGCACTATTGATGTTCATATAATGGACTATTAGTGTCATCAAAGTTGATTTCATAATGATATATTTTGATGAGGATTCAAAGCATGACTAATGTTGGAGAGATGTTGAAGGTCTATATCATGTCTTATTGTGTTGTATAAAAAAGTACCCTTTGCTTGACATGCGATTAATTTATGATAAATTGACTTAATGAGGCCTTGATTCAGGTGTTGTGAGGCATTTTATGCATCCACACTAGGTCTTGGACCCTTACAAATTGAATAAAATGCATTTATTAATATCTTGTGAAGTTGTTCTAAAGTGTTATAAGACATTTCTACACTCTTCTAGAATCTATTCATTAAAATTCACCTAAAAATCACCTTTTCATCACTTATCAAGTCCTATTTTGAAGTGCTGTAAAGTCTTGTAACAAGATTTCACACTTTTCTAGGCATAATTTCACTATTTACACCTTTCTTATGATTTATTTGACTGCTATATGCCCTTATAAGCTTTAATTAAGTGCATTTTTTAATCTAAAACCGACAAACAATATTAAATATGACTTAATTCCTTACACCCATTTTTAGGTCCTAGGTGCAACCCATTCGCCATGGGTGGCGAATTAGTTCCCCTTGGCTCCAAATTGAATTGTTTTCAAATTTCCTTTCGGTTTTTAATTCAAAAGTCACTTGATATTGGCCTGTGATGAGGTATCAATAGGTTACTAAGGCACAATATTGAATAAATAAGTGTTTTTCTCCTCATTTTACATCTCCTCCATTCAATCTCTTATCTCTTATCATTCATTCATCCATCATTCTTCCATCTCAAGTAAAGGAACTTAGGGTTTTATCATTGCAAGACATCAAGAAAGTTCCTAAAGAAATTCAAGGGTTGAATCTTCCTCCATTTCTATAGAAATACAAGATCAAACATCATGGAAAGGTAATCAATTCTATTATTGGATGTTTCATTCCATTCTTTCATCATTTTGGTTTAATTACCTAAAAGGGGTTTGACCAAGGAAAACCCCCATGCCCTAACATTCAACTTTTCACTCTCTTATCTTATGTCTTTGTAGATTTAGGACTTTTGGAAGCTTAGAAATCATTGAAGATCAAGTTACAAAGTTTCTCAAGTCTTCTCATTCAAAAAGTCAAAATATCAACAAAAACCCATTTTTAGACGCATAAATCAGAGTTTCAGAAGCGAACACCTGTAGGAAATCAAAGTGCAAATCGGAAGCTCCAGATTTCAGTTTTGAAAACTTAGAAATTCAAAAGTGGACTCATTTTCAATGGGTGGAAAATGAGTCCCACTTCTAGGTTAGTTTTGTGTTTTCTACATTTTATGATACCCTTTTGTTAGAAATAGGTTTTGGCTCAGTTTTGTAGAACTGGGACTAATTCCCCCAAAATGGAGAATGAGTCCCTCCAGGCCTAAAAATAAGCGTCAACAACATTTCAAATGTCATTTCGAGTCTCCTTCAATATTCCAAGTACACACTTTCAATTTGACTTATTTCTGTTGTAGTTTTCTATTCATTTTTAGGAGATTTGGTATTTCACAATGTGTTTTCAAACAAGTTATTTTACTTTAATTTCCATTCATTAATTAGTTAATCTTATTATTTTCTTGCATTCAAGCATTGCACTTAGTTATAGTTCATTCATATTCCATCCATATTTCATTAACTTTGAATGTGAACATAAGCATTTTTTTACCCCTTTTTATCCTTTTAGTGAAAAACCCTAGAAGCATTAGAAAGCAAGTGGGTCCCAAAAATATATGTTCCATTTTGGTGAACCTTCTTTCTGAATTCTTTGTTGACTAATTTGGAGTCCTTCATCATCATAGATCTAGCTTGCATTAGGGTTTGCATGATTCATTTGCATGCTAGGTGTAAAATTTTGCATTCATAAAAGGTGCATTTAAGTTGCATTTTTATGATCTAAAATCATTTCACTTTTCTGAAATTTTGTATTTTTACTTGAGGTCTGCATCATAGCACTCAAACAACATCAAAATCCATAAAAAATTTCTAAAAATTCTGAAAAAATTCCATGCTACGACTCATTCGCCACCCTGGGTGAATCAATCCCTTTTGACCCCTAAAATTGCATTTTATAGAACTCGGAACTCTATTTTTAAGCTTCTATTTGGTGCCTTAACTTATCTATATCACTTAATTGCATTTATGTAACATGCATTTTGTTAATCTAGCTTCAATTAGCTCATTTCATGCATTGTTTAATTTCACTTTTTCATTCACAACATTTCATTTTTCAGATTGTTGCATTGTGGAAATAGAAAAATAGCTTGCTTACAAACTAAAAATTGTATTTCATTGTACTTTATTTCATTATTTTTTCTTAAAATATATGCTCTTGATTTGATTAAACACATATTTTATAAGCACAGTATCCCCTCTTATGATTTTTCTTTTGATTACAAAAATGAGGACTTTAAGCAACATAATCAAACCATTAATCTAGTCCTCAATATTACATTACCTATTGGTGAGAATGGTAGTGCTGACAATCATAACAATCATACTTGTTCTTCTCCTAATACCTCTCCTATTAGTGACAAGGTTATCTTGGTACAAGAAGTTATAAACCTTGAGGGTCTTGATTTTCCATCTCCTTATTCCCCTTTGGATGATGTTATACAACACAAAGATGAGATCATAGACACATTCCTAAATATCACCTTATCAGATCTCCATGGTCATGACAATCAAACTTGTTCATCTCCTAATATCCCTCCTCGATGTAAAGAGGATAGGTTGGTGTTAGAAGACATCCCTATTAAGAATCATGACACCAGGTTGATCCTCCCTTCCCTAATGCTCCTCTTATTTGGGAAGATCTATTAGAAAACCACATTGGTCCTTCTCTAGATGCCACTCCCACTTGTGATGAATCTACTTTACAAACCTCAAACTTGGATGAACCTATTACAAACTCTCCTAGTGGGATATACAATATGGAACAAGAGAATGAGAACTTCATGACAATAGACACTCACCTAATGCCTTCTCATAATCATCCCCCTCTTTATAATCCCATCATTGATCCTTCCCCTACTAGCATTGAAGTTATTGTAGAAGAACCAAGTCTTACTAGTCAAGCACATGTGGCTTGTTTTTCTCCTAAAATCTCTCCTCGTAGGCAGAATATCATGATACTAGAATATGATGACAATAATAATGCATCTTCCTTTACTCAACAAGTGGTTCTTAACTACCCTTCCTTAGAAATACATCAAACCAAGAATTTTGAGGTTATACATGAACAAGTGTCCATTAGATCCCCTTTGATCAATGGACCTCATACATACCCCATGGGACACCCTAACAACCCTCTCATCCTCTACCCACCTTCACTCAACATCAATAATTTAACACAACACATTCCTAAATCATCCTTAACAAATAATGGTCTTGAGCATCATCCTTTCCCAAACATAAAACAAGCAGCTACACCTTCATTTAATTTCCATGTCATTTCACAAACTGCTCATGATTTGAATTCATTAGATTTTATATCTTCTTATGGAGAGAATAAAATCTCATAAACTCAAGAAACTTGTGTAGTTATGACAACCACTACTACGAAAGATGTATCTTTGATGCAAGCAACACGACCACCTACTACCATTGATCAAGAGGGTATCTTGACGAGACTCTTCCAAGATCACTTGATCACCCTCCCTCCCAGAACTCGAAATAAATTTTATTACAAGACTTCATTCTATGCCTATCATAGAGTTCATGGTCACTCTACTAATGAATGTAAGGCTTTGAGTAGCAAAATCCAACATTTTTCAGGAGTTTGGCATGCTTCCCTATATGGGGGCACCTACTTCCTCTAATTGATATCAATTTTCACTCTACCATGCATTTCTTTAATCATTTCGGCTCACCTTTGTCCTGCACTCAGTGGGAGCATGGGGTTTAGCAAGCCTTGTCCTCTTATGCCACTTATGGTTGCCTCATTTGACTAAACTTTCATGAATACATAAGGGCAAGCTTGGGATGTGGACGACATGCCTTACATTGGCTCACATATGATAGACTTCTCTCTTTCATAATGTAGCTTATCAGAAATATATGACTTAGCATAGGGATTTCTGAGTAAGCTCTCATAACTCCCTTCTACTTTAAAGAAATTTCTCGTAATACTAATGTTCACAACCACTTTAAAGTGGGGGCATACATCACCACTCACATTTCATTGTGTTATTTTCTTTTTCTTGTGATTTCCTCTCTTGGAAGCATTAGGAACAATGTTGCCTAGGATGAGACCTTGCACTTGTACTCTCTTGGAAACAAGATGAGACTAGTTTCCCTTATCCTCTCTTGGAGACATTAAGCATGATGTTCCTTAAGATGATACCTTGCATGAGCTAAGTAAAATCACTTTGAACAATCCTTAACACTATTTTTCATTAACAATGTCTATGAGTATCAAGCATATAAATTTTTGCTTACCTCATAGAGCTCAAAAATCACTTTCCCTTGTGGTGCCTTACTAAATTTATTAGGAGGTATAACTTTGGTATGGTTGAGCGAGAAACCAATTGTGAGCCATGAATTTCCCCATATCCACATATGTGTTTGTGAGTGCATACCAACTAGCATATATATTTCACCTTTTGGGCTTTCTCACCCAGTAGATAGACAAGAGTTTCGTCACCCCAGAGTGGGTATGAATTTTCTTTTTGGACAAACATCATAGATTTGATCCACAACTAGTTGGACAAATGGTCGAAGCTTGATCCACCTTTTTATTTTTTAAATTACTTTTGTGGAATAACTCACCTCATAGATGACCCGATGTTTTGTGGCCCTAGAGTGAGCACATCTTTTTCACCCCTTTCTTACCATTGCATGATCTTGTATCTTGTTGGTTTGACTTAGGTTCTTTGATCTTGGGGGATTGAACACCTCCTTTCATCTTTGTCATTCTTTTTCATCTGCATCTGTACATGTGGATCTCTCTTAAATATCTACTTTAGTGTGAGTTTGAAGAAAGTTCATCATCTCACTAAAGTGGGGGCTAAATCTGTCATAGAAAAAAGTAGCATTTCCTTGACATGGGATTAATTCATAATAAATTGACTTAATGAGGCCTTGATTCAGGTGTTATGAGGCATTTTATGCATCCACACTAGGTCTTGGACCCTTGCAAATTGAATAAAATGCATTTATTAATGTCTTGTGAAGGTGTTTTGAAGTGTTGTAAAACATTTCTACACTCTTCTAGACTCTATTCAATAAAATTCACCTAAAAATCACCTTTTCATCACTTATCAAGTCCTATTTTGAAGTGTTGTAAAGTTTGGTAAAAAGATTTCATGCTTTTCTAGGCATAATTTCACCATTTACACCTTTCTTATGCTTTATTTGTCCCTTTATGCCCTTATAAGCTTTAATTAAGTGCATTTTTTAATGTAAACTTGACAAAAAAATATTAAATATGATTTAATTCCTAACACCCATTTTTAGATTCTAGGTGGGACCCATTCACCATGGGTGGCGAATGAGTCCCCTTTGGCTCCAAATTCAAAAAAAATCAAATTTCCTTTTAGGGTTTTATTCAAAAATCTCTAGATTTCATCCTGTGATGAGGTATCAATGGGTTACTAAGGCACAAGATTGCATAATTAAGTGTTTTTCTTCTCATTTTACATCTCCTCCATTCAATCTCTTATCTCTTATCATTCATTCATCCATCATTCTTCCATCTCAAGTAAAGCAACTTAGGGTTTTATCATTGCAAGACATCAAGAAAGTTTCTAAAGACATTCAAGAACTGAATCTTCCTCCATTGCTGCAAAAATCCAAGATCAAACATCATGGCAAGGTAATCAATTCCATTATTGCATGTTTCATTCCATTCTTTCATCATTTTGGTTTAATTACCTAAAAGGGGTTTGACCAAGTCAAACCCCCATGCCCTAACATTCAACTTTTTACTCTCTTGTCTTGTGTGTTTGTATATTTAGGACTTTTGGAAACTTGGAAATCATTGAAGATCAAGTTAAAAAGTTGCTCAAGTCTTCTCCTCATTCAAAAATTCAAAATATCAACAAAAACGCATTTTCAGACCTGTAAATCAGAGTTTCAGAACTGAACACTTGTAGGAACTTGTCAAAGTGCAGATCAGAAGCTCCGGATTCGACTTTTGAAAAGTCAAAAATTCAAAACTGGACTCATTCGCCATGGATGGTGAAAGAGTCCCACTTCGCAGCCAGTTTTGTGTTTTCTACATTTTCTGAAACCCTTTTGTCAGAAACAGGTTCTGCCTCAGTTTTGCAGAACTGGGATTGATTCACCCAGAATGGAAAATGAGCCCCTCCAAGCCTAAAAATCATCATCAAAAACATTTCAAATGTCATTTCTAGTCTTCTTCAACATTCCATGTACACACTTTCAATTTGACTTATTTTTGTTGAATTTTTCTATTCATTTTTAGGAGATTTCATATTTCACAATGTGTTTTCAAACAAGTTGTTTTCCTTTTATTTCCATTCATTAATTAGTTAATATTATTAGTTTCTTGTATTCAATCATTTCATCTAGTTATATTGCATTCATATTCAATCCATATTGCATTAACTTTGAATGTGAACATAAGCATTTTTTTACCCCTCTTTCTCCTTTTAGGTGAAAAACCCTAGAAGTGTTAGAAAGCAAGTGGGTCCCCATAAGATATGTTCCACTTATGCTCTCTCCTGATGTTCCTAGTAATATGTGTTGTTGAAAGGAAGTTTCGGTCTTCTCAAGTTATTCAAATGATTCTTGTTTAGGAAGTTGCATTGAAGTTTATCTAGGAGAATGCTCTACATTCCTATGTTGTAATTTTGGTCTTATAGTTTGGTATTCATTGTTAGTGTTCTATGCATGTTGTTCTCCTATATTTTTAGGTCACCTATTTCTCTGAGGCAGTTTCTATGAATTGAAGAAGGTTGGTAGCATTGTTGGTTGTCAATGCTAGTCCAAGAAATTTTGTGCATTTATCCACAATGATGTCTTTGCTCCTATAGCTTTGTGAGTGTGATTTCAATTTTTTTTAGTGTCTTAGTTCTAATCTCATATTTTGAAGTGGTTTATAATTTTATATGTTAATGTTATATCTCATGATTAGGCATTTCATGCTTCTTAGATAAAAAATCATTTACTTGTTTGATATACGATGGTTGTTGATGGAATGACAATAAGAAATAAGTCCATGAAAGTGGTGTTTGATGTTCAAGGAACATAACCATGTGATCCACATACTACCACTTGGGTTTCACATTGCTTCATGAGTTTTCTTTCTTGATATTTTGTGGATATATGGCTGGCAGGGCTTGTTCCTTTGCTTGGGTCGCATGCTTAGGGGGTTGTACCCTTAATGGAATATGTGTTATGATATATTTGGGTCCTAAAATATCCTCTCTGGGACCACATCAAGTAAATTCGATTAGAAGTATGCTTTTGGTTTGATTGGTTATGCACTTCAATGTTTCATACACACATTTCCTTGATGTCAACTTAGGTTTGTGTGTGCCAACATGTAAACTAATTTGGATGGCATTAGTAGAAGTGCTTATTTTTTGGGTCCTCTCTACCTTAGGGTTGGGACCACATTACATTTTTGGTGGTCAACTAGTTGAATTTATTGTTTATTCACTTCTTATTCGACCTAATTGCTAAATTGAAGTGTTGTAATGGATATAAATTCAAGATCATTTCAAATTCAACTCATATGGATAAGTGTACAACTGTGAAGAAGTAAGTGTGTATCTAAATTGTATTGAATATCCAACAAAGATAGTGTTAAATATTATGGAAAGAAAGATCTATTATGTTGAAATTGTAGGAGTTGATGGTGACTCCTCAACACCCCCAAGATCAGTTGCGACCAAAACCACTTCCACAAGAGAGAGAATGGCAAGAAAGCTTGCTTCACAATGCAAGATTGATTGATTGCTTGATTGAAGCTTTAATACAAATGTACATGAGATGCCTTGCTTATATGGGCAAGGTTGAGAGATAGGAATGAATATGATGTTGACAAATGTCATGATCTTATGACATGAGACAACCAACAACCTAATCACCTAGGAAATGATGCATCCTAGCTAGATAAGATAAGTTCTAGATAATCCAACTAAGCCTTCTAGAATAAATCTCTTACCTAAGTAAACTTAACCAAGTGAATATGTCCCCTAATTTACCTAGTGAATGAATAAGCTAGGTACAAGACAATTATTCACACCAACACCCCCCGTTAAGTGCAACTTAGGGAGAAGATTATTATGCAAACTGTGCAAAGACTATGACTATGGGTCCCAGCTACTAGGCCATGTTAGGCACCCATTTACAATGAAAAATGATGCAATCTCTCACAAGCGGAGAAAAGGAGAAAACCCAATGGGACAAAACTCCTCTCCAAAAGAGAGAAAACAAAACAAAAGAAACAAGACAAAATGATGTATGGAGGACTCAATGATACCCCCCAAGGACAACATGCATCATGTATATACAATCAAATACCCCCCATAAGAAGGAAGTAGAGAGATAAGATATCCCCCTATGATGAAGAAGCTCCAATGCTAATGAAGAATGCCTGAAAACAAAAGATGACCCAATGTATACAAGCAACACATCTTCCCTTAGGAAGAAACAATATCATAAGCTGACGTAGAAGCCACTCCATGTCCAACTGAAAGGAGGAAGCATGAATGCTCATGTATGCCTCTGAAAACTGATGAAGATCCTCCAAGCTTGAATGAGCCACAATAGAATCATGGTCAAACTGAACCAAGAAACATGACAAATCAAGTGATGGAGGAGACTCATGAATGTCAATCTCCAAAGACAAAGAAGATGGTGTAACAGTTGTGCTGAAACTGTCATCAAAGAGGAGAGAAATCCCCTCAAGTGTGTCCTCCAAATCTGCAGTATGAGACTCTATGAATAAGTTAGAAATCCCTGTCAAATATTCATCCCACAAAGCAAGATCTGAAAAACTCTGATCATCCTGTTGAAGAGAAGCATCAATGGCTGAAGGAGCAGGAGGTGGAGGAGTAGGAAGCTCAGCACTGGTCTCAAGAATACCAAGGTGTAGATGACCAAACTTCTCCTCACTATCATGGTTCACACTCAATGGAGTGTGTGATGCAGTCAAAGGAACATTATCATCTTCTGAAGCAAAATGTGAAAAGGAATATACACGAGATGAGTGATCAACCACCCCAGTAGCAATGACATCTCTAGTCTCCAAGTCCCTTATGTACACCCTATCTGGAGTGAACTCAACTGTTTTACCTTGACCCCCATGAGTAATTTGATAAATAGAAAGGAGATTAGTGGACAAGGAAGGAACACAAAGTACATCATTGAAACTCCCTTCCCCCATATCAATAGAACCCTTCCCACTTACCTTCATATATGTATTGTTACCCATCAATATATGAGGTGAATTACAAGGCTCAAAAGAAGATAACATATCCATAGAAGATGCCATATGATGAGATGTCCCTAAATCAAGAAGCCATCTATGAGATGCAGGACTTGTAGAGGCCAAGAGTGCTTGTCCTTTCATCTTGTGTAGCCCAGAAGTAGATCCTGTGTCCTGTGACTTAGATGAAGATGATGGAGTTGTCGATTGAGATACAGAAGAAGTAGCAGACACTGATGAGGGAAACTTAATGTTATTCTTTTGAAGAAGGTGTGTCAGTTCATCAATTTTCTTATTATAACATCTATGCTCATCATTTCCTAACCTTTTACAATATGCACATTTAGACTTCTTCTTTTTAGATGATTCCTCTTTAGAAGAGGGTGTGGACTTAGGAGTGCCATGTGAAGGAGAATCTTTACCTTGCTCATTAGACTTGGGTGCTTTGTTCTGCTTCTTACCTATGCCACTTGAATCCTTTGTCTCCTTTGCAACAAGAGCATGAGATCTAGAAGACTTCAATGTGCCCATGTGTACCAACTTTGCTTGTTCCCTTATGAGTCGAGCTGCAAATTCATCAAGAGAAGGCATTTTGTATGCAGTGCCAAGAGCATCCATTGTAGCATAGAAGTTAGAAACAAAAACTGAATAATCAGGACCAAGCTTAGCAAGAATAGAAAGTATCAACTGTTCATCCTCTTTAGTTACCCCACAATTAGATAACTGCAATCTAAGAGAATTGAGCTTAGAGAAAAAGTCTTGGACATTGTCAAAATCTGAAGGATTAAGACCCATAAGTTCATTCTCCAACTTAAATTTTCTCATCTTATCTGGCTTACCAAAGAGACTCTCTAAAGTATTCCAAGCTTCATTAGGATGAGTGCAAGATGCAACATGATATCTAAGATCTGGAGAAATGGACAACTTCAAAGTACCAAGAGCTTCATCCCTTCTATCAAGCCATTTTCTTTTCTCTTTTTCTCCTGCAGATTCTGGATCTTGACCAAATGTGATTCGTTGCAACTTTGATTTTAACAATAACAACTCCATTTGAGATTTCCACTCATGATAGTTATATGGAGTTAGAAGTATAACTTTTGTCAAATCCATGATACAATGAGATATTATAAGAGGAGAACAACAAATTTCCCTCACAATACAAAGAAACCAACCCCTTTGTCCCAACAAAATTTGCACTTTTTTTTTTTGCAAATTTACAACAAGGAATCCCAAACTATCAAATCAGCTACAAACTGAAAATATGAAAATCTGGAAACAAATCTGCAAAAAGTGCATGAGTAGATCTGACGTGCTCCTCAATACCTTTCCGATGCTGCAAATTTGGAGAAAATTGGAGATCGGAGCACAAAGATATGAGCTCGGAGGTAGAAAACGTTGATCGGGCTTCAACCTGGAAAAAGAGGCACATAACTGCAAAATCTCTGCAAAATATATGTACCACTGAAAAAATTCAGGTCTTCACCTTTCCAACGATATTTTGTTTGATAAATTTTGCCTCTGTATGCAAAAGTTATGAAAAAATGAAAAAAAGGCCTATAAATAAGCACTTGGGGACAAAATCAGTGAACACTATTCAGGCGCAATTTTTCAGCACTGAGAGAAAAAAATACGGTCGTCCATATGACCTAGGCTGCTGTCAATGTGAAAAATAAAACCTCACCCGAAAAAATCTGACTGTGGGCAGTACGAATAGGGCATTCATCACGGGCTTACAATACCATGTCAGCAAGAATAAACTTTACAATTTTTTTAAATATAAATAAATATGGCCAATAAATAGTCGTTGGCCTATACAGTCGCAATTCATAAAGAGCTTTTAACATTTAAAAAAGAAACTCTAAAACGAACCCGTGGAATATAAATGAAGTACCCGACGATTTCATCGGTGGATGAGACTGCACAGTACCCGCCTTTGTATGACCAATGATGCTGACGAAAGGATTGTCGATGTGGAGTCTTCATACCCACCACTGGAATGTGACCGGAGTCTACAGATTATTGACCGATGTAACCCGCTGTCAGCTAATAAATAATGATGCTACCAGCTCAATAAAGGATCCTCGGGCCTATACTCTGACCGCGACCCAAGCACAATGACCCGATGACGCAGATCGGACAGTGAACAAACCCACAGATGATTGGTAAATAAATGCTTCGTACCCTTGCCGATTCAAAGACCTGTACCAGCGATGATTGTAGCTGGAAGAATTAGATCCGATGTGATGAAGGATACTGTACTCCTGTAGACTTGAGGAATCCTACGAGATACTAAATGAACAGGAGCGTACGCTGATCATAGCCAATGGGAGAATTGGCGGATGAACCATAGGGCCTATGGGTGCTCAATCAAACTTGACGGAGCCGATGATGTAGCTGACAAAGATGTGACCCTGGTACGATCCGCGGACTACTATGCAGAAAAGATTTTCAATATGCCGTGTGGCAATATTAAACCCACATAAATTTAAATATGGCCTGAATATTAAAGAAATATTTGCCCCAAATATTTGAATACAAAATACCGTAGAAAATATTTTTCTGAAAAATATTTTTTTGCGAAAATGAAATAATCGTACCGCAGAGAAGGTTGCTACAACAAAAAAAAATTTGCTTCATAAACAACTTTACCCAATATAGGTGAATTTACAGTCAAAATTCGTCTGCGGAGCCTTCTGAATTCAACCGTGAGGCTATTGAAACCCCAATCTACATCCAGCAAAAATCTTCAAGCCAAAATATCACCCTCAGATCTGGGAAGAAATCTGCAACACCTGGAGAGCTCTGATACCATGTAGGAGTTGATGGTGACTCCTCAACACCCCCAAGATCAGTTGCAACCAAAACCACTTCCACAAGAGAGAGAATGGCAAGAAAGCTTGCTTCACAATGCAAGATTGATTGATTGCTTGATTGAAGCTTTAATACAAATGTACATGAGATGCCTTGCTTATATGGGCAAGGTTGAGAGATAGGAATGAATATGATGTTGACAAATGTCATGATCTTATGACATGAGACAACCAACAAAATCACCTAGGAAATGATGCATCCTAGCTAGATAAGATAAGTTCTAGATAAGCCAACTAAGCCTTCTAGAATAAATCTCTTACCTAAGTAAACTTAACCATGTGAATATGTCCCCTAATTTACCTAGTGAATGAATAAGATAGGTACAAGACAATTATTCACACCAACAGAAATACCTTAGTCAACAGAGAGTTTTATTGAAAATCTTTGTAAAATTCTCTTATAAATATTTTGTATCCTACTTTGAGATAGTGAATCTCATTAGGTCCTTTGTATCTTACTCCTAGAGTTGGTTGGTATTTCAGTGATGCAAGTCTTTTTGTATCTTTCTCTAAGGAAATGGGCCTTCTTGCAAGTCTTTTTGGCACTGATCCTTATATTGTGAGTTAACTCTCACTATGTTTTTTCTCTCATTGGGTTTTCCACATAAATATCATGTCTCCTTATGCATGTGTGTGTTTGAGTAGTTTCTTTCTCTTTGTTTATGATCTAATTATTTCTATATCTTTCACTAGTAAAGTGTGTTGAAGTTGTTAAAGATTTAAATTTATATATTCTTCTTTGTTACTGCTTTGATTAAAGTTCCACCTTTATTTGCTAAAGAAGGTTGAGTCATGGTGAAAGTTTCAAGTTCTTAAATGGGTTGAATTTTTGTGTAGACTGATTCACCCCCCTCTTAGTCTTCAGAAGTGTTCAATACCACTGATAGTGTAGTTCTAATTGGAAATGTGTTTCTACATGTGTGAAATTTTTGATCAATGTAATAACCCCAACTATTAACCCAAAATTTACCACTCTTTTTTTCTTTAATGTTTCTTGATTATTATATTATTATGTGGTCATTCACTTGCAAACCTAGGTACTTCTATCCATACAAGATAGGCATCCATCCATCTAGGAAAGGCATCCAACCATACAAGTTAGGAATTTTTCCATATAGGATAAGAATCCATCTATCCATCTGCATTAGGAATCCAATAATACAAGTTAAGAATCTATCCATAAATGATAGTAATGTGCTCTACCTAGGGATTTAGACTCATCAGAACCATTCAGGTCTTGAGTCACTCACTAAAGACTACACTCCCCTTGGAAGTGCACCAAGGATGTCATATTTAGGATTATGTAAAAATAAATATGTAGCTTGAGTCTCACCTTAGAATTTGGCCTAATGCCTTGGGGAGTCAAGCGAATCCATCCAAGATTCCTTTTGAGTATACAAAGAACATATTTTATCTTATCTTTATGTTAGATATGTTAGCACCTTTTTTATCAAGTAATTATCTTGAACCATTAAATTATATTTTAATTTATCATTATCATAAATTTTCCCTAAGACCCACCCTAAATGCCTAAGGTACAAGGAGCATCCTTCGTTTCCTAGACTACCTACATAAGTTGCTTCCAAACGGGATCAAGGTGTAGAAAATGTAGTTATGTTTTCTAATCTAAGTTTGATTTGAACTTTTATGTGGGTACCCAACCCTTTCTAGGGCTCGTTTTTCCCTAGAAAGTTCCTCTATGATTGCTACCCATGAAGGGAAGCAATAAAAAATAAGTAAATAGTCTTCATGGCTATTACTTGTTTCCTAAACATCTATAACCTAGTTCGTAAAATAATCTCTCCATTGAACCCATTTAAGATACAATTAAAATTTGATTAAATAACAATATTACATGAATTCAATCAATTTCTATCATAATGGGGTTTACTAGGTTTAAACTAGAGGATTTTCATTCATTTGAAATTATCTTATTAGATTATCGATCCAAAAAGAGATTACCCATCTCTTGGATCTTATTAACATGGTGTTCCTTATATATCCCTAGTGATATAAAGGGACAATGCCACAAAAATTGTTATTGCAATTGTGTTAGGCTATGGATGTAGTAGCTCAAGCATGATGGCATTACCTGTAAACGTGAATAAAAGGAATCACTGATACCGAATGTTGCTAGTTTTAGTTTTAAATATTGTTTAAATTTTTCTATGTAACACAAAATAAAATCATACTAATTACATAAAAATAAATGTTGAAAGTGAATAAACACTAATTAATTTTACATAGATAAACTTATCTTATCTAATTTTATTTGCCATTAAAAAATAATTGATTTTGGAAATAAGCTAATATAATATTAGTTGCTAATGAAAATGAAAGTAAATTTATCCAATACTAATTTTTGAAACTAAACTATATTAATGAGCTAAAATTTCCTTTCTAAACTCATTTCCTTAATTAACCATACTCAATATAAATTAACTAATATCATATGTCTTTGCGAAATAAACTTAAACTATTAAAATACTTCAAGAGTTTCTTATGCATTTATCTAAACTATATAAAGTAATTCAAGAATCACTTTTGAAAATATAACTTAATGAAAACTTCTTTTTAAAATAAGCTTAAATTATTAAAATACTTCAAGAATTGATTTTTTTTATAAACAAACACTTATTTCTTTTCAAAAAAACATGAACTATTCTAAACATTTAAAAATTAATTTTATAATTACACATAAATTAATCTAAACATTAGCTCCTTTGAATTTAATAATTTTATTTTATTCTATTAAATGGTTACCTTTAACTAATATTGATAAAGAACTATTCTCAACACATGAAAATTTACATTGCAACTATAAATTTACTAATGATTTATTTGCTTGGAAATGAATATTAATTATAATATGCATATTATAAAAATGGATTAAAGTCTAAATACCTAACACTTTGAAATTAGAAAGTAATTAACCTTGTAAAAAAAGTATTACATAGAATTAAAGAAATTAAACTTACATTAAACCCAAGGATTAGCTCTTGTTTTTGGATCACCAAGATCGTCAAGGGCGATGTGAGAGCATACAATGATTACATAATCCTAATTTTATAATCTTAAGTTAATAAACCAAACTATTACTTTTCCTCATAACTAATTTAATCCTCATAATAATAAATGGACCAATTAACCACCAATTAATATAATCAAATATATATTCATAACCACAACTACTCAATTAAAGATTCAACATGAATCAAGAAAATTATAGGATCCTTTTAGGAATAGACTATGATAAGCAATAATTTATAAATGTGATCTATTGTTTCTTATAAGTGCTAAATATTCCCCTAAAGTATATTCAAGTATAAAGTTTATATTACCATATTTCTTCTCTTGAATTGAGTCCTAGAAAAGTATCAATAATTATTATTAAGTTCACATATACTAATAATTATTTTTTGATGTAAATTTAACTAATAATAGATTTGACTAAGTTCGAGTTCCTTTGATAAATTTGACTATCTTTCTTGAAGCCTATTTTTGTAATATTAAATCTTTTATTACTAATTTTTTTGATAGAATTAAATTAATTATTTAATATTCTTATTAATACTGGTTACTTTGTAGTATCTTAAATAATTTGGGTCTCTCTCTTGAGGATAATTAAATCTACTCAATCACTTTTTTTATGCACATTGAATTAATTCTAATACTTTAGATAAGTATTCACTAGTTTTGAAATATAAGTTCAATTGATGAAATAACACTAACTAAGTTGATTTTTCTTTTGAAAATAAATCAATAATAAATATAGTTACTTGGTGACAACTTGTCTATTCAAAATTAAATAAATCTTAATAATGACCATGATGCAAGAGCATCCTTGGTTCTTGGCAATCTTGCATCAACCAAAAATATTTTCTTTCAGTTTTTTGTTCTTGTTTTGTTATTTCTCAGTTCACGTTGGTGGATTCATCATCTTTGCTCCCTAGACCCTATGGATCTTTGTGTACATAGTTTACATGTACATTTCCCTTGTTCCAATATTTGAGCATGATTGGATCTTTCTCTGGAAAGTTATCGCTTCCAGAATTCTTGACAGTTTCTTGAACTGGCACTGAAATAATTTCAAACTTTTTGGCCAGTTTGATCGTTGTGGATCATTCTCGTGACTTGCAGATCTTAACGAACCAATTTTTATAGGTACACACTTCACCCTATGCATTCACCAAGGATTAATTTAAATTTGAGGCTGACCTATTCATGCGCACATTACATTCTCTTTTCTTGGATAATGTGATGATCTTTGGCCAACATAGATGTTTCCAAAATTGTGGATATGCTATAAATCTTGTAATCAATCATTTCAAGGACAACAGTTATAGATTTTTATCCAATAGAATAATAGGGTTTTG
The DNA here is from genome assembly GCA_007258455.2 of Sequoia sempervirens. NCBI lineage: Eukaryota > Viridiplantae > Streptophyta > Pinopsida > Cupressales > Cupressaceae > Sequoia > Sequoia sempervirens. The sequence continues at coordinate 119,124,820 of VDFB02193867.1, forward strand.
ATATGTAATATTTTTCACTCGCATAAGAGCATGTTAGAATGTTGTATATTTTATCAGGCCTGTGAGCCGAATTTGTAAAGCCTGGATGCTGCTGGATGAATGTAACTAAGATAATTGTTAATGAGAATATTTCCATCTCAATTTTCCTCCATATTCTATGTTGATTTCATTGTGTTACTCTTGCTACACAGTCTGAATATTTCTCTTTGAGGACTCTCCTACCATGGTTGTGTCAGATTGGTATAAGAGCGAGATTCATTCCTTACGAGATTGTTATAGTTTGCGAAGTCCTGTTGAAGATTTATTGTGGGGTGGCGGATTGAGGATCCAACTTGAAACTATAGAGGATTTGTGTAAAGATGGTGGGAAGGAGAAATGGTAGAAATCGAGTGCATGGAAATGCAGACCTAGTTGTGATGGAGATGTTAAGAGGAATTGTTGCTAGACTAGATGCAGTTGGAATGGCACAAAGGAGAGGTTGACTAGTTCATGATGTGAGTGATGAAGAAGTAGAAGTAGAGGAAGAATGAAGGAGAGATGGACAACCTAGCCTGGATTAGGGAGAAGAGAGGTTCATAAGAGCCCTAACTAAAGTAAATACAAGACCACATTTCTATCCACCAGATTATGATCTTAAGTTGGATTTAGATGTATTGTTAGATTGGATAAAAGAAATGGAAAATTATTTTGAATTTGAAGGTACCACTGAAGATAAGAAGGTGAAGTTTGCTTGAACAAAGTTGAGAGCACATGCATCCCTTTGGTGGGAACATTTGAAGAAAAATAGGCAGAGAAGAGGAAAAGAAAAGATAAAATCATGGGATAAGATGGTGAATAAGTTAAAGTAAAAGTTTATGCTTTCATATTATCAGATTAGTTTGTTCAAGAAGTTGCAAAATATGAAGCATAAATAATCTAGTGTGACAGAGTATACTAAGGAGTTTTATATGTTGAATATCATATTTGGACATTCAGAGGATGAGATTGAGTAAGTAGCCATATATGTGAATGGTTTGAGGTCATCCATACAAGATGAAATCAATTTGATCAAGTTGAAAAGTGTGGAAGAGGCATATCAGTGTTCGCTAAAAGCAGAGGAGAAGTTGAATAAAAGACAGGAGAAGAGACAGAGAGGAAGGGGTGGAAGATTTCAAAGAGGAAGAACTTTTACTGGAGGAAGAGTATCTTTTCCAAATCAGAACAAGGATAAGGAGGTCAGTAAGAATGAAAATTCATACTAGATAGGTGATGGTAACTCTTACACAATAGGAGGTTATGGTGGTTTCCGAAATGAAGGTTATAGAACAAATGATAAAGGGAAAGAGAAAAGGACATTCAATGGAACTTGTTATAAATGTGGTGGAGAAGGACATAGAGAATTTGAATGTAAATAGGGAGAAACAAGCAGAAAGATAGAGAACAATAGAAGGAAAAACATTGTTGAGGAAGAACATACCAGATCATCTAATAAATTCGATGATGGAGAAGTGTTGGTGAATAGAAGAGTATTGTGTCAAAGTGAGTCAGAGAAAGAGCCATTGCAGAGAAAGAATTTGTTTCGGACCAGATGCAAGGTGAATGGTAAATGTTGCAAAGTGATTGTTGACTGTGGAAGTTCTAAGAACCTGGTTTCAGAATAAATGGTGACTAAATTGAAGTTGGAAAGGTTGAAACATCCGAAACCCTATGAGATAGCTTGAATCTAGGATAAGCATAAGATATTGGTAAGTGAACAATGTTTGGTGAAATTGAAGATAGGAAATTACCATGATGAAGTTTTGTGTGATATCATGCCTATGGATATATGCCATGTTTTTTTGGGAAGGCCCTGGTAGTATGATAGATAGGCTATTCATGATATAAAGAAGAATATATACACCATTGTTGCTAATGGGATGAAGCAAATTTTGTTGCGTTTGGAAGATGTTCCTACAGTTGAAGTTTGTACAAATGCTATGGTTTGTTTGGTTGATAGAAGGAGATTCCTTGATGGATTGAGACATGAGAATGTATGTTATTCCTTCGTGCCTAAGAAGGCTGAATATTTGAAGCATGTAGAAGAACAACCGAAAGAGATAAAGGAGATACTAACAAAGTATGAGGAGATCATTTTAGATAATGTACCCGATGGATTACCACCTATAAGGAGTATTAGTCATTATATGGATTTGATTCTTGGAGCTATTTTTCCTAATAAAGTAGCACATCAGATGATACCGACAAAGAATGAAGAGTTGAATAGACAAGTTCAAGAATTGTTCAGGAAGGGTTTGATCAGAGAAATTTTAAGTCCATGTGGAATACCTGTTGTGCTTGCACCTAAGAAGGATGGAGAATGGAGAATGTGTACAGATTCTACAACCATAAATAATATTATGGTGAAGTATAGGTCTCCTTTGCCCCAGATGGATGACATTATGGATTGTTTGAGTGGAGATAAGTACTTTACAAAGATAGATTTGAAGAGTGGATATCATCATATTAGAATTAGAGAAGGGGATGAGTGGAAAAAAACATTCAACACAAATAAAGGATTGTATGAGTGGTTGGTGATTCCTTTTGGATTGAAAAATGCACCAAGTACTTGCACGAGGCTAATGAATGAGGTATTGAAGAAATTCTTGGATCATATGATGTGATCCACTGCATTTTCAAGTGGAAAGATAGATCTAGATCTAGATTGGCTATGATGATGCCCATTTGTTGTTCATCAGGAAGAGGCCACTTGTTTTTACTAGCTATTTGTCTTCATCATTGTAAGAAACTAGTGAAAGTTTCCCCTTTTTTTTTCTAAGAGTATATAGTTCCTCTAGACTGACATCCATGTCAAGATTGAAGGAGAAGTGATTGATGAATTTATCAATGATTTCTTGAAAGGTTTTGATACCAAGATGTAAATGAGAAAACCAATCTATAGCAGGACCTATTAAACTTCAAGGGAAGAGGTGCATTAGATAAGAATCATTATATGCCACCTCCATGCACATGATGTTAAATTCTTTGATATGGTCCACAAGACTTCCTCTCCCTTTATATTTATAAAATTTGGGGATTTCAAAACGAGAAGGGAATGGTACCATTGCAATTTCTTGATCAAATGGATATGGACACAAATTCTATGTATGGGGATTTTTTACCTTGCCCATGCGAAGGTCTTGTATTTCTTGTGAGAGCCCTCTAAATTGCAATGCTAGATTGTCTTGAGGATTGGGTGGAGGAACATATGGTGGGATGACAGATGAGTTGTATGGGGTGTATGGTGGTGTCATATTTGGTGATGGTGATTTGGGTATTGATGTATATGTTCCTAATATGATTGGATTGATGATGTTCGATTGAGGATTATAATAGGAACCTTTTTGTTGTTGTTGAGCATACTGTTGATCTAGTAAGGCTTGTTGTTGAGCTTGTTGTTATTGTTGTGCCACTAGGGCTTGTTGTTGGGCCTATTTTTTTTGTTGTGCTACTAAGGCTCCTTGATGGGATTGATATTGTTATTGTGTTGCTTGTTGTGCTGCTAAGGTTGCTTATTCTTGTTGTTGTTGTTGTCATGCTAAGGATACTTGTTGTGCTGCTAAGGTGGCTTCTTGTTGTTGTTGTGCTAAGGTTGCTTGTTGATAAGCTTGTTGTGCTTATTGTAAGGATAAGGCATGGGTTTGTAATGTGGGATTAGGTGGGTGTTGATACATCTATGGAGAATTATGGATATTGATGTTTTGAGTAGGTAATGGATTGGCGATGAAGTGTTGGGAATTCCCTTGGTTCAACATTCCTTGTAAGATAGTAGAATGAGGTAGAGGAATGTATGTTTGATATCCTGTTTGATTTGGGTTAAAGGGGATTGTGGGAAAAGATAAGGATAGTGTCAATAGATTATGTGATGGAAATGACACACTAGGACCTTGAGTCCATTGGTTGAAAATATTTCCTTGTCCCGTTTTGAGGATTTCCTTGTGTTAGTGATGTATTGCCTTCATTGACAAGATTAGTTACCAAGGGATTACTTTGAGATGGGTTGATAATGGATGGTGTGGACGTGTAATATGAAACCAATGGTGTGGATGAACCCATTCGAGGGTTGGGTAAGGATGTCCCCATTTGGTTCAAGGGTTGACTTTGTGGTATGGTATTGCCCTTGTGTGCTATTTTGACATATTTGATCTACATTGCTTTGTGTGATGGTAGGAACACGTGTGGTACCCATGGATACGAATGAAGAAGGATGCCCTCGATATGTTGAAGTTTTGGTTGAGTAATGAAGATCAAGAGGTGTGTATATCTATTTAGGATCTTTAGGAATAGGAGGAGCACCAAAGCTAGGAATCCAAGTGGTTGTGTTAGATGGAGGATTGGTTTCATGTGTTCCCACAAGTGTATTTTTTTCAAATGAAAGAGCATGTATGAAGTCTTTAGCAAGGTTGGTTGCAATACTAGTAGGTTTGATTTAGCCCTAGTGATGGAGTTGTAAAATGTTGTGTTAAATTCTATGCTAAAATTTTTGGGGAGATAGAAGCTACATTTTCAAAGGCTTGATGTTCCATAATTTCCTCCCTAGTGAGTTAAAATGGGTTGTTTGTGATATCTTCTATCTCATATGGTCTTGATGGGGATGAAGGATACTATGATGGTGTAACTTCACTTCTCAGATTGAATTCTAAAGGACTTCAATCACTTAAGGTGAATGTAACTTTGGATTTCTCCATGATTCTCTTGTGTTGTGATCTAGTCTTTACCATAAATTTTGTGTCACCTATGGGAGAGTTATGTTGAGATTTGTGATCTTTGAACTCTCTAGTTGACTCAAATTTAGGTAAAAGAGATGCTCTAAGTCTTTTGGGATAAATGATGATAGTGGGGGATGAAAAGATGGGTGATGTGGAGAGTGATCTTTCCAAATGTTTTGGAACAACACTTTTGACTTTCTCTTGATGTTTTGATGTTAGCATAAAGGATTTTTATGAACTTGGAAATCTTTAGGGTAGATTTGTGACCTTCAAGATGAACTAGTTCAAATATGATAACTAACTTGTCTAAATGCATGGAAAAGGATGCATTTCACATACAAAATAAGAAAGGGGTTGATTTGATTTGATGTTTAAGTCACAAAGTGTTGGTGTACTTGAAATTTTGAAAAGTTGGATGAAGTGAAAGATGAAATTTAATGGAGGAGTGAGTGAGATGTTTAACCCAATGTTGACTTTAAAGTGACCCTTTGTTTTGACAAGACCAAGGTAGTGAGAATGATGCTAGACCTCTAAAATGTTCAAATCCTAAAGACCCAATGTTGATTTAGATGAGAGGATGGATGGGGATGTTTATACTTGTTCATATCCTCTTAGTTTGAGCATAAAAGTTTCTCAACAAGCAGTAATGATTGCAATAAAGTATTGAGGCCCACTTCCTACTAAATTGTGACTTATGATACCTACCTTTGCAATGACAGGATGGGGATCTTCCTGTATGGATTTTGATTATACGATGGATCATTTAGAGGAGTTTAGTATGATGAAAATGACCAATATTTTGACTCCAAAAGAATGCATATAGTTATGTACTATTTCTCGAAATGTGCCTTTAAAATTTCTCTACCAACTTGTGTCTATTCTTGTGATGTTTCAAAAGATTTTTTGTGAGATCTTTTGGACTAAGATGCTGAAGTCTAAAATGATGACATATAGAATTTATTTTAGGGATCTTGACTTTACGTGAGATCATGTAGAAATAGTTCAAGTTTATGGAAGAAAGGAAGATATTTATTTCCATGTAGGTGGTGGTAATATGGGCCTTCCAATCTCAATATTAGCTTGTTCCTCTTCTTTCTCTAAAATGGTTGTTACGTTTCTCCACTGGGTATTTGTTTCTTTTGTTTCAAAAGTGAAGCTTCTCAAACTACTAATGAGATTGGTTTGTTCTTTGTTAATGAGTTCAAATTTTGGTTGAATTATAGCACCTAAAAGATTAGGTTGTTCAACAGGAGAAATCAGTCTCCAAATAGTCATGTGGGGTTCAATTGTGTGAAGTTTATCTTGCTTAAGTGAATTGATTTTACAAACTTGTCTGGATTATGTTTTCAAACTAGATGTTTATCTCAAAAACATCTAAACTTTCACAATGTCCATTTCATAAAAAATATGAGATTAGAGAAATAAAAAATGGAGTTTGATATAAGTCGAGATATTTAAAAATATCGAAGGATAGAATCCTTAGGACAAGCAACAATATCAAGGCTTTTTCAAGAGGTCCATATTTAAGCCAAAGTGTTTGAAATTTTTTAGGAAGATAGTGAATGTTTGTTTCTATATAATTTTGAAACCAAGGAAAGTGTAAAACTGACTCATAATCATTACAACCCTAATTTTAAAATGGCTATATTTGTTGATTCCCTACTCATATTTCTCCAAACACTAAATAGTGCAAACAATTAGAGATTTGGTGACATTGGCTCCCCTTCATGACACACACTTCTCAGGACCACCAAATCCGAAAATTCTTAAAATCTAAAGATCAAAAGGATTTTTTTTCTACAATTGAATAGTACAAATATGGGGTAGCTTCATAATGACTATTCTTGCACCAACAAATATTAAGGATTTTTGGCTTCTAAACAAGGGTTCATAATAAGGGCTTGCAATTTAGGGGGTGCAATGATAAACCCCATAAAGAGGTATCCCAACCCTTAGAACAAGGGCTTTACACATCATAAAGATACTGGGGGAGAGCTATCATGTACTGCTTCCCATTGATCACAATTTTCATTGCAATCACACATTTATATCGTGGTTTGGAAAAGCTTGGCATTAGCTTGTTACCGCTTGGGTTGTTCCCTCCTTTTGAAGTAGGGAGGAAGAACCTTTAAAGGTAAACAATAGCAAGGAAGTACATCTATAGTTCAATCATCTTCATTCGTATGAACAAATAGAGAACACACACTGCCTCTTTCTCACACTCACAAAGGGGTTTCAGTTTTAATCCAAATTGAAAGTTGTAGGTGATTTTACAAAGTGTTAAGAAATGTTTTTGTTTCTCAAGATCACCAAATGACATGAGATAATTGCATACAGATCCACTAATAACATTATAAATCACAAAACATAACAAATAGTTGTACATTTTAACCCCTCAAAGTAGTGATGAGTTTGTTTTAAGCACCAAATGAAATATGAAGTTCCCTTGTTCAATTTTAAACCCCAAAAAATTGATAAGATGAGGGTTAAATTTTAATCCTATTTGAGTGTTCTTTTTCAACCTAATGGAAATTTAGTGCATGTCCTAAAGAAGGAATTAGAAAGCATAAAATTTGGGTTATAATTGCCCCAAAGTGTCAAATGCTTGTTACAATCATAGAATTTTAAGATAAGGAAAGGCTTTCTTCACTTGAGCTCCATGTCTTTCAAGCTATAAAACCATGTTAGTCTAATAGCTAGAACATAGTTAGAGGTGCATCAATGATTAGATAAATGAAGGAAATTAAAGAACATGTTGAAAAAATGATCGTAAAGTTTCTTACCCTGGTTGGGCATTACTAAACATGATAATGTCACAATTTGAACTCTAGGCATCGCTCTAGTGAAAATGGGCATCGAGCTACAACAAAAACAAAGAGCACGATAGTGTCACAATTTTTTCTGGTGTTGCTTCAAAAAATAGTGTTGTGATTTAAGATTTGGGGCATCATAGTTTGAAATTGGGACATCACCATTTGATGTTTTTAATACCTCTATATTAAATCGATGTCACCATATTTTAAATTAGGGGTAGTGCATTTAATTGGTGTCGATTCTTCAAATTGTTGTAGTGTCGCTATATCATGACAATCTTCAAAGTGCATTGTTGGTTGTGATTTGAGTGTCATTGTATCCTAAAAAATAAGCACAAAAAAAAATTGAGCTAAAAAATGGTTAAATTAATAGTTTTCCCTCCTTCTAGCGCTAGAATGTGAGACAAGGATTGTCAGGGTGGATCAATTACGCTTGATCCATGATGAATCAAAGCACAATTTTTCTACTAAACCTCAATTGATGAAGAGAAAGGTGGAGACCTTCTCAAAATGACTCAAAAATTATCTTTAGATCAATTTCAAAATGGGTTTCAAAGAACTCATCAAAATTCCACCATATAGCATGTCCTCCCTTGTAGCACAGGCAACCTAGTTTAAGCCACTTTACACTCACGTTTTCCAAAACACTTAACAAATAAAATATGGATTTAGACACCCATTAAGGACTTACATAACATACTTCAATATCAGATATAACTCCCTTGGACCAGTTTAGACTTCCAATACATCACCATGGGAAAAACAAGGAAAATAGGTCAATTTAACAAAGGAAGTACCATTAAAAATTATCCAATAATCTTGAAACCTTGGGGAAGAAAATTAAATGGCTCAAAACCATAGAATCCAAGTTTTTATACCTCTATGACACATATAACATGCTCTAGCACAAACCCCTCCTCAACTTGCCTCAAAAACTAGGGCTTCTTGAAAACTAACCTTCCAATCACTTCCAGAACTTGATCATTGACTCTAAACCATTATAAAAACATTTTTAGTCAATAAAAACTCAAAAATATACCCCTTATGAAGGAAAATCTTCTGCTGCTACACCATAGCCTCCATCTTCAAGCATTTTTCACAGTCAATTCTTGGTGTACACCATTTGATTCTTCTTTCCTACACTTTATATTGTTATTAAAGTATGTTAAATGTAATATTTTATCCATTTCATAGATTTTCAGTCATAATACTCCATGAAATGGATCATTCAATCATTAAACACTCACAAAATAGTTAAAATCTGCACTTTTCCTATAGATAGACAATCAAAACGTGGAAGAATCAATCCCTATTGTTTTTATGAGAATTAAATGGTTATAAATAATGAAAATACCAGTCCTAAATCCATCACCATGAATTAAACTTCAAAAGGAGACCAATAAACTACCAAAAAAACACAAAATAATGAAAAAAACTGTAATTTACTGCTTTTTTCTGAGAACAGTCCTTACAAATCTTCTTCCAAGATGACCAACCCCATAAAAATGAATATTTTAGGGTTATAAACCCATTATCTAACTGATCCAACCGAATTGGATTGATTACAATGCTTTATTAAATCTAAAACACTCAAAACTCTCTTTCCTGCCTAAACCAAAATTTGAAAATTTGAAATTGAAAACTTACATATTATTAAAATATATCGCCTAAAAACTATTAGATCTTCAATATACAAGTTTATTTGACCAACCTAAAGCATTAGATCACTAATCAAATCCCTAGAACATATTTTTTCCTTTACATTGGATTTTTAACCTAGATTCCTTATCAGGAACCTTGGAACTTTTAACAATCTCATTACACTTATTCATCCCAAATGCCATTATAGGCTCCAATAGATCATAATTGATGCTTTGAATTGTTTGAAAGGTCCTCCTAACCCCTGCAGTCTCCTGGTTCTTGAAGTGCTCCTTGAAGATCCTGGGTGCTCCTACACCATTCTCCCCAAGAAAGAAAGAACTCTTGTCCCAAGAAATGTCCCAAGTGTTGCCACCAAAAGATCTTTTATTCACATGTGTTTTCATCTTCCAATGAGAAGGCAGGTAGTCTCCCAAAGTCACTTTTTTTCTCTTCTTCCAATCTGCATTCTTGGTAGAACCAAAATAAGGATTAGTGTGTCCTCTTTGCTGCTTGAGAATAGTAGGTTCTTGTGCCCTGGTCCTGCCCTCATTCCAGTGCCTCCTTTGTGAAATAACTTCATCACTATCATCCTCATTTATAGGGAATTCAATGCCACCAACCCTGATACTATCCAAATCCCACAAGGACTTATTTGGAGGGCTTTCCACCTTATAACCCTGCTGCAACTTATCTCCTTTTAGCTTACCAATGCCTTCCCCTGTTTCACCCTACTTATTCACCTGCAAAATCTTCTAAAAATATATTACAAAACTATCATTAGATTGCTCCAAAGGTAAAGGAACCAACTCATATTTAACATCCCCCTTGTAAACCAAATAGGTGTTAAGAAACCCATCATGCAAAGTTCTTCTAACATACTGCCATGGCCTTCCCAAGATGATATGACCACAAGTCATTGGAATAACATCACAAAGCACTCTATCATGATATGAACCAATGGAGAAATCAACAAAATCTCTCTTACCAATCTCTACATGTTGTCCTTGAGTTACCCAAGTGGCCTTGCAGGGAGTAGGGTGATCAAAAGTTTCAATCCCTAGATTGGTTACCATATCAAGTGAAACTAAATTGCTATGTGACCCTAAATCTATGAGCAATCTGTAGATCTTACCATGACTAATACAATTTGTTTTGAAAATGGTTACCTTTGGTTCGTGATGAAGTCTTTCTCCTTGCTTGATCATAAGAAACTCACCATCAGTCACAGGGTCTACCATAAATGTTTTTGGTTCCTCCTTCTTATCTTCTTCTTCTTGTACCAAGTTAGCTCTCCTTTCTCTGCCTTTATCAGCTTGTTCCCATTTAGGACACTTGAAGGAAGGATGTCCTGGTTCATTGCAATTAAAACATCTACCTGTGAATGGTCCTCTACCTTGTCCAAATCTGCCTCCTCCTCTTGGAGTGTATCCACCTCTTTTATCAGAAAATATCTCTTTACCCTTGTCATTGCTGCTTTTATCATTACTGCCTTGTCCTTGCTCTCTATTACCTCTGCCCCTATTTGAACTACCTCCTCTACCACCATTTTTTGATCTTTCTTGCTTCCTTTTCACCTTTTCTTCTGCTCTAATGGCCAACTGAAAACATTCTCCCAATGTCCTTGGCAATTGCAAACCAATCTCATCTTGCAGATTGTACCTCAAGCCATTAATGTACCTGGATATTTTCTCATCCTCTTCTTCATAACCTCCTCTGATACTAAGCTTGTGAAATTCCTTAGTATAGGACATAATATCCAAGTCCTTTTTCTTTAAATTTTGCCTCATCCTTTTCACATGAATGGTATAATCAAATGGTAGAAATTGCTCTTTAACCAAACTCTTCATCCTTTCCCATGTAGATACTTTTGCCAATCCTCTAGCCATCCTATCATTCTGGAAACTTGTCCACCATGTCAATGTTGTGCCTCTCAACTTGGTTTTAGCAAACTTAACCTTCCTCTCTTCATCCATCTCCTCAAACTCACAGTAGTTTTCTAAGGCATCAAGCCATCCCAACACCTCTTCACTATCCATCTTCCCTTGATAGATAGGAAAATCTATGTGACTCTTCCCTCCATGACCTTTTACTTCTTTCAACAACCTCACTAACATCCTTTCCTCAGGGTCCTCTGTATCATCTACTTGTTGTTCCTGATTTACCCTCACATGCTCTTCATCTTCATCATTGTTTTCTTGGTCTTCTTGTTCTTCTCTCCTACTCCTCTCAAGGTTATTGATCCTTGCCTGCATAGTGTCTCTCTCTCTCTCTTCTCCATTGACTTTCTTCTCTTTCTCTTGCTACTTCTTGTTCCCTTCTTTCTCTTCTCTCCCTCTCCAAGATCTCCTTCAACTCTTCCAACTCTCTTGCCAATTGATTCTTTGGTGCCATTACTATTTCTCCAATCCCTAAAGGACCTACTCACTGCTCTGATACCACTCTGATGTAGAGGAAGGTGGAGACCTCAAAATGACTCAAAAATGATCTTCAAATCAATTTCAAAATGGGTTTCAAAGAACTCATCAAAATTCCACCATATAGCATGTCCTCCCTTGTAGCACAGGCAACCTAGTTTAAGCCACTTTACACTCACGCTTTCCAAAACACTTAACAAATAAAATATGGATTGATAAACCCATTAAGGACTTACATAACATACTTCAATATCAGATACAACTCCCTTGGACCAGTTTAGACTTCAAATCCATCACCATGGGAAAAACAAGGAAAATAGGTCAATTTAACAAATGAAGTACCCTTCAAACTTATCCAATCATCTTGAAACCTTCGGGAAGAAAATTAAATGGCTCAAAACCATAGAATACAAGTTTTTAGACCTCTATGACACATCTAACATGCTCCAACACAAACCCCTCCTCAACTTGCCTCAAAAACTAGGGCTTCTTGAAAACTAACCTTCCAATCACTTCCATAACTTGCTCATTGAATATATACCATTAGAACAACATATTTAGTCAATCCAAACTCAAAAATATACCCCTTTATGAAGGCAGATCTTCTGCTGCTACACCCTAGCCTCCATCTTCAAGCATTTTTCACAGTCAATTCTTGGTGTACACCATTTGATTCTTCTTTCCTGCACTTTATATTGTTATTCCAGTATGTGATCCATTTCATATATTTTCAGTCATAATACTGCATGAAATGGATCATTCAATCATTAAACACTCTCAAAATAGTCAAAATCTGTACTTTTCCTGTAGATGTCAGTCAATCAAAACATGCAAGAATTGATCCCTATTGTCTTTTAGAGAATTTGAGGGTTATAAATCATGCAAATACCAGTCCTCAATCCATCACCATGAATTAAACTTCAATAGGAAATCAATAAACTACCAAAAAAACATAGAATAATGCAAAAAATTGTAATTTACTGCTTTTTTCTGAGAACGGTCCGTACAACTCTTCTTCCAAGATGACCAACCCCATACAAATGAATATTTTAGGGTTATAAACCCATTATACAACTGATCCAACTGAATTGGATTTATTACAATGCTTTATTAACTCTAAAACACTCAAAACTCTCTTTCCCGCCTAAACTAAAATTTAAAAATTTGAAATTGCAAACTTACATTTTATTAAAATCTATCACCTAAAAACTATTGGATCTTCAATATCCAAGTTTATTTGACCAACCTAAAGCATTAGATCACTAATCAAATCCCTAGAACGTATTTTTTCCTTTACATTGCATTTTTAACCTAGATTCCTTATCAGGAACCTTGGAACTTTTAACAATCTCATTACACGTATTCATCCCAAATGCCATTATAGGCTCCAATAGATCATAATTAATGCTTTCACTTGTTTGAAAGGTCCTCCTGACCCCTGCAATCTCCTGGTTCTTGAAGGGCTCCTTGAAGGTCCTGGGTGCTCCTGCACCATCAATCTACCAAACAAGATCATTCAAATTGAAAATATTAAACTAAGCATTTAAACAAACTAAAAGTTACAAACTATAACAAAAGTTAAATTCCTAGACTCTAACCCATTTGAAGCTTATTCTATTTTAGAATTCATGTCGTGTTGATGTGGAACAATGACCCTTTTCCAATCTTGTGATTAGTGAGCTTGTTTCAATCAATTATATGGAAGAGAATTGATGAAAACCTAGTTTATGCTAATTTCAACATAATGCAATCTATGTTAACATGATTTTATGATAAAAATGAACTAATTATGCAATTTCTAAGCTAATATGAGCTAATTCTAAGCTAAAAGATGGAAACCGTAATTCATATACAAACTAAGATGGATGCATGGAATCCATTAGTGGATTCTTTAAGCTATTATGCAACTATAAATAAACTAAAACAAGCTAAAAGTGAGTAAAGCATGAGTCTGGATGCAAGTAAGTTCAACAACATAAATTTACAATAGAAAGATGGATCCATTTGTCTCCAAATAGTGACCTATTTATACAAAATCAAATGAGAAATGGAGGGTTGAGATCCAAAAGATCAATCAATGGTCAAAGATGAAAGGAAGAAAAGGCATGGATCATGGATTCTCATCAATAGATGAGAATGGACGATGGGATTTAATCAAGGGCTCACATTTTCTTTAAAAAAAAACACTTTTGACCTACTCACATAGGTCAAAGGTGACTTGTTCAAAAGATTAAAGGTTAAAACATGCATTAGAAGCTAAGTGAAAATATCCCTTTTTCAAATGATGGAGGAATAAGAATATTCCTTGGAATATTCATTTGGGTGAGGATAAAAGACATTTTGCAAATTAAAAGAAATTCTTAATTGTGCAAGGGGATAAGGAATATTCCATGGGAATATTCCCCTTTTAGAGGAAAATTAGTTTAATTGCTAATTAAACAAGGTTTAATCATGCAATTAGGGGATTTGAGAGAATAAAGTGATATTTATTAAATTAAATAATTTAATAAATGTGGGAGAGACGAAATGTTATTTAATTAAATAACCGAGGGTTATTTAATTAAATAAGATGACTTAGGGAATTAAATTAAATACTTTGATGTATTTAATTTAATGAGATGAAATGTTAGTGTGAAGGGGGGTGAATTTAACCTAATTAAATTAATTAGGCTAATAGATGAAAATGATGCAACTAATTAAATTAGCTAGGTTAATTTAATTAATGAAGCAAAAAGAGGATGGATTAAAGAATAAATGATGTTAGTAAATCTGTTTCAAGTGTATGATATCGTTTAGGACATTTTTCAGTTTCTACAAGTAGATTAATTTATAAAGATGAACCCACAATTTTTGCATAGAAAAGCTCATGAATGAGGCTAGTAATAAAGTGATATTTTTAGAATAACTATTTATGCATGTAAAATTTGCATCTTAGAAAATTGAGTTATTATTATTTAAAAAAAAATGGGCTTATTATTTATTATGTTATTAGAAAATATTATCTTTATATGTTGTATTTAGATATGACTCATGCCTTGAGTAACTATGTAAAATGAAAATATATTTCTTCATATACAATATAGATAAGATTTGTTGAATCATGCTACATTACTCTTCCTCTAGGTAATATTTTTTTTTGTCTTAGTCTCTTGCCTCAATTTTTTTGTTCTTAGAAATTGTAATACTTAGTGTAGTTTTTTATTCTTGTTTTCTTATTTTTGATTGATTTCTATAAAATATAAATAACTAATAGTCTATTTCAGTAAATTCCTAATATCTTAACTAACAATATTTAATTTCCAAGTGATATGATATTTGTATTCCAAAACATTCGATATTGCACATAAAAAGAGTTTTATTTTTATTTATTTTTAATATAAAAGAATGCAGCATTTAAGCAATTGTAAAATTATGATTGTAAATCTAATTAATAATGATAAATAATATTTAAAATATTTTTCTCCTCACTAACATACACTTATGGTAGCTTAAGTTGCATAGAAATGACCCAAATATGAAAAGGATTCAAACAATACAATGTATAAACCATAAATTTTTTTTTTAAAATCAGCCATTACTCCTTACTTTCAATATGCTTTTATAACCCACTAGAATGTTTAGTGTTCCAATATATAATTCAAACTATTTTAATGCTCTTGGATCCTTTGTTTAGTGGCTTACAATTTGTTATGGTGGTTAAATTTGTAAATTTTAAAAAATGTTTGTATCTTTGAATTTTATTAATTTTATTAGAGGTGTAATTTATGAGAAGAAAATGATCAATTTTATGATATATAGCAATATACATTATAAAATTTAAAATGGTAATATATTTGGATGTAGGTCACTCTTATACTTATTATTAATTGTTAACAATATATATAATTAGAACTAATATTATTTGAAATGGTAGAAGTTGTGAATGCAACTATTTTTCTTTCTGAATAAGGCTCATATTTAAAATCATAATGCGAACTCATAATAAATATTTTCAATTTACTTTTATTATTAAAAATCGTATGATAGTTAGATCCATCCAAAGTAGACCCTCTCAACATTCTCTACATTATAAAGAAATAGAAATTTCTAACTTGGAAACCGAACATGGTGCAATATTGATTTTAGGATAAGTACAACCTAACAACACATATATGACCTATTTACAATACATTTGTTAGCAACATTGGCAGAAATTATAATTATTTCAAATAATGTATGCAAAAGATTCATATTATTATCCACTATAATGAAAATATAATCCTTGTGCTCACATCAATACGATATTGAATTGTGTAACAAAAGATTGACTCCAATAATGAGAAACAAATGTTAGATATTTTGTTTATACAAATCAACTTAAATAAATAATCATAAATTTCTCTAAATTGATATGATTAATTTGTATTAAGAATCCTACTAGCTAAATAATGCATATAATGCCTCAAAAATGTTTAACCAACAAAATTATAGATATCTATTAGCTTTCAACCATTTTATAACATCTTTAGACACTTTGACAAGGAGTTATATAAAAAGAAACCTGTAAATTATATCACCACTAAATAACGATGATGTCTTGATGCATAAACTAGGGAGCAATGGATGCCAGCTCTGATTATGTACTAGTTAAAGAATTAAAGGGCACCACAATGTTTGACAAATCATAACTTCTAATTTACTGCAAATCAACAAATGAACTGGAGCTATTGTCTGTGTACCAATAATAGTTTCCTCAGGGCCTTCCATCCTTACAAGTATTGAGGTGTCACTTTATAGGTGATTGCATGGGACTGATTCCATTAATGTATGGAGCTCTTATTGGAGCTATTTTCCTTAGTTTAAGAGCCTCCTTGGGACTGTTGGGTATAACAACTGTTTGATCCCATGAATAACATATTTCACTCATCACCATTGTTGCCAAAATGAAAAAGAGCACCACCATGAATCGTTTCATTGCTTTCCTTCAATTGAATGCAAAGAAGGAATAACAATATGAAACATGAAATGGGTGTCTCTGATAATCATCAAGGTGGACTACATCCCTATAGCATGACCCTCAACACTCTGAATAATCAGTGGGTGAGGCACACCAATAAGACATTGAAGTAGGTGTTGAACAAAAAAGCATTTCTTCATAGTGTGATAGCTTTATCATTACAGGTGTTTCATGGGAGCTATGGATTGAATTAGTCAATTCCAATAGAAACCATTGTGATAAATGGATGAAAACCTAGTTTATGCTAGTTTAAACATGATGCAAACTAAGTTAACATGATTTTATGATAAAAATGAACTAATTATGCAATTGTTAAGATAATCTAAGCTAATTCTAAGCTAAACAATGGAAACCCTAATTCATATGCAAACTAAGATGGATGCATGGAAGCAATTAATGGATGCTTTAAGGTATTATGCAACTAGAAATAAACTAAAACAAGTTAAAAGTGAGTAAAGCATGAGTGTGAATGCAAGTAAGTTCAAAAACTTAAGTTTGCAATTGAAAGATGGATCCATTTGTCTCCAAATAGTGACCTATTTATAGGAAAACAAAGGAGAAATGGAGGGTTCAGATCAAAAAGATCAATCAACGTTCATAGATGAACAAAAGAAGAGGCATGGATCATTGATTCTCATCAATAGATGAGAATGAATGATGATATTTAATCAAGGGCTCACATTTGCTTCAAACAAACGCACTTTTGACCTACTCACATAGGTCAAAAGTGACTTGTTCAAAAGGTTAAAGGTTAAAAATTGAATTAGAAGCTAAGTGAAAATATCCCTTTTTCAAATGATGGAGGAATAAGAACATTCCTTGGAATATTCATTTGGGTGAGGATAAAAGGAATTTTTCAAATTAAAAGAAATTATTATTTGTGCAAAAAGGGGATAAGGAATATTCCCCTTTTAGAGGAAAATTAGTTTAATTGCTAATTAAACAAGGTTTAATCATGCAATTAGGGGATTTGAAGGAATAAAGTGATATTTATTAAATTATTTAATTTAATGAATGTGAGAGAGATTAAATGATATTTAATTAAATAAATTAGGGTTATTTAGTAAGATAACTTATGGAATTAAATTAAATACTTTGATGTATTTAATTTAATGAATGAAATGTTAGCGTGAAAGGGGATGAATTAACCCGATTAAATTAATTAGGCTAATAGATGAAAATGATGCAATTAATTAAATTAGCTAGGTTAATTTAATTAATGAAGCAAAAATAGGATGGGTTAAAGAAGAAACGATGTTAGTAAATCTATTTTGAGTGTATGATATCGTTTAGGAAATTTTTTAGTTTCTACAAGTGGATTAATTTATAAAGATGAACCCATAATTTTTACATTAAAGAGCTCATGAATGAGGCCAATGCAAGAGTGATACTTCTAGAATAACTATTTAGGCATGCAAAAGTTATATCTTAGAAATTAAATTATTACTATTTTATAAAATATGGGCTTATTATTATTATGTGATTAGGAAACTATTATCTTTATTGTTGTAAGCAGATATGACTCATGCTTGAGTAACTATGTAAAATGAAGATACATTTCTTCATGTATAATAGATATAAGATTTGTTGGATCACGCTACATTACACTTCCTCTAGGCAATCTTTTTGTTTTCTTTGTCTCTTGCCTCATTTTTCTTGTTCTTAGAAATTGTAATACTTAGTGTAGTTTTTTATTCTTGTTTTCTTATTTTTGATTGAGTTTTGTAAAATATAAATAATTAATAGTTTATTTTAGTAAATTCTTATTATCGTAACTAACAATATTTTATTTCCAAGTGATATGATATTTGTATTCCAAAACATTCGATATTACACATAAAAAAGAGTTTCTTTTAATATAAAAGAATGCAACATTTAAGCAACTGCAAAATTATGATTATAAATCTAATTAATAATGATAAAAAATATTAAAATTATTTTTCTCCTCATTAACATACACTTATGGTAGCTTAAGTTACACATAAATGACCCAAATATGAAAAGGATTAAAACAATACAATGCATAAACCAAATAAAATAAAATAAAATCAGCCATTACTCCTTACTTTCAATATACTTTTATAACCCACTATAATGTTTAGTGTTCCACTATATAATTCAAACTATTTTACTGCTCTTGGATCCTTTGTTTAGTGGCTTACAACTTGTTATGGTGGTTAAATTTGTAGATTTTAAAAAGTATTTGTATCTTTGAATTTTTTAAATTTTATTAGAGGTGTAATTTATGAGATGAAAATGATCAATTTTATGATATATAACAATCTACATTAGAAAAATTAAAATGGTAATATATTTGGAGGTAGGTCACTCTTATACTTATTATTAATTGTTTACAATAAATATAATGAGAATCAATCTTATTTGAAATGGTAGAAGTTATGAATGCGGCTGTTTTTCTTTCTAAATAAGGCTCATATTTAAAGTCATAATGTAAACTCATAATAAATATTTTCAATTTATTCTTATTATTAAAAATCGTATGATAGTTAGATCCATATAAAATAGACCATCTCAACATTGTCTACATTATAAAGAAATATCTAAATTTCTAACTTGGAAACCAAACATGGTGTAATATTGATTTTAGGATAAGTACACCCTAACAACACATATATGACCTGTTTACAAGATATTTTTTAACAACATTGGCATAAATTATAAATATTTCAAGTAATGTGTGCAAAAGATTCGTATTATTATCCACTATGATGAAAATATAATCCTTGTGTTCACATCAATACGATATTGAATTGTGTAACAAAAGATTGGCTCCAATAATGAGAAACAAATGTTAGATATTTTGTTTATACAAATCAACTTAAATAAATAGTCACAAATTTCTCTATATTGATATGATTAATTTGTAAATTTTAAAAAGTGTTTGTAACTTTGAATTTTTTTAATTTTATTAGGGGTGTAAT
Organism: Sequoia sempervirens; assembly: GCA_007258455.2. Classification (NCBI taxonomy): domain Eukaryota; kingdom Viridiplantae; phylum Streptophyta; class Pinopsida; order Cupressales; family Cupressaceae; genus Sequoia; species Sequoia sempervirens. The sequence continues at coordinate 119,144,350 of VDFB02193867.1, forward strand.
TTATGAGATGAAAATGATCAATTTTATGTTATATAACAATCTACATTAGAAAATTTAAAATGGTAATATATTTGGAGGTAGGTCACTCTTATACTTATTATTAATTGTTTACAATATATATAATGAGAATCAATCTTATTTGAAATGGTAGAAGTTATGAATGCGGCTATTTTTCTTTCTAAATAAGGCTCGTATTTAAAGTCATAATGTGAAATCATAATAGATATTTTCAATTTATACTTATTACTAAAAATCGTATGATAGTTAGATCCATACAAAGTAGACCCTCTCAACATTCTCTACATTATAAAGTAATAGAAATTTCTAACTTGGAAACCGAACATGGTGTAATATTGATTTGAGGATAAGTACACCCTAACAACACATTTATGACCTATTTACAAGATATTTGTTAACAACATTGGCATAAATTATAAATATTTCAAGTAATGTATGCAAAAGATTCGTATTATTATCCACTATAATGAAAATATAATCCTTGTGCTCACGTCAATACGATATTGAATTGTGTAACAAAAGATTGGCTCCAATAATGAGAAAAAAAAGTTAGATATTTTGTTTATACAAATCAACTTAAATAAATAATCATAAATTTCTCTAAATTGATGTGATTAATTTGTATTAAGAATCCTGCTAACTAAACAATGCATACAATGCCTCAAAAATGTTTAACCAACAAAATTATAGATATCTATTAGCTTTCAACCATTTTATAACATCTTTAGACACTATTACAAGGAGTTATATAAAAAGAGACCTGTAAATTATATCACCACTAAATAACAATGACGTCTTGATGCATAAACTAGGGAGCAACGGATGCCAGCTCCGATTATGTACTAGTTAAAGAATTAAAAGTGTACCACAATGTTTGACAAATCAACAAACGAACTAGAGCTATTGTCTGTGTACCAACAATAGTTTCCTCAGGGCCGCCCATCCTTACGAGTATTGAGAGGTCCCTTTATAGGTGATTGCGCGGGACTCACTCCATTAATGTATGGAGCTCTTGCTGGAGCTATTTTCCTCAGTTTAAGAGCCTCCTCAGGACCGTTAGGTATAACAACTATTTGATCCCATGAATAAGATATTTCACTCGTCACCACCACTGCCAAAATGGAAAAGAGCACCACCATGAATCGCTTCATCGCTTTCCTTAATCGAATGCAAAGAAAGATTAATGACAGGTTGATACACGAAATGGGTGTCTCTTATAATCATCAAGGTGGACTGTATCCCTATAGCATGACCCTCAATGCTCCGAATAATCAACGGGTGAGGTCCACCAATAAGACATTGAAGTAGGTGTTGAACAACAAAGCATTGAATAGACTGCAAGAATTGGGTTGGGTTCTTTATCTTCACCATGTTTGTTCCTAGAAATTCAAGTATCTCATTAGCATTTGACTCCTTGGAGGGGCGTTCCTGTTGGTCATAGATTGGAATTTCAACAGTAAGCATTAAATAATATGGGACGTAAAATCTATGCACTGGCCTAGCAAACGTTGAATTTAATGTTTGAGCTTGACCGCATTTCCTGTTTCAATCCTCGGTCAATTCCACATAGCTGTCATCACGTACGGCCCGCGCAAAGTTGTCCGTCTTTCCCATCAAGACATCTTGGTCGACACACCACGGATACCTACTCTATTCTTTGTAATAGTCTTCCCCACGGTTCTCCTTTAACTAACAAATAGTCAAACATATATGATTTCCAAAGATACAATGTATTCTTTTATGTTAGAGTGATGTTATAATTGAAGTGGCGCTGATTTGTTTGTTTGTTTTGTCTCATTCCTTTTTTTCAACAAGAGATGCATTTGTGTTAGGTTCTGTCCATTGTGGGGTGTGCTTGGTTGTTTTAAACATCTAGTTAATAGAAATAGCTAGAGGTTTAATGTGATTATTTGCTATTTTATAATGTCATTATTATAGTTGATTAATATTGAAAAATAAAAATAAAAATATTGTGGGGTGTACTTGTTGTTTTAAACATTTAGTTAATAGAAGCAGTTAGGGGTGTAATGTGATTGTTTGTTGTTGTATAATGTTATTATTATAGTTGATTAATGTTGCATAAATTAAAAAATAAAATTCATATGGGTGTGTTTCATTATTTTAAACATTTAGTTAATAGAAGTAAGTAGGAGTATAATATATTTTTTTGTTGTTGTATAATGTTATTATTATAGTTAATTAATGTTCCAAAAATAAAAAATATGCAATTATACAAATATATTATTATAATAATTTCATATATATATATTTATTTTTATCCTTTTGATAATGTGATATTTATGTAATTTTTGCCTTGCTAAATTAAATTATTGCATTTATATTTTTTTAAATGGATTTTATTGATATATTAATTATGATATTGCTATCAAGATTCAACTGTGTAATTTTGAGTCAAACTCATTGACGCATGTTTCATGAGTAGTGGTTCAACAAGAACCCATCTCTCATGATATCGAATGGTCCACTTAACACTCATTGCATCTAGGTGATGCTCACAGAGGTGAAGCACTGGTCCGTCCCGGGAGGTCACCCATCCCATCTTGCTCGGCTCAAGCGCTTAACGGGGAGTTTTCTCCAAGCCCGGCAGTTGTTACCCATTTGCAAAACCTTCAAGTGTTGTGCCTTATGAACCATTCATAATAGAGCCTTTAGCTCATCAATTGATAAGTAGGAGGTATTTTCCATGTCAAATTATGATATTGCTATCTTCAGTAATTTGATCAAACTCATTGACCCATGTTTCATGAGTAGTGGTTCAAAGAACCCATCTCTCATCTTCCACCACTCATTGCATCTAGGTGATGCTGAAAATCATGATAAAAGCTCCAAGGTTATTGTTACCCCATTGTCAACTCAATTCTTGATATGATGATGCAATATAGATGCTCCACATGAAACATGGGTCAATGAGTTTGACTCGAAATTACACGGTTGAATCCTGATAGCAATATCATAATTTGACACGCTGTGGAAAAATACCTCCTACTTATCGATATATTAATTGTAAATACATAATTTTTTTTTGATATTTATTATAGATAGATAAATTTTATTGTGATATTTAATACACAATTGATAAACAAATATAAAATATGCATTGAATGTACTCACATTTATTTAATAAGTTTGAAAATCTTACCAATTATTAAATAAAATATGTAAAATAATAGTTGTAAGTCAACAATGTAATTATATGATGATGTATATAATAGTGCTCATGTCATTCAAGTCATTAATAGGTTTGAAATTTGATTCATGAATTAAATGCATTGCATTGCACATAATTTAGAAAAAAAAAAATTCCTAATTTTTGCAATGATTGTTGACAACATGAACCAATAAAAAGAAAAATAAAGAATATTTTAACAATTTTAGAAATAGACAATTTAAAATAAACTATATAAAATTATTGGTAAAGTTTTTAATTCTAGATGTTTATTGGTTGGATTGTCACTATCACTCAAAAAAAATGAATTGAATGAATGCTTTAGTATTCTGCCATGGGCAAAACTAATAATTGAAATTTAAAAGCATATTTTAAAGAAATATATCCATGGTTAAAATTGTGTATTTTTAAAAAAAAATTAATTAACATATAATTTAACATATATGATTTTTATGTTAATGGTTGATATTATAATTGAAGTGATCTTCTTATTAAGAAAATGATTGGTTTTATGTTTTCTTGATCTCCTCTCCTCTTTCTAATAATTGAAAATTCAAAATAATTGTTTTCTACAATTTTGTTAAAAATATTCCTTTAGATAAAATATCCATAGAAATTGGAACTCTTAAAATATGTGGCTAAAAATTTATCTTACATATACAACTTTAATGCGTATTATTTTTTTTAATTTTGATGGGGTGATACTATAATTGAAGTGGTCCTCCTACTAAAACAATGACTTATTGGTTTGTTTGCTTGACCTCCTCTCTCCTCTTTTAAAATTAGAAATTCAAAATAATTACTTCAAACAATTTTCTAAACATATATTCCTTGAAATGAATCTATATCTTAAATTAACATTAAGACTAAAAATTTCATATCTATTCATAGTCAACAAAGTCATGCACTTGGCTCCTATGGCTCATACCTATACCATTCACTTGTCCATATTAGATTATTAATAATACATATAAAGTTTTTTCAATGTTATCTAGCATTTAAAAGAAATAAAACATACCTTTAGAATAGTTAAGGCTAAATAACTAAATTTAGTTAAAAATCCTAGCTAAAGAAGGGAAAATTCTAGTAATTAGATAGATAAATGCTAATATAGATAGTAAATAAACATGTGCTGAAATAGAAATGGAGAGTTAGAGTTTACCTAATTAGAAAAAATGTGATAAAATTTAAAAATCAATTATGTTGCTAAATTTAATATAAATCTCTAGCCCTTTTTGGGTGTCTTTTGTTGGAAGTATTTGTCTTGGCCTTGTATTTCTAATGTATTTTATGATATATTTTTTATGCACTTGCTATTTCATCTTCTAGTGCCTTTTATCTTCTAGCGGCCTTGTGTTTTATGATATATTTTATATGCACTTGAAGGCTACTAGACCTCATATTTTAGTCTTTTCTGGCTTGACATGGAGGTAGGTATTCCACTTTGAGGTGGCATTGTTTGGCCATGTGTCAACATCGTGTGGTGTGTGTATGGTCATCATGAAGGGATTTATATATGATAGATTGTATGGAATGTAAGACAATGTAAGAGAGAGATTACATTGTAACCTTGACCAACATTATGTCATGTTATTACACCTATTATGGAGCATCTTTTTGAATGTTCAATGAGGAAAAATTAGGGCACCCAAGTTTGGATGGTCAAATATGATAGTTTATGACATTTTAAGATATGATATGAACATTCTAAAAATAGCTAAGGGGACCAAGACAAGGAAGATGGATTTAGAATTTTAATCCATGTTTAGGTGCCATAATTCTTGTAGTTTTATTAATAGTTTTTCTATACCATTATGGTTTCCAATTTGAAACCATGTTTATTTATTTGGTTCTTAGCCTTATAGTATTTATAGTTGATTTGCAAATACCATTATGTTGCCAAATTTACTCTAAAATTGCATGTAGGTGTAATGTTGTAAATTGCATTATTGCATCCTATGAAGTTTCACATTACATACACCTTCCTCTTTAGTTACAATAAAGATAATTGTGCTCTTTAATCCCAATTGCAACACAAACCATCCTTCAACACCTTACATGTCTAGTACCTCAATTGTTAAGTCCATTTTTCTCCCATACGGGTATATCACATAGATGTTTGCACACCCATGTGCTATAGATCACAAAAATTTGTGATTGTGTTAGCTATTGAAACATTATACTTGTAGTATTTTGGTAGTGTAATACCTTTTCTAACCTGCAGTTTCATCAAGAATCACTCGAGCATGCTATTTTGAACCAAAATCTTCCCTCTTTACATCCATCTTGATCTTTGGAACTTCATACACAATTCTTTGGCATTCTACAACACTCTTTAGCTTGATTTTCTCATGCAAAACCTTCTAAAACTCCACCATTCTACCATTTATATGATCATAGTGACATCTTGCAAGGCTATATTGTTACCATTTGAAGAGGTCACTTTCATCATGAGAATTCTTGTTGCTTCTTCATTACACCAGCAAGCTAATTTTCTTCTATGCTTGGGGTGCTAACTCTTTGAGATTTTATATTGAGCATATTATCTTTCTTTTGTTAACATATTATTTTTTCTATTGTTTTATGCCTATTTCTATCATCCTTCCTAAGAGTGTTCATGGAAGTGGGAACACCAAAATGGTAGTTTGACTGAGGAAAACTCTTATACAACTACCTAATGCCTCTCTCAAGTCTTATGTGTGTAGGTGTAGGTGAAGGAGTTATTTGGAGTGAGTTTTTGATCTCATTGGATGTCTTCAATGATATTCTAAACTCTCATTGGTTACTTAAATCATATAAGTTCATTTAGTATTTCCATTCTAATTATACCAAATTTGTTATGCAATCTTATTTCATGAAATAAAGGAATAGGGTGCTCCACCTTTTAGGATATGGAGCACACAAGGGGCAGGGGATTCCTTCATTTTCTATTTCACTCTAGTTCATTCAAGGAAACCCTAGAGATCTCAATCCAATGACTCAATTGAGGGAAGGGGTAGCTATAAGGTCTCCTTGGGTGTGATTAAATACAAAAGGGGGTTCACCACTAAGAAAAGGCTTAGAAAGAAGGAAATGTAAGTGATATTCCAATCTAGCTATGTAACCTAGGAAATCAAACTCAAATTTTGAATAATAAATTGAGCATGAATAAAAGGGCACCTAGAAAACTGGAGATTCCTAAAACAAGGTTTACAATCCTGAAATTATGACTTTTGATGCACATTGGGACTCATATGCTAGACTAGGTGATTTAGTCCCAGTTTAGGGTTTTTGGCAGAAAGTGGAATTTCATAGTGACAAGTTTGAATCCATTGAAATCTAAAAAAAGTGAACTATATAAGGACTCATACGCCCCAAGTGGCAATTTTGTCCCATTCTACTTTTTTGGAAAGTTGGGATCTAAATCAATTCTCCTATCTCTACACTTCCTTCCTATATTTTCCAAAATTCACTTCTAGATTTGAACCTATTTACGATCTGCAAAACAAAATATTGTGTTGATTTTCTTATGGGGGGTTTTCCTCGGTCAAAACCCTAGCTCAGTAATTAAACCTTGATATAAATAATAGATCTTGAAAGAAAATGTGTGTGAAAGTCCTAATTTTAAGTGCATCTAAGATTAAGATATCTAAAGCACAATGAAACCCTATTCTAATGTGTTAGAATAGGATGCATAAATGAAATGTGAAGATGGTGACTCACTTTGGGAGATCTCTAATCACCCTAATAAGCCAAAACAATGTATGTACCTTCCTTTAGGTAGAAAGTAGAATGATAATGGAGGATGGAATCACTTAGGAGACAAGTCATTAGGCTTGGTCCAATGGCTAGTTGCATCTCCCTAACCTATAATCCATCATGATTCTCCATAGGAAACCATCATCAATGCTTGATAATGCTAGATATTGAATTTAAAGTGAGCTTGAAGACCCACAAAAACACTATAATGTTGCTCCAAGACTTCAACTTTATTTGCTCCTTGCTCTTGAATACTTGAAAATATCTCTTGAAGGCTCTTGATTGAAATTTTTTATGATTGCTTCATAAGATTTCCTAGGTGAAATAATGATTCAAAACCTTAGTTATATAGGCATCTCATCTAATTTACCATTTATTAGTTCCCAAATACTAACATTAACCAAAAAATTGAATTAGAAGCCTTAATTTCTCACTCAAACCCTAAAAAGAGGCCACATGGGACTCATACACCCAAGGTAGTGTATGGGTTCCACCTAGGGGGACTCATATTCCCAAGGTGGAATATGAGTCCCACCCTATCTTTTCGGGGTGAGAAAATGTCAGGGTGTTAGAGAATTAAATGTATTTGTTGATTTTTTCAAGATTTCAATTGAAATAAGTCTTGGGATCCAAACTAAAGGGTCTTAGGCGCCTATTAATGATGATTTAAAGTGTATGAATGCAAAGGTGCTAAAATGGGTCCAAAGTAAGTGTGAAATTGTACATCTCCAATAAGGGAGTGAAATTTTCTACACTATATTCAGTCCCCACTCTAGCACCCATATGACACTGCGTGCATATGTAGCTAAAGTAATTTGAATATTAAATTTTATCTCATAAAAGGATACTCATATGGATCCATTCAAAAACATGGGAAAATGAAGCCCTCATTGTAGCTATCTACAAAACAACAATGTTAGGAACCACATCCTACAAAACCAATTCATTAGTCATTCTAAAAAAATCCTGATATCAAACTTCTTTATGAAATCCAATTTGAGGGTAGATGTATGCCCTCCCTTGATTCCACTTACTTTATGGAGGTGGAATCAAGGTAGTAGTCTAACCACATCAAATTGCATAAGTTGTGTCATAGAGTATTTCTAAGTACCATACCACAGTGATAGAAATTTAATGAGTATGGGAGTGGAATTACAAATCCAACACAAAAAACAACATAAAAAATGGAGTTCTCTAGCCCCCAATATATTAGTTTGAATGAAAAACCACTTTTAACCCTAATATGTAAATGACCTAATTTGAAAGTATATAAGAGTAAGAAGTGAAGTAGTTTCTAATCATTTTGTCTTTTACCTTCTTGTAGTTTGACTTTGGTGGAGATTGAGTGACAATGCCAAGCATACAACCATGCGTTCCTTTGAGACTTGAGAGCCTACATGAGGAGGTAGTGTGGGGTGATCTACAACATCAAGTGAGTGGATTCTTCTTTACCTTAGCTTTATTTTTATGCATTTATTTTATGTTTAATGCATTTCTAGATAGATTTAGGACCCTAAAATAAAAATTCATAGAGCGTCCCATTTTTTTAGAAATTTTCCCTTTTTTTGAAAAGTGTCCCCCTTTTTTGCAAAGTGTCCCACTTTTTTGCAAAGTGTCCCACTTTTTTGTGAAGTATCCCACTTTTTTGTGAAGTGTCCCACCTTTTTGTGAAGTGTTAAAAAAAAGGAATAAAGTGTCTAGGACCCTTATAAAAGTACCCTAGAGCAACTTTAGCAATTCTTTTGATTGTTGATGTATATATTTAAGATTTTAGAATGCTTATAGGTGATATTTTTGCTTTTTGTATTAGATTCATCCTTGATTGTGATAGTGTCTCAACGATAGACTATTTTGTCACCTATGAGACCTAGTCATAGTGTTGTTAGAGGAGGAGAGGGAGATATTATAGCATACATTTGCATATACTGGGCCCATATCATGCCTCCCATGAGATGCCATGATGCCATATTGATGGCACTAATAGAGAGGTGGGATGTAGATACTTGCACCTTTTGTCTACCCACTAGAAAGATGACTATCACTCTAGAGGATGTCCATCACATTCTTTGAGTTCCTGTTTGAGGTGAGACTATTCATTTTGCATAGGATCATTCATATAGGGAGATGAGAGAAAATATATAGTATTGTTTGAGAGGTTTGATTTGGGAGGAGATCATGGGGCCCTGTATTGAGTTGCAGTGGCTACTCTACAGACGATTGCCAATTTTGAGGTAGATTATGATTTTTATTGTAGCATTAGTACTAGTCCCAGATGGTTGGGGAGAACACCTAGATGAAGGACTAGAGCACATGATATAGGAGATGGAGCATCGCAAGATCATCTATGCGTTAGGTCACAACATACTAACACATCTCTACTATGATTAAGGATGATTCATTTACCACAAGGTGGATAACATGGTGCATTGTAAACTACTATAGGTTGAATTCCTAGAGCATATCACATGTACCATGCTAACATGATTTCCTTTTGCATGCACCCTAGGATACCCATGCTCTTTCAGTTATCCACTAAGAAAAGTATGGCAGTATGGAGATTTTCTATTCTGGAGAGCTAGGTTCAACTATCTAGATTAAGAGGAGATCTTATGGAGACCTTACCAGTTGATACCACAGTTGCCAAATGAGGCCTGCTAGTTGAAAAGGATGTATCTAGAGGGACATATTTCTACTAGGGAGACATGACTACATAGTGAGACCATTCTACTATGATCATGTCATGAGATAGTTCAGATAGGTACATATGCCACCAGTAGCATAATCATTTTACAAGTGATCAGTGTGAAGTTCCTGAAGGATAGGAGATACGAGATGACTCATAGTTGATGATGTTGTATCTAGTGATTTGGACGATGAGGATCTTGATACTCCCCTAGTCTTTGATGTTGATAATGTAGGTGCTCTAGATGCCTATGAGGAGTGGTGAACTGCAACATGACCAACTCTAGTATTTCCTATGGATCAACTTATAGTATTTGTGGGGTCTCTTCTAGATCACAGGGATGATGAGGAGGAGACATGTGAGGAGGCATGGGTTAGGGTCGTAGACCTATCTGAGGATCAGGTAGAGGAGGAAAACTCTGACTATGAGGAGCAGGGGGTGAGGGCTAGCTAATGAGTGAGGGTAGTGATACAACAAATGAGGGTCCAGTTTCTCATGAGTGGAGAGATTCAATTCCCACCTAGGTTGCTAGATCATAGTTAGTAGCTACATCATGTGCCAACACTTATGAGCATGGAGAGTCTAGCACATCTTCTATTCCTCCTACACAAGATGAGGCTATTTTTACACAACAGGCTAGAGATCTAGGTGATGACAAATTATTTATGTTTATGCTTATGCTTTTATAATTATGATTATATTCATGCTTTGATTTATATATATATACACGTCATGATGTGTACTGCTTATTTTTATGATTTCTATCTTGCAGGGTCTATGAAAGAGTTACAAGATCTCTACCAATGGGCTACTATAGAGATAGTACTTCCTCTGGTCATAGATGAGGCTATTGGCATAGAATACATGCCCTCACCCATTTTGGAGTAGCATCTAAAGTTGTTCAATATTTTTGTGAGGTTGATAGGTGCATATGAGAGTGCTACCAAGTGCATTGATCAAGTCGAGGGTGATCTATTAGCACTGTAGGATACTTATGACGATCTTTGTTCATCTCAAGATCTAGCGAAGGTTGAGAGACTTTGTGGGGATATTTCCATATCATAGGCGGAGAGGAACCACATAGACCGAGAGTGCACAAAGGCCATTGTGTGGGAGGCTATGACTATTGGATGAGCTTGAGGCCTACAAGATGCACTAGATTTTATTGTTAGTTCACGATTGTGTACTACTGTCTCGCGATAGATGTGATCACTAGGCCCCGGGGGATCTAGCAGCCACAAGCTGTAGTAGCATTGTATATTTGATGACATGTACTTTAAAATTTTTAATGATTCATATATATGAGCATCTATATTTGGTTGTTTATGTTTATGCATTTAAGTTAGATGGCAATGTGATTTATGAAATAATCTTTCTACTTGACTATTTAATAAATGTCTTGATGATCTAACATGTTTTATGTGATCTAATTAAAACTACCTAGTTCTCTTTTAGATGCAACATTATTTTTTAGTATGTTAAATGCTAAATTAAATTCTCCTATGATCTAATTATAGAACATTAAATGCATATAAGGATTAAATTTAACACAACATACAAAATTAACCACCCAAAACTAATTTGAATAATTACTCTCCAAGACACATAAATGATTGTTTGTCAAGAATGAAGTAACGTGAGAGAAATAACATACTATCTACTAACTCTAACATCATTTCTTTATCATTCACACTATTAAACAAGATTAGACATAGCATTGGTGCAAATGTGTGATATTAATAGGTTCTTTAAGAAGAGTTCCATCCATTTCTATTAATCTATATACTCCATGCCCATAAATTTCATCAATTATGTAAGGTCCTAACCAATTAGGGCTAAATTTTCCTTTTTCAGTCGGGGCGGCATTGGCGTTATGTTGATTTTCAAATAACACCAAATCACCTTTAGTAAATGAATAATGGATGACATTATCATTGTAACTACATTGCATTTTTCTGGAATAAGCTTGGAGATGCTCAAGAGAATTAGTGCACCATTCATCAAGCATTTGAAGCTGATGCAATCATTGTTCTTCATAAGTATTGTCATCAATAAGTCCTTGAAGAGTGATTCTCAATCAAGGGATATCTAACTCCAAGGGCATTATCACCTCGGCACCATATAAAAGGTTATAAGGAGTATGTCAAGTTGATGCTCTAATACTAGTACAATAAGCCCATAACACATGTCAAATGCATATGCCAATTCTTATTATGTTTTCTTACTATATATCTTCCTTAATATTTTCTCAAGGGCTTTATTAGTTGATTTAGCTTGACCATTAGATTGTGGTTAGTAGGGTGTTGAAAAAGGATGTTATATGTTAAACATTTCTATGAACTTCTTCACGTCATTATTCTTAAATAATGTCCCCTTGTTTGAAGCTAATGTGGAAGGGAGTCCAAAGAGAGTAGTAATGTGTTCCAATATGAAATGACATATTACATCAATCATTGTTGAACAAAGGGGAATGTATTCTACCCATTGCATGAAATAATCTGTTGCAATAATTAAAAGTGTATGTCCAGTGGAAGAAAGTGGTGATATTTTTATAATAAGATCTACACCCCATACTTAGAACGACCGAAGAGGAACTTAGGCAAGAAGCTCAGAAGCACGAGTGTGAATCAAATTGCTATATTCTTGACATTTGTGACATTTCTTAACGTATTCAAAACAATCCTCTTCCATGTCTCCAATAATATCTTATGCAAATTAGTTTTTGAACTAATGATCTTCCTTCAAAATGGCCTCCATAAGCACTTACATGGGCTTCCACAAGTACTATAGGTATTTCAGATTGTTTAAGGAATCTAAGTAAAATACCATCATAGGACCTTCTATACAACATGTTGGAAAGGATTATATATCTAAACACAAGTTTTTGAAGGCGAGCTCGAGTATTCTTTGTTGTCAGCTCAAGAAAAATACCTTTTAAATAATTAAATATCGGTGTTACCATTCGCTAGATATTTCCATGGTGTTTGATAACACTTCTTTGAGCTTACATTCTATTGATGGTTTCATAATTGAATGGAAAATGAATGTGAAATCTTTTGAAGGATCTTGAGGAGATATAAGGGAAGATGCACTTGCCATTGTATTTTCATGTCAATTATCTTTTTGTGGGATGTTATCAATGGTGTATGAAACAAAGGTTTTTAACAAAGTCAATGTGAGATTATTATATTTTGATAATTTGTCATTATTTGCTTGATACGATCTGTTTATTTGCTTAATGACTAATTGTGAATCACCAAATATCCTAATACTTCGAGCTCCTAAAGTTAAATTGGTATTTAATCTAGCAATTAACACTTCATACTCTATTGGGTTGTTTGTGCATAGGAATTTTAAGTTGTAGGACAAGGGAATATGATTTAATCTAGGAGGGACTATTATAACCCTTGTGCCAGAGATAGTTCTACACTTAGAGCCATCATAATATAACTCCCATGTATTAGTTTCAATTATGAACACATTATCATCATGAAACAAATCATTATTAGGTAATGCTAGGGGAGAGGGAGCGTTAGCTAATTGGTCAATGAAGGCTTGTCCTTTAATTACTTTTTTGCAAGACAAACATAAGGTCAAACTCAGTTAACAACATAAACAACTTAGCTAGGCATCTCAAAAAAAATTTTTAGTGAAAAGGTGTTTTAAAGGATCAAATTTTGTCATGAATTGTATTTCAACATTCAATAAGTAATGTCTCAATTTACTAGTAGAAAATACTAGAACCAAACATTATTTTTCTATTTTCATATATCAATTTACCATTTTTGTCTCGTTGAACCAACAATGCTATGAGAGCATGGGCCAATGTTGTTGTAGAAAGGATGAACAGGTTGTCTTCCATTGCGAGTTGTAAAACAAGTGGAGTAGAAAGATAATCTTTCAAACTCTCAGAAACTGAAATCCTTATTCCAATTAAATTGAACCTCTTTCTTAAAGAATTATGTTAAAGGTAATGTTTGGTCCACTAAGGATGCTAAAAAATGATAGATAGCTTGAGTTATTACTTGTAAAGTGCACAATTGAGAAATGTTTCTAGGAGGTGCCATGTTAACTATAGCATTAGTTATTTTCATGTCCATCTCAATTCCTCTATGAGACATGATAAAACCTAGAATTATTCCACTATCTATACCAAAGACACACTTTTTTGGATTAAGCCTAATGTTGTATCTTTGCATTTTCTCAAAGATTTTTTTGAAGGATATTCGTGCATTGTCTTATCAAGTTAAATATTTTTCTAGAATATCATCAACATAATCTTCCAAAATATTATGTATGTAATCATGAAATATCAATGTCATAGCTCTTTGATATGTTGCACCTATGTTCTTTAATCCAAAAGGCATGACTACCCAATAAAATGTTCCCCAAGCTGCGGTAAAGACTATATTGTATTGATCTTAAGGATTAATAAAGATTTTATTATATCTAGAAAATCCATCCATAAATGACAAAAAACCATGTCCTGCAGTAATCATGTCGATATTAGGAAGAGGGAAATCATTTTTTAAAGATGCTTTATTTAAATCATGAAATTCCGTACACATCTTAATACAATTATCATATTTAACGACTACAACAATTTTTGAGATCCAAGAAGAATAATCAATAGGTCATATAAACCTAGCTTTGAGGTGTTTCTCAATATCAACCTTAATTAATTAGGCTATCTTAGGATTCATCTTTTGTATCTTTTTTCTAACTGGTTTAGCATCCTCTACAAGGACGATGTTGTGTGTCACTATCTTATCATCAATTCCTGACGTATCTAAATAAGTCCATGCAAAAGGTTTGAGAAAGTCATGAAGTAAAGTTGGATGGTCTTCTTGTTGATCTTCATCAAGGAAATTTCATATTTTAATCACTTTTTCCTTGTTATTAATATCCATCAGTATGTTGATTGTATCTCCCAAAGGGAGTGCAATTTGTGTTAGAATTTCAGGATTGTATTCTTTGTTTTCCTTATCAATCTCTTTATTTTCCTTTTCTTCATCTTCTTGCTTAGCACTAATCATAGCACATGTAACCTATTTATTTTCCTCATGTGTGGGTGCATACTCTTTGATGACATCAATTTGTATGTCCTTGCATGATATTTTTGATAAAGAATCCCACTCATACTCATTAGAATTTGTCTCAGAACTATCTTGCATTTGAAGGATTCTTTCAATAACTCTATGAGTGCTTTCTTCTTTTGCTTCCCTTGTATAACCTAGTCTTATTTTGTCTTTTGGATGAAGTGTGAGAGGTTGAATGGGCTCCACAATTCCTTCTTTCCTTTTTACAATAGGTCCTTCTCCTTCATATCCCATTTTCTCTAATATTGTTTTTCCTTTTCCATATTGATCTGTCTTTATGCTAATGTTTGCAAATGTAGAGGCTTCTTCATCTTTATAAAGCCAATTGAGAATGGCCTTATCCTCATATTCTACTTCTAGAGTACCTGCCTTTACAAATCTATCATCTAAAACTATGGTAGGTGTTGATGATTGTTGTGTTGATGTTGATGGTTGTCCATATGTCCTTGGATATGGCCGCAATTGTGAAAAACATAAACATTGCTCAATGGAATACTCTCCCGTGCCCTTGTCTTTAAACTAGATCTTTACTTTGAATTGTTGTGATAGAGAATCTAGTTGAGCTTTATTGTTTGATGGAGTGGAGTTAGTAATACTTGTTTCTTTTGACTGGTCCTTTTTCCCAACCCATTTAGATATAAAATTTTGTTACTTTTCACCATTGAATGAACTAGAAGTGTTTGCTTCCCTTTTATGGGGGACCAAAGTGTCTTGAGTTATTTTAAGAATGTTACAAGTTTGAGGATTATTATAATTTGTTGATATAGTGACTTCTTGTCCATTGATTGGAAGCTTCAAACATTGATGATAAGTTGAAGGTATTGATTGCATTTCATGAATCTAGGGACATCCCAAGAGTATGTTATAAGTGAGCTCTTTGTCTAATACTTTAAAAACAATATTCTTCACAATTGGTTCAATAACGTTATCATAATATCCTAGCACACAAGTCAATCTCAAAGTGAAAATGTTTAGAAATGCTCCACCATCTATTAAGACACATTTTACTTGGTGTTTGTGGATTAAGAATTCAATATGAAGAGCGACATTGTGCAGATGAGTTAGTGACACATCATCTTGTTCTAAAAAATGATAGGCAATGAGGTGTGGTTAAGTGTCCCACCATAGCTTGGAATTGACAAACATCCAGATTATTGGGTACTATTGTGGTCACAAGGGCTTGTTCCAAAACCTCCTTATAAGATGGTGAGATTTTAAGGAGTTCCAAAATTGATATTTGTGCTACTATTTTCTACGGTCGATGTTGTATTGATTTGAAGGGCTAGAAATGGTTTTAGATGAAATTCCTTTCAATATTACCATGGATTTCCTCCTTGTTGTTACATTGAATGGTTGATAATCTTGATTTTCCCTAATTTTTATGACATTGATTTGATTGTCAAATGTATCCATGTTTGGGATTAGATAATTTATGAGTATGATGTCATTGATTTCAATGTTATCAGTTTGGTTGTTAGAAACATCATTATTTTCAACTGTAGAGATACAATGAATAGTGTTGTCATAAATGTAGATTCAATTTTTACCTTTATTGTTTGCAAAAGAATATTCTCCCTTTTCATAATTTGGTAAAGGAATTTTAAATGCACCATGATCATTTTTTGTTTGATGTCCCTCTACGAATACTTTCTTGTTGTCAATAAAATCTTGTACTAAATGTTTTAACTCTATACAATCATTTGTTTTATGTCCTTTGTTTTTATGAAAGTTACAACAGCTTGCATCATTCCACCAAGATGGTTTTACTTTTGTTTCCCAATTTCTTGCTTCAGGTAAGGTGATAAGTTCATTTGCAATAAGTTCTCTTATTGTTGATTCTAGTGTTTGTCCCAATGGTGTGAATCTTCGTCGGTTTGATGGTCTTGGATATGATTGTGGCTTACATTCTCCATTGTTTGGTTTATTGTTTTGACTAACATTCTGATTGATGCTTTGATCATTGTTTTGATTGATTTTTTTTGTAGTTGTCGTTAAATTAAACATTGGTTTCACATTTATGTGTCATTGGTAGTTTCATTGTTTCCAGTATTCCTATTATTTTTGCCAAAACTTAGGTTTATCATTGTTTCCATGTAGTGATTTGAGTAATTTTTATTGTTTGATCCTTTGTTGTAATGTTTTATCACTCCTCTTTTGACTAAAGCTTCTTTGATATTGATACCATTTTCAATCACTTCCTCAAATGTAGGTGGACATTATAGTTCAAGCCTATAGCTCATGTCATCAGTAAGTTGTCAATGAATAGTTCCATCTTTTCTTCTTCAAGTATAGAATGAGGATATCTAGCAAACAACCTTCACCATCGTTGTAGAAATGAGAGGAATGTTTCACCTTTCTTTTGTTTCATGTTGTAAAGGTCTTTTAGTGCTACCTCATGTTGAATATTGAAGGAAAATTGTGAGATAAACTTGTTGACTAGTTCTTCAAAAGTTTGGATCCCTAGTTGTAGTTTAGAGAACCATTCCATACATTGACCTCCTAAGCTCCTTGGAAATAGCCACATTAGATAAGTTTCCTTTTGTGCAAATTATAAACTCATGGTTCTAAATTCCCTCACATGGTCAATTGGGTCCGTTTTACCATTTTGCTTGTCATATTTTGGGAATTCACAATGTCTAGGAAATGGTATCATGTCCACACTTGGATGAAAAGTATAAGGAAAAATTTCTTGTAATGAGTAGCTCTTCATGGTTCATTTTTGCATATCTTGAAGTTGTTGTTGCAAGTTTTTCATTTGATGTGTTAGGGAAACCACTTGATTTGTGTTTTGTGTGTTTTGTGGTTCAGTTTCAACTACTCTAGGTGTTTCTTTTAATGGATTGATATCAAAATATTTTGGAAGTTTTGCACCTAGTTCAGCTAGCATCAAAAGGTAGTTTTCCATATCTTGTTCTAAGAATTTTTCCATAAATTTATAGAAATTGGGATCTTGTTGTGTTGTTTGGATGTCCTCTTGGGTTATTTCATTTGCATCATTTTGGTGGAATTTGTGAAAGGGATTTTCTTCATCCATGATAACTAGTGTTTCAATTTCCTTTTCCCTAAGTTTTTGTCTTTGTAACCTTGTCAAAATTGGCATACAAGTGTTTGTTATTCTCACTAAACTTTGATCTTTTGTGTTTGGATGAGTGCCAATGGATTTTAACAATGTCAAATAGAATGATAAGTCCTATTGATGAGACCAAGTTAAAAATTTGATTATTGTGTTTTGTTTCATGAATTTAGGATGACAAAAATCCTAATAATGAAACTTTACGTAATAACCAAGATTTATGTTTGATAATTGGACACTTTATAGTTGCAAGATATAGGTTTAACTTGAAAGAGTTTTGACTTGTAAGATCCTATTTGTTTCAAGTCTAAGACATTGTCCGGACTGTGAAAAATGTTTTTGTCATGATAAAAACCCAAGTTCTAATGTGAATAGTCTAATAGGGGTTTTCAATAGTTGTCTATTTTCTTGTTTTGTGAATGCGCTATTATAAAGGGAATATGTGCTAAAATAGACTGTTTATGCGCTAAAAGATATGGTGAATGTGTTGTTAGATAGGATACATGCGCTAAAATAGACTATGGATGTGCCAAGATACTGGTAATTTCTAACACTGGGAAGTTTTAGAGGTAGACTATAGATGCACTACTATGGGCCTCACATGCACTAAAATAATTCAAAAACATTAAATCCAAAATAAACGTGTGAAAAAAAACACGCAAAACAAGGAGGTTCACGGGTACATACCAGAGGTCTGTAAGTGGTTAGGTGGTTGTGTTGATGAATGCACTCGAAATAGTGAGTGTGGTAGGGGATTGGCATTTTGCTCCAAATTTTCAAACTCCAAATACACAAATGAATTCAAATTTACCCATTTTTTTAACTTTTTAAAGGTTAATTAAAGGGATTTTGGTGGGATTAGTTTATTTTATTTACTAGAGGATTAATTCAAATTCATCACAAGAGCATTTTTCAAACTGTTTGTTGGGAGATAAATTATTTCAACATCAAAACTTCATCAAATCATTAGAAAAATTGAAAAATTCCAAAAAGTCAATAATTAGTCAATTTATCTTATGAGGGGGTATTTATCCTTCATCACAACAAAATCAACATCTGGGGCATACTAAAAAAAAATTGTCGGTACTAGCTATAGCATAAATTTTTTCTTTGAAGCAATGTGTAAACACACCACTTCAAAGAGGGGAAAAATGTATACACCTAAAAATGGTATGGATAATCTAATTAGGGTAAACCCACAAAAGTGGTTTACAATTTGATTAAGGAAAATTGGCAACAAATGAGCCCATACCAAAAAATATGGTTTTTAGGGTTTGAATGAACCCTTTGGTTCGAGTGAACCAAAAAAGGGTTCGAAAGACCCTTGGTTCATGTGAACCAATTAAATGAAAAGTGGACCCCATCCCACCAAAAAAGAAATGAAAACCTTTTTGAAAGGGGGTTTGCTAGAACCCCCCTTTCCCCACCTCCATGCTCTTTGGCACAAAAAAACCAAAATTTTTTCCCTTCAAAGCTCGGGTTGAGGATGAAAATGGAGGAAACTTCATGAACCCAGCTGGAATCAGGTAGTCCTCAGAACAAGCTATCCAAAGAATATAATTTTAATATGTTTTGGTTTTATTATGTATTTGCTTTTTTTAGTTTTATTAAACATAGGTTTTTCATCAAAAATGAAGGTCTATGTTTTACACATGTGGAAAAATAACAGATTATCAAAAAAAAATTTAAAAAATATGAGTGCACCAGATATTGAAGTCCTTGATCCAACGAAAAAATAAAAATTGAATTTTTATATATACAAAAAAAGTTACACGTTATACGGTCGTGCTATGTTTGAATTGTAATTGGTTTGACTTCAAAACTTGATTAAAGAAAAAATATTCAATAAAATTCTATCTAACCAAGTGGAAGCACTAGATATCAGAGTTACAAATCTAAATTTGAAATAATTAGAATCTTATCCTTCATTGAAAAAATGTTATGCATTATACAGTGTGCATCAGTTTTTAAAAATGTCGTTTTATGAAAAAAACTAGTTTTCATGGGAGATGGAAAACAAAGAGCAATCTGATTCCAAAAAAATTGAAAAAAATATTTTTTGAATCTAAAGACAAAATGTGATGAGACTCTAGTTTGCATCATCTTCAAATTCCTCACAATTTAGCTGCCATAGGTGCCCGAATGTGAAGATTTAGTTAAAAAAATTTATTTTAGTGTCCAGTTTGGCCAAAAATTGTAAAGCACTATTGTGGGATCACCCATTAATTAAATACGATTTATTTTCTTAATTAACCTTTAATTCTTCTACTATTAAATAAATAAGAATATTTATTTATATAGTTCATCTTTTAAATTTTTCAATCTTTATTCTATTATTTCATCTTAATTAAATAAACAAATTTCATTTTGTTTTATTTAATTATCATAATCAAATTCTTCTACTATTGAATAAATAGAAATATTTATTCATATACTTCACATCTATATTCTACTAATTAATCTCTCTTTTATTAAATAAACAATATAAAAAACATTTGTTTATTTTAATAATTGTTATTTCTTCCTAAATTTGAAACAAATCCAAAACATTCAAATTTATGCACATATTTCTATAGCTAATCAATATTCCATCTACTAAATTAGATATGTAACATCTGATTAATTTAATTCAAATCTTCACAGGAAAAATTGGAGACAAATTTGCAGGCAATCCTCTTCATCTTTCTCTAATGATTCTGCCTATCTTCTAGCTGAGTATTTTTCTAGGGAGGAACAATCTCCATAATCAACTTAGGCTTTTACATCTTTCACCATTGAATTCTTTATATTTAATCTAGACCTTTGCTTTATTTCTCCTTCACAAATATGCTATCATGAATCTATAAATACAACCTCTTTATATAGGAAATGGATCCCAATTTTATGCAAACTTACTCTGTAGAAACACCAATTGAGCAATCAAGCATCTTAGCAATAGCATTATCATTCAACAATAGCAATCAAAATAATTTTAGAATCAATATTATGGCTGCATCATAGTTCAGTATAGCTTCTTTTATCAAGTTTTATGTCAATTTAGATTACAATAGATTCATCATATCATTTAGCAATCATCATATAGGATTAGATTATTGCATTTAATAGCATCTCATTCTCTAGATTGGAATTTTAATAGTCACAATGCTTACCAAAATCTGAGAGCCCTGTGACTTAATAAATTTTTAGAGATAGAGAACAATATGACACTTTTAGTAGATTCTTGCTTTAAATTAGTTCAAAAATTGTTGAATCTTTGATATAATTTCTTATTAAGAAGTGTTTTTATTTATTTTACTCATTACTTATTCCACACTTAGAATAACATAACAAGATTCAATGGAGAAAATTTTGAATCAGCATCACAACATTTGCAAAGTTTCATTAATTTGATAGATGCCTATCAAATAGGTAATGAGGATGCTATCATGAAGTTGTTTGTTAGAAACTTAGAAAATGTTGTAGAACACTTGTTTTCTAGCTTTCCAAGGCATTTCATATCTTCATGGAAAGAGTTTAAGATACTTTTCATTGATTAGTTTGAAGGAATATCAATAGACAATGTGTGCTTATTAGACCATAAACATTTGCATATCCAAGAGGAATTTGAACAACAATCTGAAAGAAAAGTTGGATCCATGTCACCTATTAATGCATTCTATGCTATAAAGAGATCTAAGGATGAATTCCCTCATGAATTTATGATAGATTCATGGAATTTTTGTTGGCTATACTAGAGTCAGAAAGACCTAATGAAGCATTATGCATTGATTTATTATGTGAGAATTATGAGCCAGGTTTGAGTACCATGCCAACTAATTTGAAGCCCCCAAGTCTTACATGTTTGTATCAATGGATTTCAATACTTGGAGAAATGATAGAGTAGCTTGGAAGTGATTTCATAACTAATTTGTGTGATGGTACCTTTTCTAAACTTGATCTAATAGAGGTGGATTATATAGCAAAAGACAATGATGATGCATTATGTGGCAATGAAGATTCTCTTTTTGATTAGCTCATAGAGAAAGCAAACCAAGATGAAGATTGCAACCATAATAGCCATAATAGAGTACATTTTTCTACACTACATATTATAATGGAACCTATTGGTGGATAGACATAAGATTGCAAAAAAAAAAAAAAACAAGCAAAACCGTCAGAACATATCCAATTATTGAAAAATTATAAGAATAAATGCATATGCTTATTCAATTGATGTAACTAAGATAGATCCTCGTAGATTAATATTGACACATTGAATTCTAAGTAATTTTTTTAGTGAATTCTTTTGTGGAAATACTTGATAGTACTGACCTAGTTGGTGTCCTTAAAATCATGTTTTTAAATACTTAATTAGAGAACTTTCATGTGCAAGGTTGATAAGATAATGACCATAATATGGAAAAGTTGGCTCAAGAGTTAGAAGAGTAGAATTTCAAACAAGTGGAGTGCTTTATCTTATACGAAGTGGCTTAATGTAAAAATAATAATCAAAACATAGATTGAAATGCATATAGCTAATGTGTGGAGGTAAAACTACATTAGTATATTAAATAAGTTGTTATAATAAACGTTAAATATATAAATCAACAACATCTTATATAAAGTGACAAATATGCAAAATATTAAATTTATTTTTTAAATAAAAGTGATGAAGATTAAATAACCTAATAGAACACTTAATATAAATAACTTAGTCTAAATAGAAATTATAATGCTCTCAAAATAAATTGCTATAAAAAATAAATCAAAATAAAATGATTTACCTAAATTACATAATAGACGTATACTATTAGAAATTTCTAATATTCATTTTAAATATATAAGAAAATTTGAACTTTCTTAATATTCCATAAAAGAACTTAATTAAATAATGCATTTTAATCGATCGCCACTTTTTATTTTAAGTACAAATTCAATGACAGGGAGGTCACAAGTTCAATGTACAGCCTGAGTGGGCCTAACGGTGGAGAACTTGTGCTCTTGACAGGGAGGTCACAAGTTCAAATCCTGCAGGGGGTAGGGTATGTACACCTCGTATTGTTGAGCACGAGTTAGGTGCCTCCCCCATATTGGGGGAGTACGAGGGCCTCGTATTGTGGAGCACGAGTTAGGTGCCTCCCTCATATTTGGAGGAGTACGAGGAGTCCCATATACTCATGGTATCGTGGACTTAAAAAGGACCTTTACCTTTTTTACCTTTTAATGTACCAACTTTTTAGAAAAAGTAAACTAAATAGAAAATTAGACAAGACGTTAGGGGACCACGAATGAACGGTATTAATAGTGTACACCTTATTAATTTAAATAAAATAATGCTTGGCATAGACAACCATACACGTGTAAGAAAATTTCCTTACTACTTACGGGTCATACTCGACTAGGAAAAATACCTAAACGTGGAGACCATTCGAAGGTCGAGAAGTATACCAAATTATTGGTGGCGAACTTGAAATATTGAGAGCTTTTCTATGCTGTAAATTCTGGAAGATAATTACACAAAAGAAATGCGTAGGAAAAGTAATATCTTTTTTTAATTGCTGGATTTAACGAACTAATCCACTTTATTTGTTGTATTGAAGAAAGGTGTGAAGTTTCCGCGTGGCTGTGCAAATAGAGTGCATACAATTCCCCTCGTCACTATTGTTTTGATTAAAATAAACGATGTGTGGACTCGCTACAAAACAGTCATAAAAGTTGTTGAGTCTCATCAGAAGTCAGACTAAAGAACAGAAAACAAAAAAAAAATCAGAAAAAACAACAAAGACCAACACCAGACCAGCAGGATACCCAGTGCATATAATTCTCCTAGCCACTAGGTATTGTTGAGAATATTGGTGTTTGAGATTTGTGTGAGAAAATGAAGTTGTTTGGTTTCAAAAAAGGAGGTGTATCCATTCTCTGCGTCACCACGACCATCCTTGGGCTTTTTGTCTCGGTTGCTGCACAGCCAGGTACGAAAATGAATAACTTGAGCAAACCTTATTATGTGTTTCGCTTTGTTCAATCGATTATGATTTATTTTGGCAAAACAGGATTCCTCAACATTGATTGCGGCGGGAGAAGGAATTCCACTGATTCACGGACGAATTTGACCTGGATAGTGGATTCCAACTGTGTAGATGTTGGCCAGATAGCAAATGTTTCTATACCAAATACACCATTCCACATGCAATCTCTCCGGTTTTTTCCAAAACCTCTGAATAAGTCTTGTTATCGGTTGCCAGTTACTCCGAACGGAATTTATCTCGTAAGACTCTGGTTTCTTTTTGGTAATTACAAGGCATCCAAAAAACTTCCTAAATTTAATGTCTCCTTTGAGACGGAAGGACTCGTTACTCACAGGACTCAGACCACTAACTATGCGAACAGTATAGAGCCGACCAGTGATAAGATCTTAACAAGCCCGAATGGTGTCGTGTACGTTTGCTTGATTCGATCTTACGACGACAGAGATCCTTTCGTCTCTGCAATTCAGTTGATAAGTCTTGTGAGCGGGATGTACGGTTTGCAAGTGAAGCCAGGCATAATGTTGACCTCTGTGGCCCGACACTTTTTTGGCAATAAATCATCCAACCCTATCAGGTATGTATCATAGTAAGAGCTTCTGAATTTAACTGTCTATATATTTCTGAATCAAAAATAGCATCCTGAAGCTCTTACTATTATTCTTCACAAATTATGGATTGGAATGATGAGTACCTAACAGATTATGATATAATTTCTTAGGTATCCTCAAGATGAATTCGATCGCAGTTGGTCGTCTGACGATGATCTACGTTTAGAGATCAGCAATCTATCCATATCCAAACGTTCGGTGGGCTTCTTCAGCGCGAAAAATAATAGCAGGAATTTTCCTCCAACCGTTGTGTTGCAGACAGCGCTTATTGCGGAAACAGCTACACAGCCTTTGGTTTTCTATCTAAAAGCACAGGAAAGGCGCCAAACCTTACTTGTACTATATTTTGCGGAGACGGAGATCCTTAATGCTTCTGAATATAGGAAATTCAAAATTGTGATAAATAATATAGTAGTTGGCAATGTAAGCTTGGATGTGAAAAATAGCTTTGTAGAAGTGCCAGTGACATACAACAACACTGGAGTGAATTTAAAAGTTTCCCTGGAGACAATTCAAGATGAGCCTGGTAAATCTAACAGAAAGGCACTCATTAACGCTTTTGAGTATTATAGAATAGTTCACAGCGCGCCGGTAACTGATGCAAGCGATGGTAAGATTTTGATTACAGCTCTATGTCTGAGACGCTATTGTTATTTGCCTTATACAAATGATCGTTTAAGAATCTAGACAGACGCATGAATATCTTTTACCTGCAGTTAATGCGCTTGTCTCTATTAAAACCGCTTTCGGTATGAAGAACTGGATATCTGATCCGTGCTTTTATGTTCCGTGGAAGGGAATCAGATGCAACGAAATTCCCACAGTTAGAGTTGTAGAAATGTAAGTTGAAACATATCACTGAATTGCATTTTATGCTATATCATTAGTGTTGTTTACGAAAAAATGATGAGAGTGCTATTGACCCTGTCATTTCCGTTAGTGATCTATCGGCAATGGATCTGTCTGGATCTGTGCCAAGTCGCCTCAATGACTTAAATGAATTGAGAAGCATGTGAGAACTTTCTTTCTTTTCCGTTTGATTTAAATTGCTTAATGATTGTTACAAACTGTATATAGGTATTTAATTTTCACTCGCTACTGCTTTTCTACCTTTTATTTTGAACAGTTCCTTCCAGGACAACCATTTATCAGGATTTCTACCAGATCTGTGTAACTTAAAAAGATTGGAGATACTGTGAGTCGGGTCAAAACCGATTATCTTAATGATCTTGTTCTTTTTATCCGTAACATGTATTTTAAGTTCACTATATACCAATGGTTCTTTCAAACAAATAATAATTCTTTCCATGGTATGTTCAGGCGACTTCAGAACAACAACCTCAGCGGCATCATCCCAGACTGTCTGTTGAAATTGAAAAACTTAAAGGAACTGTAGGTTCTTCCAATTCTGGGATGTTTCGAATTTTTTTTAATATAATAATAATGAAAGTAAATTTGTGTTTAAGGTGTGCGTTTTGTCTCTGTCTGCCAGAAATCTAGAGAACAATAACTTCAACGGAGTTCTGCCCCGAGCGCTTTTGTGTAATAGGTTATTGGACCTTAGGTAAATCTCTAATCTAGATCTTTTTTAAGCAATGTAAACATAACAGATTTCGGTATTTTCTCATATATAGTTAAAGTGGCGGAAATATGACTTGGGGCTATAAGTTATTAGGTTGATCCAATTTGTGAATTTCCTTGTCCAGATACTCTGGGAACTCGGATCTCCGCAAAGATGAAAATCATTGCCACTCCAAAGACAACAAAATTAAGATTGTAGTGGCATCAGCTATAGGTGCTCTCGTTGGTGCTTCGCTCTTGTTGATATCCATTATTATGTACCGACGAAGAAGATACTTGAAGAAAAAAGATAAGATGAATGATCACCCATTAGGTAAGAAGAGGGATTTCACATAGTTCTTCCAAAAACCGAATTCTTATCTCTTAGTACTTTTCCTTGAAACATAATTCATAGTTGCCTTACCTGTTGTTATGTTTTCTAAACAAATTTGCAGATGCGGGTTTAATACCGGTCATGGAACAAAACCCCTCGAGTTGCCGTTCATTCAGTCTGCTGGAGATGAAGACAGCCACACTCAATTTCAGCCAAAAGATAGGGCAAGGCGGTTTCGGAAGTGTTTACTTTGGCAAGTTACAAAACGGAAAAGATGTGGCTGTAAAGGTGCTCTCCTCCTCGTCAAAACAAGGACTGGCAGAGTTCTTGAATGAGGTAATGTTAAAAGATCTAAACACGGCTTTTCTAACTTAGGATTGAAGATGAAAGATCCAAATTTAAGTGAGATTTCTGGATTAAAACTGATGTGTTTGAGCCAACACATTGCTTATGTAGAAAACTTGACTCCACGTAAACAACGGCTTCGTTAATTACTATTTGTTTAAGGCATTCAAAAATTGAAGTCCAAATTTTATGTTTGTGATCAGATCAATCTCCTCTCTCGAATAAATCACAGGAATTTGGTCTCTTTGCTTGGCTACTGCAACGACTCAAAGGAACTAATGCTTGTATATGAACATTTGAGCGGAGGATCACTTAAGGACCACCTCTACGGTAGGATAATTCTTCATTAACGAAAACAGTCACATTAGTTTGAGACACACTGACTCATGACTATGTCTTCCTCCAGGATCTCTATCAGACACTTCTAAACTTGATTGGAAAACTAGACTTGTAGTAGCTCTAGACGCGGCCCAAGGTAATATAATTTACCGCCCCTTGTTATTTCTTCCAGTAGAACAAAATCAATTAACTAATGTCTTGATTATTAATTTCTCTTTAACGTCCAATGTGTTTCAAGGACTGGAATACCTGCATGTAAGCTGCACACCAAAAATCATTCATAGAGATGTGAAGAGCTCAAACATCCTTCTCGACAGCAATCTGCGGGCAAAATTAGCAGATTTTGGTCTCTCAAAAATCATTGGTGATGGAATAATCTCAAGTCATATAACGACAACCATAAAAGGAACAGTGGGATACTTAGATCCAGAGTAAAATAACTTATATCCTTAGTCCCTCCGAGACCTTTTTAATCTCAAAACTTTCGTTCCAGTTATTGCATAAGCTTCAGTTGCTGTACTTTTCTAATACTCACACTTGCTTTGTTAATGAAAGGTATTTTCATACGAATAAGTTAACTGAGAGAAGCGATATATATAGTTTTGGAGTGGTCTTGTTGGAGATGATATGCGGGAGGAAAGCAATTGATCCAGAGCTATGCGAAGAAAAGCTAAGCCTTTTGAAATGGGTTAGATTTTATTTAGATCACTCTCAACATCTACGATTGTAGCGTATAAAATTTAGCTAGAACTGTGATAAAACTATAACCTATATGCATTTTATTTCTTTTGTCAGGTAATGCTTCATGTCGAGGGGAATAAAGATTATGACGGTCCACTGACAGGCATCATAGACCTAAAACTGTGTATGTCTGATATCGACATGAAATCTCTCTATCCTATATTTACTCTGTCGCTTAAATGCATTCGGACTGAAGCATCTAAGAGGCCGACCATAGCTGACATAGTAATAAAGATTAAAGAAGCCATGGATATATTTATATCCGAATATTCGACTGAAGAAATAAACGAGCCTTTGGGCTCCGCTGAATATAGCTACAGCCTCCTTGACGTTGGTAGATAATAGCAAACGATATTGTAGCCAATCTCACCTCGATCATTGCATATCAATCCAAAGATTGTATGGCTGTGATTTCAAACATTTATAAGTAGTGTAGGATTTTTACATTGCCCCTTAATCTGAAGGGGTTATGACTAGAGAAAATAGACTTTTGAATAACTGAAACTCTTATGAGGGTTATTGTTGGAACAAACACTCTCCTGAATTGCTGAAACTTCTCTCGGCCAAGCATTTTCATGAGAATATCAATTGGTTGATTTGAAGCTTCTTTAGAATAAGTTGGCTTCGAGCATAATGTTAAATTGATATCAGAGATAGAATCATGTTATCTTCTTGATTTGACCAAAGATAGAATCATGTCATCTTCGTGATTTGACCAATCCTGTTTTCTTGGTAGATGTCAAATTCTTGATTAGACTGAGCTTGTTCCCTTGGACAAGTTTTGAAAAACTATATAAATAGAGATTTCTATTATTTCTAATATTCAAATTACTGAATTAGAATATCTTATAAGTGTTATGTCTGCAAGGGAAGAATAATAAACATCCATAGTCAAAGTCCATTATGTATATCAACATTGTCTTTGCTACGTCTTTGCTACCATCTGATATGGAACCGTAAGTTAACTTTAAAAAACTTGAAACTATACTTACTATAAAAGAAATATCTATCAAGTGTGAGTCAAGTACACTAGACTACCAACATTTGATTATATAAGGTAGGATCAATGTTTCCACATTTTGATTCAAAAATGTCAATCCTTTCTAATTCTGAGTCAAGTACACTAGACTACCAACATTTGATTATATAAGGTAGAATCAATGTTTCCGCATTTTGATTCAAAAATATCAATCTTTTCTAATTCATTCTTCCTCACATCAAAAACTACTATCATTATTCATCTCTAAGTAATCCATCAAATTTATTAGCTGCATCTATTATCATCAGCTCTTAACACTTATATTTTATTTCCTATATATATTTCTTTCATATTATATTAGTAATCCCAAGAAGGTAGGACTTACATCTATTCTTTCAATACTCAAATCAAGTCATAAAATACTTATAGATTGACTCAAATTTTAGCATTCTATTTACTTGCCTTATGTATTCATTGAAATTCTTCAATAGATTGTTTCTTTAAATAGTTATATATCTACCTTATTCACAATTTTTCTTAGATCTCATTTCCTATACTTACATTGCCACTATGATGTCACTTCATTGTTAACACTCTATAAAAATGATGACATTTAATATTTTAATATTCAATTATTATTTTATTTGTTTCAAAGAATTATGGAAGGGAAACTTCAATGTCTTACATGAGGAGAAATAATTTTGTAATTAAATATTATTTCTTAGTGTTCGAGAAAATTAATCATCATTAATTTACTCTAGTGCTTAATGCAAACTTAGGAAAAGATCATCTAATTCTGATTGCGAGTGTCCTTGTATTAATTATGCATTTCAATTAGTCATGTGCTTTACTCGTTGTGTTGCACACAAGATAAAGTCACTTAACCGATTCATGGATTATGCTATCTCACTCTTGACTCAGTAAAAAATCCATCATTCAAGGTCTCATGTTGAGTTCGCCTAAGTCTACGTAAGGATATTCAATCCTTCATTGTAACTATTCAATAATCAATAATCATTATTATTTCACATTATTTGTTGTGTAATTTGTCAGTCGTGTGTGACAAGTTTCTCTTCAGAATATCATCCAAGGATTGTGGGATCTCAATCACAGATTCTTTCATGGTATCAAAGTTCCAGATCTGAAGATCCTTAGAAGAAATTTTTACATCAGCAACACTATTGGAAGTCAATTAGCATGTCCAAATCACCAAATATGTAGGCGTCCATAATCGTAAAATCTGCAAATCCCAAATCTGTGAGGGCACCAGAGGTCGTGAAGCTCCATTGCGGCATCCATTCAGACGTTGTAGTGCTTTTTAGAGGTGATTTTTTTCATGTTTGCATAAGGTGTGGATTGGCCAATTATCACCCGTCAAAGCAATTTACATAGGCCCGTGAGGTCGCATATCACAGCATCAACACGCCGCCCACATCTATTTCAAGCTCCTCCTTTCGTTTGGAGGCCAGAGTCTTGAGTGGCGCATTGATTTGAGTTGCGAGAAACCCCTCATGTGGCCACATTTTTGCAGCAGTGATATTTTAAAAAGGAGTCCGCAATTTGCTATGCAAGCTGTTGCAGATTGAGACTTGCATTTTGATCTTTAAGGCGTTGATCTGGAAAGTGGCATAGGATATTGGAGGGTGTGCTTCACTTGTGAGGCCGATTCACTTTGTTGGAGTAGGCTACAATTTTTTGAGAACCGATTTAGAGCTGAGTTTAGCAGATTTCGGTGAAGATTTTCACCACAATGGAAGCAGATGTAAACCTTCGTTTTTAGATGCATGCATGTTTCTTTCCCTATTTTTTCTTGCATGATCCTTGCTTTCTTTCTTATTGATTCTTTAAAAATTGTAAATGCTTTGCGAGCACCACATGATAAAGATATGGAAAAATTTGGAGCTTTGTAAAAATCAAACTTATATCAAGTTCCATATGCAAGTTTCTACTTAAAGCATCTAGTATAGGTTTCTTTCATTTTACTTATGAACAAATAAACTTAAAATATTAAAAGTTTCTAATTAACTATCAAGCTCCACACTGTTCCTCCAATCAGCACACAAAAATGTTCCTTTGTTCTAAGTTCCTGACTACATGAGCTTCCAAAGTCGCATCCTCATGTGCTTCCATAGTTTCTTTCTAGAGGGACACTATTAAGCATTGGATAAACCATGGCATCATCCCTAACAGAGGGCATTTTTGTAGTTCTTCATTAGTTGTAACTTTCTTCTTTTGTTTGAATAAAATGTTAGGACTTTTTCCACCTGGATTTTCTCCTTTCCTCTTTGTTGACAGCCACATCACCGCTATTATCCCACCATCTTCATCGCCTTTGCAACTTATTCTCTATCAATCTTCACAGAATCTTGGATCTACATCATCGCTTTCTGACATGTGAACATGTGAGCAATTTTTAGAGCCACACATCATCTTGATTCGGATTCCAAAATCACCCATTCTTTTGGTTTGGCTTCTCCAATCACCAATGGATCATTTTCTTCCTAAGGGGAGAAATGTTGTTTGTAGGCAATGGATCATATTTTGTCTTTAGGTGTTCATCATTGACATGGAAGCTCTTTCATTATGGGGGGGATTCATATCTTCTTTTTCTCTCTCCTATCAAGGGGATCATTGCATTCTTTTCCTTCATCATTTTTTTGCTTCTCCTCAGTTGTCATTCAGGGGGGTGTTGGAGAAAATTAATCATCATTAATTTACTCCAGTGCTTAATGCAAACTTAGAAAAAGATCACCTAGTTTTGATTGCAAGTGTTATTGCATTAATTATGCTTTTCAATTTGTCATGTTCTTTACTCTTTGTGTTGCACACAAGATAAACCCAGTTAACCAATTCATGCATCATGTTATCTCACTCTTGTTTTAATCATAACTCCATCATTCAGGGTCTCATGTTGAGTTCGCCCGAGTCTACATAAAGATATTCAATCCTTCATTGTAATCATTCAATAATCATTAATCATTATTATTTCACATTATTTACTATGTAATTTCTTAGTCGTGTGTGACAAGTTTCTCTTCAAAATATCATCCAAGGCTTGTGGGATCTCAATCATAGATTCTTTCACTTGGACATGTGGAATACTATTTGTAAGGTGGAATTGAGTGAAGAAGCTTAATTTAGCCAATAGTAACACCTTGTAAAACATCATGAATTGTAAGATAATCTCATTATTTATAGTAGCATAAGAAGCATAAGTAATATTATAATATAAAAGGAACATAAGGACTCAGTCTCTTAGGATTGTATGCAAAACCAAAGATATCCTTCCACATGAGAGTGGAGAAATATGATATATTGATTGATTGTGGATGAGAATAACTGTACAATAATTAATCATGGATCAATGATACTACTACATAATGTAGATATGAGTTCTTGCTTATATAGGAAAGGTTTAAAGATAGGATAATACAATATTATGAAAAGTGTCTTAATCCTATTCATGGTACAACTAAAGATAAGATCACATGTGTACAAGAGACTTCTATAAATATTCCTAAAGTTGTAAGTAAGCTTAACATGTGAACATGTGTGAATAGGGACTAATAAGTGAACTAGTTAGGTAAAACACCTTGTTCACATCAACATTTAAGAAGAGTATTTTAAATCATCTTTGAATATGTGTAACAAGTGGTTAGGGTTTCTACATATAAGGAGTTGTTATTTTATCTTCTATTCAATTATTTTTTTCCTCTAGTGATTTTGGATATTTAATTTCATGAGTGAAGTCTTGAAGCTTTGAGAAAGAACTTTGTAAATCATAGACACATGTCATGAGATATATTTTCTACTTAAACTAGTTGTCTCATAGTTTTGATTCCACTATATTGGAAACCATTAGTGGTTTATTTTAATAATTTTGGTTATATATTAAAGGTTGAACTGGAAGGAAACACAAGTTGTATTATAGTTTGTAAAATCAACAAAATACTCCAAAACTTAGAGGGAGAATTTGTATTCATGTAACTCTTTCAAAGGACTAATAAAATGTTTGGATCTCTTTAGGTGGCAAGATTTCTCCTATATGTATTTCACCATGTATATATCTTGTGTAATGATTTGTATCTCTTGTTTGGCTATTCCTATTTTCATCTATGATTTGTTGTTGTTATAAAATTGGATATACATATATATGAGGTGGATATTATCTTAAGATGAAGGATGAGTTGATTGTGTTTATTTGATGTCTTCTTGGATGATAAATTTTTTTTTTTTATGCTTATTACTAGAGTCTTAGAATTATACAGTGGACATGTAAGAATGTATTCCATTGTTAGTGGATGCAACAAATAATTAGTACTTAATATGTAAGTGCTTGTGAGTTCCCTATGACAACATGAACAGTGG
This sequence comes from Sequoia sempervirens, assembly GCA_007258455.2. NCBI lineage: Eukaryota > Viridiplantae > Streptophyta > Pinopsida > Cupressales > Cupressaceae > Sequoia > Sequoia sempervirens. The sequence continues at coordinate 119,177,430 of VDFB02193867.1, forward strand.
AATTAAAACAAATATGTAATTAGTTTCACTTTCAGATGGCTTCATAGGTGTGATGGTCATGAGAAATCTTGACATGAGTTTTTGGAACCTTGTTTGTGCACATGGTACTTTTTTACTATATTTTGTTATAGCACCTTAAGTCTATAGATTGGAGGCATGAGATAGGGAATGAATGAAAATGATTATAAAACAATATATTGTTAGACTTATATGAGAAGAGAATTTTTTTTTGTTGGTTGATGGAGCTTGATCATGCTCCAATGTTTATATTTTGGTCACTTTGACAACTACATATTCCCCTTAATTAATAAAAAAATTGTTGTTAATTTCCATTGAAAATCAAATTTGTAACTTCCAAAATTGTGATAATTTTCTTGTTATAAATTTGAGATAAATAAACATGGGTGTGAGAAGTTGATAGAGCGGACAATAGCATATAGATGGAATTTTGCAAGTCATGTAGTTTGGAAATGCACATGCATCATCATGGAAACATAGAAAAAGAGGTTCACCATCAACAAAGTATCAATGATGAACCAAATTTTCATTAGGTGTGTGTTTCATTCAATTATGTGTGCAATAGTATGCAACTAGGTTGTAGAAATTAAACCTAACTGTTATAACAACAATAAGGGAGGTTTTAAGAGGCTGAAACAATGTTTACCTTGCTAAAAAAGTGTTGTTTTGGAGCCCACTAAGGAATCGTTCACGTTTAGTGGCGAATGGGTCTCTGTTATGGTTTCTAAAAGATGACTTTTGGGTTTTGTTCCTCTTAGACTACAACTCTAGATTCTAGATGTTCACTACTTCAAGCCTCACTAAGGACTCATTCACCTTTATTGACAAATGTGTCCCTATTAGGGTTTCAAAAATTGACTTTTGGGTTCTATTCTTCAATGTCTGCACTCCCAAATCCTAGGTTTTCAACTCCCGAAAGTTTGAAGCAAATCTTGTAGAATAATTTTCATGATATTGCAATGTAGATGACAACTTTTACAACTTTACAACTTTGAAAAATTTTCTCCAAATCTTGTTCTTCAACCTAAAACTTAGAATCACACATTCAAGAGGAGGAAAATGTTGTTGGTTAGGGGATAGGATTTTGTTGGTCAAACCCCATTTTGATAATTAAATCTTGAAATGAAATAATGAAAATACATGAAGGAATGATGAATGAACAATGTAATGTACCAACTCACCAATCATCAATTGAAACCTTGGAATCCAAATCTGAATATTAGCATGGAGTGGCCTTGTGAATGTAGATCTTGATCATAAGCTTGAATATGCAACTTTGATAATAGATCACTAGTGCTACATCAACACACTAGCTCACCAAAATGCAAGACTTTGACATGATGATGGATAACTTGATTGCTACAATAGACTTCAATAATTTTCCTTTGAATTCCTTTGAAATTATTTTGAAAATACTCTATAATTCTCTTGTGAAATATTAGAATGCTCTTTTGAAAATATTAGATTGCTTAGCTCTTCTAGGATGAAACTATGTGAATTAACCTTATATTCATACTAAATTTAAGGATTAACCCTGAAATTCAAATAATCTAGGCCGACATTACTCTAGGATTGAAAATCATTAAAATACCACCACAAATTAATTAAAACAGGGGTGTCCTATGTGAGGAGGACCCACTTGCCACTAAAGGCGAATTGGTCTTAGCATAACTTTCTAGGACCATGCTTCAAGGGGGATGAAATAACATCAAAAACCCATTTTAAAAATTCCAAGAAAGGGGTGTCCTATGTCAAGAGGACCCATTCACAACTAAAGGTGAATGGGTCATAGAACTATTTTCTAGGACCTCAAATTTGCCAAATTATATGTCATGTCATATCATTATTGGATGTCGAGATAGATCTCTCAGAAAATATAATTAATAAGACTTAAATTTGAAATAAAGGGCCAATTAAGCTCTAATTAGCCACAATTAATTAATGAAACCCTAGATAAGTGTGAAAGTGTAATACAACACTTTACACCACCCTAAATAAGGTACAATTAAGTACATTTTATTAAAAAGGGCCCTAGATTCAATGTGAATGTGTACCAAATATTACAACACTAAATCAAGGTATTATTAGGTTAATTAATTATTACCAAACATAGGAAAATGGGATACTTTTTCCGTTAATACATTTTGACCCCACTTTAGTGAGAGTTTTCCCCCATGAAAAAATCACGCTAAATTAAACACTCAAGACACTTAAGTATGCAACAATAACAAAGGTACATAGTCATACCCTATCAAAGGCCAAGAAAAAAAAAGAAAAACAAAGGATCAAGCACAATCGTTCCAACACCATGTGGAATGAGGTTGTTTGTCCATAACATGTGTTGCTCACTCTAAGGTAGTGAAACCTAATTGTGTCCACTAGGTGAGTTATCCCATCATGTGTGCTCACTCTCAGGTAGTGGAACCTTAGTCCATCCACTAGATGAGTTATCCCAACGAGGTGGCCAACCATACTAAAGTTATGCTCCTAAAAAATTTGATAAGGCACCACAATGTTTTCTTTTTGTATACTTTTGAATGTTTCTAAATCTTATGTCTATAAGTTTTTGTTAAAGGGGATTTTTCTTTGTCCATGTAAGGTCTTCTTCTTAGGGAACATCGTACCTAATGTCTCCAAGAGAGGAAAATTCAAAGAGTATCAGATCACCACTTATGGGATGCCTCTTGCTCTAGGTCGTACCACCAAGGGAGATTGTATGCTTAGAAATATCGCATTCTTCGAGGATATCAAACCCAATGACACCACCAAGAAGAGGAAATGTCACCAGAAAAAATAAAATCATGCCATGAAATATGCTGAAAGATGTCATTGATGTACGCCCCCACTTTAAAGCGGATGCTAATGTCACCATTACTGTGAGCAATTGCTTTAAAGAAGCCAATGTTTTGTCCTAAGACATGAGAGATTTCTTCCAAAAACCCTATGCCAAGTTATATGTTTTTGAAATAAAGCTACAACATGAAATAGGAAGGAAGGAGTTGCCCCACAAAATACATAAGGGGTCTATGGATTTAGGGTCAGTATGTCTTTGATACAATGTTGTTTTTAGAGCTTGAACCTATCATCATTCCTGAAATACTTATAGAACTTGAAGAATGACACAAAGGGAGAAAAAAACAAAGAAATATCCTTTCGGGTCAACATGGAAGAGACTTAAATGTCTCGATGTCAAGCCTTGCATCATCCCCAAAAGAAAAACACAAGAAAAATGAAAAAGATAAAGGAAATATTTTGGGTCAACATGAAAAATTGAAAGACTAGTAAGGCACATGCAAGTCAGCCTAGACCAGTCATGCACATCCCAATCTCGGTCTACATAAAAAAAAGGAAAACAACTAGCTAAAGGGATAGCAATGTGTACCAAAACTAGGACAAGGCTAACTAACCCATTTCCCAATAAGTAAACGAAAAGGATGAGCCAATATGGTGATGAGAATGAGCTCCTTGCAACAAAGAAAAATGATTTGCAATAAGTGTATAACATGTAATACAGAGAATGTTTAAGATCCTACAAATATTACATGTGGCAAGGAGCATAATTGATGCTTTAAGGGACTATATTTATAATATCAAAATTTTGAAATATTCATTTTAAAGCACGATAATTATCAGTACTATTTCCAATGACTCTATGATATTGACAATATGATGTATTTGCATTCTTAGGATTTGGTTTTTTATTTTCTCTTATAGGTGGTAATGTAATAAGTCCTTGTCTTAGAAGTATGTGTTAAGTTCTTTCAGTTTGAGATGTCAGACAAAGGAATTATAATTTCTTTAGTTTGTAAGGCCTTCATTGCTTGCTAGATTCACCAACTTCTCTACATGGATATAGAGTAGGAGGAATCGAAATGACCTTATCTTCTCTATCATCGTTACGAGGCATTGGTTGTTCTTTAGGAAGGGGGACACTTGTGTCGAGAGGAGGATATTGATATCCTAACCCTTTGGTATGTTCACTTGGTATTTTCCATGGAGTTGATGAATTTCATGTTTATGTGTTGTATCACACCCTTGCTTACTTAAAATTTTGAATCCTTTTACATATGTCACTTCTAGATTGATAGGAGTATTGGTTACCTTGTTATCATAGAATGGTTCAATGTTTTATTGACTAGAGGAACTAGTTTCACCTATTGTAGGGAACTTAGGCTTAGCTTGTGACTCAATTTTAGGATGTAAAAGACCAAACATCCCAAGTTGTGTTGGTTGTTTCATGGAAGGATAAAATAATGCATTATTCTCAAGGTTGTTAAGGAAATCATTTATGAATTCATTCATGCTAGCATCATCTTCTCTAATGATGTTAACATTACAAGGAGGAAATTCATTAGGATTTTTGTGAGCATGAGTTGGTTCAATTACATTTAGGTAATTTCCAAAAACACAACTTGAAACATCAACCAAAGAGAACAAATGACTTCCACACATTGCTTAATCACTTATCCATTATAAAATTTTTAGATTTAAACAAGGTAATTTTTTGATTGAACAATGCAATCAATTGAAAATGAAATGTTGTATGAATGCAATTTTGATTTTTTACAATGCATTAGATAAAGAAAATTAAGCTATATGCAATGAATTTTATGAAATAGCAACTCAGAAAACTGAAACAAAAATGCAACAAGAGAAAATAGAAGCCTAAAACTGAGATTTCAATTTGTAGAATATTCAAACTAGGTATTGATCAGGGGACTCACTTTCTAGTAAGGGTGAATGGGTCCTAGATCAGGATTTTTGAAATGTTTTGACTAATTTCTAAGTATTTTTCAATGCTTTTCATATGGAAAAAAGTTCAGGTCAAGCCTGATCAAGGATTCATTTACTAGTAAAGGTGAATGGGTCCTTGATTAGGATTTTTTAACTGTTTTTGAATGATTTTTAAGTTTTATGCAATGTATTTTAGGTTCAGGTCTGAGACAGTAACTTTTAGTTTCAAAATTTCTGGAAATGCAATGTGAAAATGTAATAAAATGATGAATGCAAAGACCTAATTTGAAATGAAAATTTGTTTTATTTTCAAAATGCAAAATTTATGAAATCTAGATGGTATGCAAAATAACTAATTCATTTTTGTATTTTTTAGATTTATAGAATGCAAAACAATGCAATTCTAAACCCTAAATGAGATGCAAGTTTGAATGCCAAGTAAGAAACCCTAAATGAGATATAATTCAATGCAAATGAAACACAAATTAATGCAAGATCTAACCTAGGATGAGGAAAGGACTCCAAGATCAGAAAATTACAATATTCAATCCTATGTCAAATTCACCAAAAAGTTTATATGAAAAATAGGTGGGTTTGCATCAAAATGAATTGATCAAAATGATGAACCACCAATATTTCCTATAAAACAAGAAATTATGTGCAATATTTGATGCAACTAGGGTGCAAAAATTAAACCTAAACGTTATAAAAAAATAAGGGAGGTTTTAAGAGGCTGAAATAATGTGCACCTTGCTGAAAAAGTGTTGTTTTGGGACCAACTAAGGTTAGTGGAAAATGGGTCCTTCTTAGGGTTTCTAAAAACTAACTTATGGGTTATGTTTGTCTCAGACCGTAACTCCAGATTCCAAATGTTCACTACTTTAGGCCTCACTGAGGACACATTCACATTTAGTGGTGAATGGGACCCTATTAGGGTTTCAGAAACTGACTTCTAGGTTCTTTTAGATTCAATGTCTGCACTCCCAAGTCCTAGGTTTTAAGCTCCCAAAAGTCTGAAATAAATCTCATATAAGACTTTTCATGATCTTGCAATGTAGATGAAAACTTTTGAAACTTTACAACTTTGAAATTTTTTCTCCAAATCATTCTTTTCCACCTAAAACCTACAATCACACATTCAAGAGGAGAAAAATGTTGTTGGTTAGGGGATAGGGGTGTTCCTTGGTTAAGTCCCATTTTGATAATTAAATCTTGAAATGAAATAATGAAAATGCATGGAGTGATGAATGAACAATGTAATGTAATAACTCAGTAATCGTTAATTGAAACCTTGGAATGCAAATCTAAATATTAGCATGGAGTGGCCTTGTGGATGCAAATCTTGATCATAAGCTTGACTATACAACTTTGATAATGGATCACCAATGCCACATCAACACACTAGCTCACCAACATGCAATACTTTGACATGATGATGGATAACTTGATTTCTACAACAAACTTCAATAATCTAACCTTGAATGCCTTTGAAATGCTCTATAATGCTCTTGTGAAATATTAGAATGCTCTTTTGAAAATATTAGATTGCTTAGCTCTTCTAAGATGAAACTATGAGAATTAACCATATATTTATACTAAATCTAAGGATTAACTCTAAAATTCAAATAATTCAGGTCGACATCAGATCTAGGATTGAAAGTCATTCAAATCTCTCCATAAATCAATTCAAAAAGGGGTGTCCTATGTGAGGAGGATCCATTTGCCACTAAAGGCGAATGGGTCCTAGGAAAAATTTCTAGGACAATCCTTCGGGGGATGAAATAACATCAAAAAACCATTTCAAAAATTCCAAGAAAGGGGTTTCTGATGTGGATAGGACCCATTCACCACTAATGACAAATGGGTCCTAGCACCATTTTCTAGGACCTCAAATTTTCCAATTAAATGTCATGCAATATCATTATTGGGTGTTGGGAGAGTTCCTTTGAGAAATATAATTAATAAGACTTAAATTTGAATTAAAGGGAAAATTTAGCTCTAATTAGCCACAATTAATTAATGAAACCCTAGATAAGTGTGAAAGTGTAATCCAACACTTTACAACACCCTAAATAAGCTACAATTAAGTACATTTTATTAAAAAGGTCCCTAGATTCAATGTGAATGTGTACAACACATTACAACACTAAATGAAGGTATTATTAGGCTAATTAATTATTCCCAAATGTAGGAAATTGGGATACTTTTTTTGTTATTGCATTTTGACCCCACTTTAGTTAGAGTTTTCCCCCATGAAAAAATCACACTAAATTAAACATTCAAAACACTTAAGTATGCAACAATAATAAAGGTACATAGTCATACCCTATCAAAGGCGAAGAAAGACAAAGGATCAAGCACAATCGTTCCAACACCATGTGGAATGAGGTTGTTGTTCTATAACATGTCTTGCTAACTCTGAGGTAGTGGAACCTCATTCTTTCCACTAGGTGAGTTATCCCAACATGCATGCTCACTCTGGGGTAGTGGAACCTCAATCCATCCACTAGGTGAGTTATCCCAACAAGGTGACCAACTATACTAAAGTTATCCTCCTAAAAACTTTGATAGGGCACCATAATGTAATGTTTTTTGTATGCTTTTGAATGTTTTTGAATGCTATATCTATAAGTTTTTGTTAATGGGGATTTTTCTTTATTCATGTAAGGTATTCTTCTTAGGGAACATTGTAGCTAATGTCTCCAAGAGAGGAAAATTCAAAGAGTACCAAATTGCCACTTATGGGATGCCTCTCACTCTAGATCATGCCACCTAGGGAGATCGTATGGTTGGAAATATCACATTATTGTAGGACATCATACAAAATTACACCACCAAGAAAATGAAATGTCACAAGAAAAAATAAAATCCTGCCATGAAATATGCCGAAAGATGTCATCGATGTATGACCCCACTTTAAAGTGGTTACTAATGTCACCATTATTGTGAGGAATTTCTTTAAAGAAGCTGAATTTTTTCCCTAAGAATGGGTAAAACCACAAAATTGGTTTAGAATTCCAGTGAGGAAGGAAAATTACAAAATGCTCCTATGATTTTTAATTTTTACTTTTTAGGGGTTCACACGAAATGGGGTGTTCGAATGGACCCTGTTTCGAGTGAACCATATTAAATGATGGAACTCATTTTTTTTCATTTTTTATTACAAAGAAAATTTACAAGAGGGGGTTCAATTGAACCTGGGTTCATTTGAAGTCCCCCATTTCCCCCTTCTCCCCCTGTGTCACCAAATTTTTACACAATTTTTCCCTTCAAAGCTCAAGTTGAGGATGAAAATGGAGGAGACTTCACAGATCCAACTAGATGATGGTATTCCTCGAAATGAGTTATTCATCAAATATAATTTTAATATGTTTTGGTTTAATTATGTATTTGTTTTTTTAGTTTGATTAAACATAGGTTTTTCACCAAAAATCAAGCTCTATATTCTACACGTGGAAAAATGACAGATTATCAAAATAAAATTCTGAAAAATATGTCAAGGCTAGGTATTGATGTCATTGATCCAATAAAAAAATTTAATTTTGATACATACAAAAAAAATTATGTTGTATACAGTATTCCTATGTCTAAATTGCAATTGGTTTAACTTCAAAACCTGATTAAGGAAAAAATATTCAATAAAACACTATGAAACTAAATGAACTGGTTAGATATCATAGTTACAAATCTAAATTTGAAAAAAATCAAAATTTTATCCTTCATAGAAAAAAACTTATGTTGTATACAGTGAGCATCACTCTTTAAAAATGATGTTTACTGATAAAAACTAGTGTTCGAAGGAGATGGAAAAAGAAGTGCAATCCAATTCCAAAAAATTTGAAAAAAAAGAAAAAGAATCTACAAACAAAATGTCACAAATCACTAGTTTGCATGATCTTCAAATTCCTCACAGTTTGGCTATTATAGGTGCCTGGAAGTGAAGATTTAGTTAGAAAACATCAATTCAGTGTCTAGTTTTCCCAAACAATGTAAACCAGTATTGTGGGATCACCCACATGAGAGCTTTCCTTGGAAAACCCTATGCCAAGTCATATGTTTCTGACACAAAGCTATGCCATGAAATAGGAAGGAAGGAGTTTCCCCCAAAAATACATAAGGGATTATTTATGGATTCGAGGTTAGTATATCTTTGTTGCAATGTTGATTTTAGAGCTCAAAACTATCATCAATCCCCAAATACTTATAAAACTTGAAGAATGGCACAAAGAGAGTGAAAAAAAGAAAATCCTTTTGGGTCAATATGGAAGAGACTTAAATGTCTTGATGTTGAGCCTTGTGTCATCCCCAAAAGGAAAACACAAGACAAATGAAAAATATAAAGGAAAGATTTTGGGTCAACATGGAATATACCTAAATGTATCAATGCCTTATGTCATCTCTAAAAGGAAAACATAAGACAAATGAAAAATGCTTATGAAATAGAGAAGATTGTAGGTACATATAGAAGAATGCATAAAAAAGAGATACATCAAATGAAACATCACAAGGGTTCACATTATGCACATGCAATCACATCAATAAACATGAAAAATAAAAATACTAGTAAGGCACATGCGAGTCAACCTCGACCAGGTCATGTGAATCCCAATCTCATTCTGCATAAACAGAAGGAGAACAACTAGCCAAAGGGATAACAACATGTGTACCAAAACTAGGAAAAGGCTAACTAACCCATTCCCCCACCAAGTACACAACAAGGATGAGCCAAGATGGTGATGAGAATGAGCTCCTTGCAATAAAGATTTTTTTTTTTCAATAAGTGTATAACATGTAATAGTGAGAATATTTAAGATCCTACAACTATTACATGGAAAGTAGCAGAATGCATGCTTTAAAGGACTATCTTTATAATATCAAACTTTTGAAATATTCATTTTAAAGCACAATAATTATCAGTACTATTTCCAATAACTCTATGATATCGTCGACAATATGATGTATTTGTATTCTTAGGATTTGGTTTTTTATTTTCTATTATAGGTGGTAATATATTAAGTCCTTGGCTTAGAAGTATGTGTTAAGTTCTTTCAGTTCGAGATTGTGGACAAGGGAATTATAATTTCTTTAGTTTGTAAGGCCTTCATTTCTTGCTAGATTCACCAACTTTTGTAGGTGGATATAGAGTAGGAGGACCCAAAATAACCTTACATTCTTTATCATCATTATAAGGCATTGATTGTTCTTTAGGAAGGAGGACACATATGTCAGGAGGATGGTCTTGATATCCTAACCCTCTGGTATCTTCAGTTGGTATTTTTTCTAGGAGTTGATGAATTTCACTTTCAGTTGTTGTATCACATCCTTGTTTACTTAAAATTATGAATCAATTTCCATATACATCACTTCTAGATTGATAGGAGTATTGGTTACCTTGTTATCATAGAACAATTGAATGTTTTATTGACTAGAGGAACTAGGTTCACATATTGTAGGGAACTTAGGCTTAGCTTGTGACTCAATTTTAGGATGTAAAAGACCAAACATCTCAAGTTATGTTGGTTGTTTCATGGAAGGATAAAAGGATGCATTATTCTCAAGATTGTTAAGGAAAGATTTCAGTAATGAATTCATTCATGCTAGCATCATCTTCTCTATTGATGTCAACATCACAAGAAGGAAATGCATTAGGAGTTGTGTGAGCATGAGTAGGTTCAATTGCACTAGGGTCATTGCCAAAAACACAACTCGAAACATCAACCATAGAGAACAAATGACTTCCACCCATTGCTTAAACACTTATCCATTATCAAATTTTTAGATTTAAACAAGGTAATTTGTTGATTGCACAATGCAATAAACTAAAAATGAAATATTGTATGAATGAAATTTTTAATTTTTACAATGCATTAGATAAAGTGAATTAAGCTATATGCAATGAATTTGATGAAATGGCAACTCATAAAACTAAAAAATAAATGCAACAGGAGCAAACATAAGCCTAAAACTAAGATTTCAATTTCTAGAAAATTCAAACCAGGTGCTAATTTGGGATTCATTCTATAGTATGGGTGAATGGGTCCTGGATAAATATTTTTGAAATGTTTTGACTAATTTCTAAGTGTTTTTCATTGCTATTAAGATGCCAAATTTTTTAGGTCAAGCCTAATTAGGGACTCAAATTCAGTAGTAAAGGTGAATGGGTCATTGATTAGGGTTTTTTAATTGTTTTTGAAAGATTTTTAAGTTTTATGCAATGTCTTTCAGGTTCAAGTCTGACACAGTAACTTTCAGATTCAAATTTTCTTTAAATGCAATGTGAAAATGTAATAAAATTATGAATGCAAAGATCTAATTTGAAATGCAATTTTGTTTTTATTTTCAAATGCAAAAGTTTTGAAATCTAAATGGTATGCAAAATGACTAATATATTTTTGCATTTTTTGGATTTAGAGAATGCAAAACAATGCAATTCTAAACCTTAAATGAGATGCAAGTTTGAATGCCAAGTAAGAAACCCTAAATAAGATATAATTCAATCCAAATGGAATACAAATGAATGCAAGATCTAACTTAGGATGAGAAAATGACTCCAAGATCAAAAAATCACAATATTCAATCCTAGATCGAGTTCACCAAAATGTTTATATAAAAAGTAGGTTGGTTTGCATCAAAATGATTAACCACATATCTTTCCTATAAATAATGCAATTATGTGCAAGATATGATGCAACTAGGGTACAAAAATTAAACCTAAATGTTATAAGAAAAATAAGGGAGGTTTTAAGAGGCTGAAATAATGTGTACCTTGCTAAAAATGTGTTATTTTGGGACCAATTGAGGTTAGTGGCAAATGGGTCCTTATTAGGGTTTCTAAAACTAGCTTATGGGTTATGTTCCTCTCAGTCTAAAATTCTAGATTCCAAATATTCACTGCTTTAGGCCTCACTGAGGAATCATTCACCTTTAGTGGTGAATGGGTCCCTATTAGTGTTTAAGAAAATGACTTATGGGTTATGTTCTTCAATGTCTGTGTTGGTTATTTTTTAAGAACCAAAATTATTCTTACCAATACCTATGAACTTTCCAGAAATCAATTATTAGGAAGGGTAAGGATTGGTGAACACATAAGTAAAGGCTCTTAGGCCTTCACTCTTCACTTCGAGCTCTATGAAACATAGGAGGGTAATCTTAAACACTATGTTTTAAGATATTGGTGTGTATAGGTACCAAACACAAAATAAACAAATGATTCTCCTTAAATTTGTAATAGACACAATACCTTGAAGATTTGGCTAACCTTCATGACAATGCCTAACTCAAACAAGAGAAAATGTATTTCATTAAGTTTCATACACACCCAAAAAAAGATTGAAAAATAAATTGATTTAAAAGTTTGTGATCAACTATTGAATTCATCACCATAATTGAAGTATAATACTAGTGCCATATTCTTGGAAATGATTCAAACCAAATACCCACATGACTAGATAATGATTTTATATATGACAATACTCGAAGCCTTGAAAATAATGTGTTACAAGATTCCCACTTATCATCTCCGCTAATTACTTCTTACTAGCATCCTCATACATGACTTATTTCAAACCTAATATTATATTCAAGAGTTTACATTCATTCATTGAATTAATAAGCAAGAATAGAGTAGTACATCTATTGGAAATCAATAGAGACAAATATGATAGCCATTGATTATATTATTCATAGTCTGTATAATCTATACATAGGAGAGTAACATGTAGAAACTTCATACTATTCAACTATAAGTATTACCATTGTCATTATCAATGAACCATATGCTTATCAACTTAATTTTTCCCTAAAAATATTACCAGATAGTTTAGTATCCATTTTGTCTCTATGTATAACTCTTTCAATGAAAACTGCTCACTAGCCTCTTTTGTAATCATCCTTGAAATCCATTTTATTAGTCAAGGGAGCAATAAACATCGGGCTGAATTACACCTATATTTCAATTTCATTTCAAAATGAATTTCACTAGAATGTGAAAATATTCCCAATTAGTTACAAGGAATTATTTTTAGGATAGAGGAAGGCGAAAAGGAAAATTCTAAAAACTCATTAGTCAGAGAAGATGCACTAGTCCTCAAAAGGTGTTGCCATTTAATAGCTTCAAAAACATGCAAGTTCACACCAAACTAGGAAATGTTACCAACAACACCGAAGGAACAAATAAACAGAGACCCACATCGCAACAAATTTGCCATAGAAATCGAGTTAGCATAAAGGACCAAAAACTAACCACCAACTCAGAAAGGGAATGCGGTGCTACTTTTCCTTATCAGTAGCAAAGTAAGTACGCCCGCTCGATGTTCTTATTGAAAGCGGAGTACAACCATCATCACCTCATCCTCAAAATCAATGAAATTAGTCATGGCCATGAGATACTGGCAGTAACCTAAATCAATTTTAGCTCCACTGTCAAAAGAATCATCCGAGAATTCAATGGGAGAATGATGACATCCCATATAACCCCGATGATACTTATTCTTTCTTGTAGCTTCCCTCTCAAGACTATCAATTTTATTCTCCTTACACTTGACCAATTCCTCTGAGATAATTTATCTTCTCAGATGATAAGCACACTTAAGAACACCTCGTGCAAACTTTTTGACTACTCTTGTTTTCTTCTTTAGAGTCACAGGGACTTTAGGCATATCTTGTTCACCCTAAGAATTTAGAGGGTTGAGTCTCCTAGATCTTTAGACTAGGCTGACAGACATAGTTTTCTTACCCATTTCTTGACTGAACAACTTATTAAATTTCCTTAGGGTGATCCCACAATAGTGGTTTACAATTTTTGGCCAAACTGGACACTGGAATTATTATTTTTAACTAAATCTTCACTTTCGGGCACCTATCGTAGCTAAACCGTGAGGAATTTGAAGATGATGCAAACCAGAGTTTCATGAAATTTTGTCTGTAGATTCTAAATATATTTTTTTCAAAAAATTTGGAATTAGATTGCACTTCTTTTTTCATCTAAATTGAAAAATATTTTTTTTAGAAAATAACATTTTAAAAAAGTGACGCTCACTGTATAACGCATAACGTTTTTTCCATGAAGGAAAAACTTATAATTCTTTCAAATTTAGATCTGTAACTCCAATATATAGTTCTTCCACTTGGTTAGATAGTTTTTTCTTGAATATTTTTTCTTTAATAAAGTTTCTAAGTCAAACCAATTACAATTCAGACATAGTGCGACCGTATAATGCGTAACTTTTTTTGTTGGATAAAGGAATTCAATATCTAGTGCACTCATATTTTTCATTTTTTCTTTTTGATAATCTAATTATTTTCCACATGTGTAGAATAGAGAGTTTTATTTTTGGTGAAAAACCTATGTTTAATAAAACTAAAAAAAAATGCATAATAAAACCAAAACATATTAAAATTATAGTCATTGGATAACTCCTTCTAAGAACTACCTGATTCCAGTTGGGTTTGTGAAGTATACTCAATTTTCATCCTCAACCCGAGCTTTGAAGCATAAAATTCTAGAATTTCAAAGTGCCTAAGCGGGAGAATGAGGGCAAAGTGGGGTTCGCTCAAACCTTGGTTTGAGTGAACCCCCTTCCCATAAAAAGGGTTTTCACTTTTCTTTTTCTTTTTTTTTTCTGTGCATGCATTAATTGGGTTTGCTCGAACCCTGGTTTGAGCAAACCTTTTTTGTCTCGTTCAAACCAACTAGTTCGCTCAAACCCCCAAAATCAAATTTTTTTCCATGGGGTCATTTTTTACAAGTTTTCCTTCCTCATTCAAATTGTAAACCACTTTTGTGTGTTTACCCCTTAGGAAAAAAACACCATAGTAATAACAAGCTTGAATTATGCAATTACTTAGGAACACTTCACACAGTTACTCTCAGACTCTTAATTCTCACAAACAATCAAATGGTGAGAATAACAAGTAGGTAAATCTACATTAAATAGAGCAACTAGAGAGTTTCTGCATTAATTTTCCAAGAAATCTTGTGTGAGAGTGTTGGAAATCAATTACATTGATTTTGAACCTCAACCGTTGATCATACCTTGAAATAAATCAGCAACTAATCAATCAAGATGATTAATTATGAAAAATTTAAATGCATGCAGTTGATGCTTCTCCACAATGAGAAAACTCAAGAGAGATAAACATCCACTTACTTTTCACATTAATCACATGCTTAGTGTTTAATCAAACCTGTTGTGTTACATTTACCTGCCCGCCTATGGGAATTAATTTACTTACAATTCATCACAGTAAGGCAGTTGGGAGTGATCATGATTTAACTTTAGAATATCATCCCGTACTCAGCCTTACTTCAATTTCACCTTCCCATGTGTACCAACACTTGAAAAATTTGATGGCCATAAAAATACTTTCCAAATTTCATATGCGTGCCCAAGAATTAGTTCTAATTTAGCATCATTTTTTTATCTTAGAATAGTTTCGGCCAATATTTTAGTAGCACCTTATCTCCACCAAAATCCATCTAACCTTTGAAATATTCCATGTGGCATTTTCCCGCTTTCCTCCTAAAAAACCTAGGACATAAGTGGGCCCTTCATGGGATGGCAGGGAGTGGTTAGGATTGACCCAAGTCACCCACAATCAACTGTCTATATCTATTCTCCAAAAACACACATAATCTCTATAGCCTAGTGGATCCCTCCATGGAGTGATAAATGTCACCTTACCTGCTAGCCCATGTGATTATCTCTCCTTAATGCACAAGATAGATGGATGCGTAGAGAACAGTCCTAATGAGTACACATGTTGTAGTGTCTAGTGTTGTTTTTTCTCAAAGCTGCACCTGCTAACCTTTTGGAAGCACTGGTCCCACTACTTGACATGACATGCAAACATCACCCAATATCCCGTGTGTTTAAAATAATATGAATAAAAATGCTCGGGTGCATGGCGAATAGTGGTGATTAGCCCACGATGATCAAACGACTAGCGTAAAACCTAATTCCACATAATCCGAAAAAGTTATTTAAAATAAGGGAGCCACTACGAGGGCCATAGGAAATTTGACCCCTGGGCACAAAAAATAAAACTTAAGGGGGTCCTGTCACAATAGTGGTTTACAATTCCTGAGAGGAACAAATTTTAGCTGAAATCACATATTTTTAGAAAATATAATGATTTAAGCCTTAAAAAGTTCCATTTTAAGGATTCCAATTGAAGAGGGTTTGATCAAATCACCTTAGATCAAACCCCCTTGGATAGAACATCGCTAGTTTTAAACCATACCTATAAATGCGTCTCCTTTACACCTATCAAAATGCTGATAAAAAATCACTTTTGATTTAGCTTTTGGGGGATCAAATGAATTCATTTAAAATTTATTTCAAATGATTATGGTATTCCTCAGAACAAGCTATCCAATGAATATAATTTTAATATGTTTTGGTTTTGTTATGTATTTGTTTTTTAAGTTTTATTAAACATAGGTTTTTCATCGAAAATGAATTTATTTGTTCTTCACATGTGGAAAAATAGAAGATTATAAAAAAAAAATTGAAAAATATGAGTGCACCAAATATTGAAGTCCTTGATCCAACAAAAAAAATTAAATTAAATTTTGACATATACAAAAAAAGTTATGCGTTATACGGTCGCGCTGTGTTGAATTGTAATTCGTTTAACTTTGAAACTTGACTAAGGAAAAAATATTCAATAAAAAACTATCTAACTAGGTGGAAGCACTAGATATTAGAGTTACAAATCTAAATTTGAAAGAATTAGAATTTTATCCTTCATGGAAAAAAGTTATGCGTTATACGATGTGCGTCACTTTTTAAAAATGTCGTTTTTTGAAAAAAATTCAATTTTTGAGGGAGATGGAAAAAGAAGTGCAATTTGATGAGACTCTAGTTTGCACCATCTTCAAATTCCTCATATTTTAGCCGCTATAGGTGCCTGAATGTGAAGATTTAGTTAAAAATAATAATTTCAGTGTCCAGTTTGGCCAAAAATTGTAAACCACTATTATGGGATCACCCAAGGCGCTTTTATAAAAATTGAACCCAACTATAGGAAAAATTAAGCTCATAAAATGCACTCAGTGACCGTGAAACCTAAATGTAGGGGGCCAGTAAAAATAATTATTCTAATGGAATAATTGATGACTTAGAGAATCAAAGATCAGGAGCATCAAGTTAATGCAAAAATAGAATTCCCAAGGGTTTTTGGACTTGAAGGTAAATTTTGAGGGGTTTTGGCAACACAAACCTTACAACAATGATAAGGAACACAACCCTAAGCCAAAAACGAGGGTCCAAGCCAAGTATTGCAAAATTAAAAATGGAACCAAGAGATTTTTTTGATGGGTTCCATCAATGGCTGCAGTTGGGGACACATGCCTCTTGCAGGCATGGTGAGATCCCAAAATTTTGGGTTAAGCAGACCAAGCACACAAGACAAAACTAGGACAACCAACATATGTACAATTTTTACATAGGCCATAAAGACCTAAACCAAGAGATCCTATCTCCATCTTGTTTGAAGCCTTCCCTTGAAGTGCAATTTATCAATATGCACCCTATAACCTATCTAGGCTTCAACTTTACTTGGTGGCCACAAGCCACTAAAATTTGGGTTGATACTTACCAATCTGTTGAAAACCTTATTTTGCAATGTCTGTACCAAACTAACGCTAAAATTATTCTCATGAATTTCCCATCCCCTAATCATGCCTTTGTCCTTGGACCTAGCGATTATGAACCTATTGTTGTTACTCTTATTTAGTTTGATTGCAAATTATGGTCAATCATTAATTGAAACACATGATTAATGGAGTATTCTATTTGAATTAACTTGCAACTGTACTCCACCAAATGCTCATATAACTAGATAAGGAAAGTGAAACATTCATAATCTACTTGCTCACTATTAATATAAGGGAAAATATCATATTCATTTGTGTAATGAACAAGAAACATTCATATACAGGCTTCTGTTCAAGCTAGTGTTCATATTCGTTAGAGCAATATAAACCAATGATGCTACCCAATCCTCCATTTTCTTGAAAAAATTAATTTCTCAGAATCCATAAAACTTTTACTTTCACTTAAAAATGGATCCTTCCCATTAAGGGAATCACTCAAATCATCCCATATATCAAAGAAAATTTATGTTTTAGGATTACTGACACCATTTGATTATTCATTCTAGTTATCATTGTTCAACTTGAAACAAAATGTTTCAAAGGATGGATCAACTAATTCAGAATTGATATGATCAGTAGTAGGATATTTAACTGTACCATTAAGTGATAGGTTTATTGACTCATATGTGCAGGATTGATGGCCACTTGAGCATATCTTTTGTTCCACCAAGTAGACTTCTTCATTTCCTTCCTTAGTAGGACTTTGGCTAAAAACAATCATGCCAATATCTATCATAAAATTTGTACATCCTACTTTCCCATCATATAAGCATTCAAAAACAAGACACTGCTAACTAGCATTACCAATCTCATCATTAAATTCATGCTCTAGAATTTGAGTATAGACATTCTTGTCTTTAAATTCATCACCAATCATGTCATTGGGATGTTCCAATCCTAAAATAGTTGAATTGTATAGCAATAATTCCTCACGTGCAATCTATTTATCTACTGGTGAGGGTAAAATTTTATGGTTATTAACATAGTCATATTCCTCAGGCAAGAAGGGTTCCTTCAAGTTCTCCTCACAAAAAGGTTTGTATTCCTCATGAGAGTAATCAAAATTTTCATCTTCACTACACTGGTTATCAATCTTTAAAGATACATCAAAAGTATTTGCAAGTATGCCAATATCATCATCCATAATGTTATACAAACATTCATTCTCAAAAACACCCTTATCCCTTCTTTGAGAAAACTAGATTCATCTTTGTTAATAAGGTGAGCACCCTTGCTATTTTTAGACCCCATCTTTTGTTCATAGTCATGTTTGGATTCACCAACAATTCTGATCCAGTCAAATATCTGATCAAAATCCTGAGATTTCAATTCCTTAGGCAAGGCACTAAGCCCTAGCTCATAAATGTCATAGAATATGTCTATGCATATTGAATCTTCAGGTCATAAATTTTTAGGAATTTCTAACAAGAAAACAAAAAATATTTCTAACAACTCATGTGGTGACTCCTCCTTATATCTATTCATGTTGGACAACCTCAGAACTAGCAATTTTTCATTATCATCATTTGAACATTGTTGAAGTCTATTATGAATTTGTTCATAATCAATGTGTTGTGAGAATGAACAAAATGAGATTAGAAATATCACCACTTTGATTGTCCTTTTCATCCTTATTTACTTCATCTTTATGATGTGTATATAGACAACACACACTTGCAACTGTATATCTTTTCATCATTGAGTATTTCATAGTGTTTTCAATATCCATAGCAATATGATATGTCTATTGCAATGTTAGATTCCTATCCTTGATCAAATAACTCATCTAATTGTCAAAAGAACTAAGATATACAATCAAACACTCTACATCACTAGGTCACAAGTATTCGGGAATATCTTTTACTACTTTCATAAATTTGGGGATAAAAGAAGGAACCAATTATTCTTCATCTTCTTGAAATTCCCTAAATATTTTTCTTATCACATTTGGACTAATCCTCTCACCAAATTGTTCCACAAATGCTATCCTAAAAGAATCCCATGAAGCTATAGAACATACTGGTAAATATGAGTACTACTCTCTGGCATCCCCTTTTAATGACATAGCAAACAACTTCATGACAACATCCTCAAGGTTTATCTAAAAATCACCCATCAAATCTATGAATGCATTTAGGTGTTTGCAAGCTAGCTTACAATTTTTCCATGTAAACTTTGGTAAATGTTTCCTAATATCATTAGGAATCTTGTTAGGGAAATATTTAATACCATCAAAACTTAATGGCTTATAGCTCTCAATACAGAACTTCTTTTGAGGGCACAATAGGAGTTGCATACCTGTCATACTTTTACTTGATGTTCTACTAGGAAATACAGGGGAATGATACTGCAGACACATGAAATTGATATCATGCATTTTATTAGGTCATATTCATCCATTCATCAAATAAATAAATTATTTATCAATCTCCTAAAGTCATCAATTTAAATTAAATAAATCAACTTGATCCTAACATCACCCTCCTTGATTAAATAAATCAATCCTTTATTTAATTAAGTCTGAAATCACCGTCCATCCCTTTTGATTTAAATAAATCAAAATATTTAAGTCAAAAGGGTCAAAGCCCCTAATCATTAGTTAATATAATGTAATCCTGATTAACCTAATCTAACCACTCATCACATCCTCTAGCTTCTCCCACTTGCACCAATAAATCATTTTAATTCATTTATAAAATCAACATTTTCCATCAACATGGCATCTTTAATGAATATTCCTTGAAGTTTGAATTCAAAAACAAGTGGACATTTACACCCAACAAAGAATTTATGAGCTCTTACATGGCTCTTACATGTCCCTTCCAAAGGCCAAACTCAACATTAACTCTCAAATTCAAATTTGAATCTTCCCCTCTTTGGCACATTGACCAAAATGTGCTCATTCCTCATCCTATCACAAGATGACAAGTGGCTCCATCTCATTGGCCAAATCTTTATCCCACATTTCCCTCTCATAAGAATTCTTTCAACTTGAGAATCTTTAAATAGAGGCTTCATCCTTCAAAAAATCCTCCACAACTTGATCTACAAAGCTTATGCAAAGTCACTCTCTTCATTTGAGAACTGATTTTGTCCATTACATCATCATCATTGGCATTATCAAGGGTTGGGAAAGGGTTATTTTCCACAATAGCACCAATCCAATATGAGATAAAGTTTTGATCATGTTCTTATATGCTTGCAATTAGTTATTTGGTTCTATTTAGTTTTGCATATTTTAGCATGGTTAAGTATTTCATAAGGATGTTTAATCTAATGTGTTTCAAATGACTAGCATGATGATATTATGTTAAGGTTTAACCATTTGTAGATTTAGCATCCACATTATGGCGCTAGAAGGAGGGTAGATTTGGTTTGTTTAATCTAACTTATATGATAATGTTTGTCCAAGTTTAACAAGTGTAGATTTCATTGCTTTTTGGTATTTCTTGTTTTTGATTAGTAGTTATCATGATGGGTTAATTTCTGCCTTTCAAAGGTTGCAAAATTCCTCTTTAAGCCTGTTAATAGTATTTTTTTTGAGGAAGTAACAATCCAAAGGTCTTGTATTGCACATTAAATTATTCAGCTTGTTAATGCTATCTTTGTCAACACTCTTTTCTTCTATACTGTAGAAAGATAGGTGGTCATGTTGAAGGAAAATCGGTGAGTAGAGATGAAAAGTAAAGCCATCTTGAGTGTCATTTATACTTAATTCAGAATTCTTGTGAAAAAGATTTCCATCCATGTCATAATAGTTAGAATTATGTGTTCAAATCTATCAAGTTAAAGCTCATTTGTCAATTACTGGTTCAAATTTGGTCTCTATTAATGTCATCCCATATATTCCATTCAAGTCTCATCTCTGTCAATGTACCATTTTCATTTGATGCATAGAAAAAAATCTTTATATCTCATCTTCCTAAAAGAACTCAAAGCTTTCCCCCAGGTGCACTTTCTATTTAAGCTTTAGCTACGACTATTACTTGTAGTATTTATATGAGAAACAACTATCTTTATTACCAACGTTAATGACATTATTTAGGAAGTAACATCATACATTTTGTGTAGGTTGCTCAAGCAATCATTGCATTCTAACTACAAATGTCATTTTCTTGAAATATTGATGTCCCTGCAAATCATGATCTCTTACAGTGTCTTGAATTATGAGAAGTCTCTTAGCTGACTCTCATATCATGTGTTATTTGTTTTTCTTAGGTGTATGTTAAATGGTTCCCGTGCCTGTTTCATAGTCCCACTTTTGCATAAATTGTGGTGTCAAAACTTTAAAAAATCTCCACATTGTGATGGTGGATTCATTCAATGAATCTTACTATTTGAGATATTTCTAGATCTCGTTCAAATCACACGGTGATTACCTCATGAATGTTGGCTTGAAAGTTCAGGATATTAATTGTTATTTTAATATTGCTATGCTTGGCTGCCTAGGATGCTTCAAACATGGATGCTTTAATTCAATAAATACCAGTCAGTATTTTACAGCTATGATTTGACATAATACATTGATGGTTCACTGCAGTTACTAGAAACACTCACATATGGCACAAGAATCTTACATGGAAACTATGAGACCATCCACTTATGTTACTGAAAGTTCTCTCAAGACAAGGCATGTCTTGTTCTCCACTACAATCAATAATCAGTGAATCTTGTACTGCATTGGTACTCAGTGATAATGGTTGTTCAACTCTGTTCCACCACTACATCCTTCATGGCACTAACCATCTCCGGCCAAAACTTTGTCATGGGTCCAAAATCCTATTGGAATAAAGCATTGCATGCTACTTTCTCCTACATCAGAAGGTGGACTGGATTAGATGTCGTCCCAAGATATGTAGTCAATTCAAGAAGCTCTCAAGTTCCTGATGTCTTTATCACGAGTGGGGAGAGAAAATTTGATAAATAAGGGATTTCAAAATTTGCGCGCATCAAATAGGCTGGAGAAGATTGTGGAATACAGATTGACACCATCCCAATTGCACTTGCTTGAAAGTTTCAAAAGCATACTAAATATCTTTCTTATTTTGTAGAGATGTTTTGGCAAGTTTAATACAGTACATCTTAACTAAGGCTGAAACTTGAAATGATTCCATGTGGATTAGATTATTTTAATATTCTGACTAGTTGGAGTTTTCCATGACTCAGTGATTTTGATGTTTTCAATGGCTCTAGTTTTCATTCAAATTATTATTAAAATTTTTGGAGTCTCTGAAGGAGTGGGCAGTGAATGTGCAAGAAATTAAAATGCGTAGCCAAATAGGCGCCACCATCAGTAATCTTCTTGTTTTAGATCATTTCATGTCAGAAAATTGTGCCAAAGTCAACCATCGCCTCTTGTCATATGTTTCCTTGTAAACCTGATAATGATAGTTGCACGATATCAATGGAAGGGCGCCTTTGAGGTAGAGCTTTGAAGAATCAATTAATATGTGCATTTAATCTGTTTGTCTCTGCATGACAGGCATGACTTTGAGTACTTTCAATGTTTATTTAAATATGCAAATTATACTAATTGAAAGTTTCAAATTTTTTAATGACAGACTGCCATTATTGACTTTGATTTAATAGCTATTAATTCTCAGACATTCAATGCAAGACAATCATCCCCAATACCTCACCAGCTGGAGAAACAAAAGCATAGGGCGACTAACTTATAGGAATTCTTCCACATATTTGTTTCTTTGATCTATGGATTACCCATGGAATTGCTAGAATCATTCTATCTATTATTCTATACTTAATTCCTTGAATCCTCATGTTATTCCTTGAAATCATTATGTTTGCTGGTTCAGAATATTATATTCATTCCTTTTGATAAAGCTGCTTGTTAAAATGATCACTTAGGATTTGATTTTACAAAATCTGTCTGTGAGGAAAATTTTCTTTATGAGGTCAAATTTTATGCCATTGGTTTTTGGTGGATTTTTAGCTACATTCAAAAAGATTAACATTCTATGTGGATTTTGTGCAGATATCTTGAACTATCATCATTTTCTTAGGGTCATTATATGAAATTTGAAATCGTTGTGACTTGCTACTTTGCGTCAAGGCAGATGAATCCAAGACTAATTTGAATTGAAGACTTAGGCACTAAAAACTTGAAAATCGACAAAGCATTTTTAAATGCTTAAGTATTCCAATTACTACATTTGTTTTCTATTTTAGGCTAACTAAATCATTTTTTTGTTTTCTTTCAAAGTTGGTCTAAAACTAAACCCTAGAAACTCACTAGCTTTTGGATTTGGCTAAAATTGAACAAGCAACTTCACACTTCATTTTTTTGATGCTTAAATGAATTCATCATTACTTTGAGGCTTAAAATGAACATGTGTTTTTCATGTTTTGTAATCTCTTATGCAAAGTAATCTCATCTAAACAAGTGTATGCACTTCTCTTGCACTTCACGACGATCTTGAGAATCAAAAGTCTTTTTCATGACATTAAGTTGCATAAAATATTGCCTCCACACTTCAGTTTGGGTTTAAAAATTAAACAAAACATTATGCCACTGTGAATAAACCTATTGCATGTGTTCTCCCTTTGTTTCTAAACAAAGGTTGATCGAACTATGAATATGTTTACTTACTTTTGTCTATCTTAGAGGGAATTCCTTGGGGAAAAACTACTCACCCAAGGGAACGACTCAACCTGTAACACTCTAAATCCAAGAGTATTTCCAATCGGCATATAAATGTGGGTATTGGAGTAAACGCCAATATCACGCAATTGATTCTGATAAGATGGATCTGAAAGTGGACTCTCGCCATATGGGTCAATCTCCACAAATAGAAAGTATGAAATAAAACCCTTGTTTGTAGTGGCCTATTAACTCATTTACTAATTTTATCGAAGTGATGCATTGGAACTTAGATTCCAAGAAGTTACTTGCCATGTCTGATCTTGGTTAAAGTATAGAGGTTGAGACTTCATTCTTAACATACCTTTATACTCTCTCCTTGGTTGCATGTAAAATCATCTCTTCTACTATGAAGGGCATGAGGCAAGTCCACCAAGAAAAATGTACCAATTGAGCTAGGATGTTATATTGCTTGTGAGTTAGTTTGAAAACACAGTGCTTTGATCGAAAACATTGCAAAACCAACATTCAACATGAGCATCAAATCTCAAACCCTTTAGGAAAAGAAAATATCCTTGAACAAATTCACATGTTATTTTTTGCCCTTGGGATTCGTATCCTTAGAGGCTTCTAAGAATTTGGATTTCATCTCAATTTTCTCCTACAAAGGTCAACATTAGGAAACATTTGCCTTGATTTCCTCGATTTCTACATAATGCATTTTGTGGGATGAAAGAAAATTAGGACATTGGACATTCAGTTGTAAACCCAATCAAGATGTGTTTTTGATAAAAGGAATCCATTAAGCAAAGGTTAAATCAATTGGACCCCACACGTGCTTGGAATCTTTTGGTCATAGGGTTTTCATGCAAACATTGATCTTTTGATTTTGAATTACTCTTAGAGAAAGGCATATTCTTCACTATCTTGGTATCAAAAACAAGTCTTTCCTAGGTTCATTTAGGATCAAATCAAACACTTCATTCATCCAAACATTTATCATCTTCATCCCACAAACAACTTTAGAGCTTTGGAAACATCATTCTAGAATTGGGTACATCCTTAAATCAAATCAAAGTCATTTGTTTAGTTAGGTGTGTGGGAATGCATCCTTTCTCATACATTTAATTAAATTAGAAATCCTTTGAACAAATTCCTCCAAAGATAACATCTAACATCTCCGGGTTTACAAGTTCATTATCCAATCAAACCAACCAAAATCAAACCCTAAATATAGCATTGATCCAAAGTCCCTAAACATTTAACACTCATATCATTCACCCCTTTTTTCATCCTCCATCTCATCATAAGTCCTAAGAACCTTAGAGATCACTTTTACAACAAGGTTAAAACACAAGAGGAGCATGGAATATAAACTTGATCTATACATCATGAGTAATCCAAATCAACTAAACTTTCAAAACCTTGCAATGTTGATTGATTATCAACACTCACATCTATACAATCTGTACATGGGATCATTATCTCCCACAAACCTCAATGGTACAACAAATGTGAGTATGCCTAGTCAAAATATTGGAACACCTTTTCCAATGGTAGATCTAAATACAAACTTACAAGTCTATCCACCAAACAATCAATGCATGAGTCTTCAAATGAACAACATCATCCCACCAAATCCCTACATGCCAAATGAAAATGTACCAAGTACAAGTTTTCAAAACATGAATCTAGCAAAATTTGGGATAAATATGTTTGCAAATCATATGAATATTGTGCAAAATCCAAACAAGATGTTAATGACTCCAAGTCAAGGTAACACTATGCAAAATAAAAGTTACCTAAATCAAGGCAATGTGATTCCCAACATCAACAACAGTCAATTTCAACCTATCATGCCAAATTTGAACATCATCCCAAGTCAAAAAAATGTCCAAAATTGATTTTTCCATGATCCCATTCAAAAACCACAAGTACACACTCCAAATCTGCTTAAACACAAGCCAAATCAACTATATCAAGGGAGTCAAGATCGAAATCAAGAACAAATTTGGCGAGATCAAATTGCTAAACTTACCAAAATCGTTGAGTCATTGCGCCAAGAGACATCTCCACCACCATTACCCATATCAACATAATTCCTTGGTTTAGGGCTTCCCCCTTTACCTAGCACCAATCACTCCATCCAAATCAATCCACCTAACAACAATCAAGCCATCACATCAAATCCTTTGAATATACCATCAACATCACACCAACAGGTGGTATCTAATCAAATGACAACATCAATCCTAACAAATCAAAATGTGGTCTCCCAAGGACCTATCACCTCAATCATTCTGACCATTCCTATCACCTTGATCACTCCAACCACCCCTATCACACCCATCATATCTCAACCCCTCACTACCATGATCACTCCAAGCATATCTCAACCACTTGTCACTACATCCAACACAATTCCGAATCCACCACCACTACCACCGAAACCAAACACAACAAGACAATATAACATTGCACTAAAAGCTCATCAGGCCTACCAAAAGGCCATCCAACAATATCTAGCCACACAAAAAGCAACATGAGCTCAACAAGTGCAACAAGCCTCTCAAGCTACCCAAGCCTCTCAAGCTACCCAACAAACACAAGTACAAACGTGAAAAATGATAACTATTGGAGATAAAAATGAACATTCAACCACTAGTGATAGCATTGACAATCTCCCCATCACAATTGCTAAAAGCAATGATCAAGATCTATCCATCAAAGAGCACATTGAAGATGTTTCTATCTCATCCAAAGGCCAAATTGACATATATCAAGAGTCACTTTTCAATCATGATCAAAATCCAACCAACAATGATCCAATCCAAGAAATGTCAACATCATTTGACCTTATGGTTGAAAACATTGGAAATCCCTTCACCACAATTGATGAAAACAACGATCAAGATCTCTCCATCGATGAGCACCTTGAAGATGTTTCCACCCCGTCTGATGATCAACTCACCATACATCAAGAGCCACTTTTTAGTGATCTATTTCAAGGAGTGTTATGATTATTTGATCCTATTGATATAATGCACGATCCATTGACCAATGATCATATTGAAAATGTCTCTACATCACCTTATGAGTTAGAGGACATATCTCTAGAATTGATTACAAAGCATGATCAAAATCTCTCACCAAGGTCTAGCAATGGTCCTTTCCAAGACATGTTGACCCCTTTTGATGTCATGGTTACAGATACTAAAGAAATCCTCAACTAGACACTTGATCCAAATTCACTCAAATATCAAGAGGATATTGAGCCATTCCCCATGCCTAATGATGACATCCAAGAACCTTTTCTGTAATCCATCCTTTGAAACTGACCCATGTCAAGAAACTGATCCAAAGTATGTCAAAAGCAATCCCAAAATAAATCAAGATCAAGAATTTGTATCTCAAAGATACTATAATGATCTAATGGACACTCTCCTATCTATACAAGATGTCGCAAATGATGATCATATCCCCATAAAACATACTCCTCCATCTACCCATGAGATGCTTTCCATGGATGTACACGTAGATGATCTTCATTCAGAACAAGATTCCTTTACTCCTGACATTATAATAAAGAAAGAGCATATTATTGATTCCTACAGTCAAACTAAATTGTCAACATTAGGATCAGATATATCCCAAATTTAGACTGGGGACATCATGTATGAGGATATCCAACATTATCCACTCAAGGAAACCGGTGAGAAGGAACATGATATTTTGAAGTCAGCAAAGTAGTAAATTGAAATAACATCATTTGCAATGGTCATTTATCAGAGAATGCATTCTAAGTAGGAACCCTCAAAACAAGCAGAATCAAGGAATGAAGGTGCCACTAGCACTATATTGGGGGCAATTATGTCTCAAGAAAACATCAACAAAGGGAGCATGAAGAGTCCTTATAATGAAACTAGTGTTAATACTACAACCAGCCATGTCACGAATCTTCATCCACCCATCACCCCATCCACAAATTGGGACCAACATCAAAAGAAAGATTTGAATCAAGGCATAATGAATGTTATCAACGCAAGAGAAGCTGAGAAGCATAATGGATGAATAAAATACAAATGGATACCAAAAAATACAAAGAGAGATCATCACTATCAAAGTCCATCAGTTAAAGAAACTATTGGGAAAAATAAAAAAGGGAAAAGTATCCATCAAAGATGTCCACAAAAGCAAAAGAAAGATTTTCAAGTAATGTACAAAATGTATCAAGTAGTTGGTCCTAATTCCATGCACACTTTCGTATCCACCCATCATTGCTCATCTTCCCAAGTTTGGAGAGTCAAAGGTTCCAAACTATCAACCAATCAATCTCTTATCCTTAAACACACTCCATTCATGCCTCCATGCATGATATCCAGTTCTTAAATTGACCATGTATTGGTAGTGACCCTTCATCATAAGGATTTCGAAGGCACTCTATTGCGATGTGTGCACAGAGACAGAGTTAACCTTGGTATCAAAAAAGAAGATCAAGAATCCCAAAAGTTGCATTCAAGTGCATGTATCTTAGCAAAGCAAATTCTTTAAGCAGGCTATCAATGGAACATCATGATAGGGGCATCTACATCAGCAACACCTTGTGATTCAACATGAGCTTAAAATCTGTCAGAAAAATTAAAAAAATCAAAAAATATGAAAATCCTAAAAAATCAGAAAAAGGATTGAAAATAGTAAAGAAAAAATTGTCCTCTAGTGAAAACCCAATGGTCGACGCTTTGGGCAAGTACCATGATGAAAACCTAGAAAACATGCATCATGTGTAGAATCGAGCATCTATGTGCACAGGTTCAGGAGGAAGCATCTCATCCCATCCATAATAAATCCATCTATCAATGAACCAGTTATCCAATCCTTTTTCATCCATCTGCATCCATCATCCAAGTTATCTTGACCTTGATGAAATTTTGGGGCACACTTTACACTTGCTTATGGTAAACATCTTGACATGGGTCATTTTCAATGATCCTATCCTACCTAGTGTTATCTGATCCATGAAGCATTATCCAATGAGCATTCTTTATCTGAACACCTTTTCTTATCACAAGATAATCCTTGGCATCCTTTGCATGCTTTCCATATCCATCCATCAATACACCTATTTCAACATCTATCCATGACATTCCATACATTGCTAGACATTGGGGGTAGACATTTGCATCTTGCTTCAGGAATAAATCTTGATCTATATCCTCCAACTTATGTGGTGATCCAAACATTGGCAAACATGAAATAAAATTGGTCCACCACTTGTGAGAAAAAATCCAAATCACTAGCCCATGGAATATTTTGATGAGAAAATGTTCCTTATCAAGCTTCATCTTTCATCAAACATCAATCCAAGTAATCACTATCAGTTGCATCTAAGTTGTACTTCAAATGTCACATCAAATCATCCAAACATATTTTGTTCCAAACCAAGCTTCGATAAATCCTGATCAATTGAATCCAATCAATCCATAATCTTGGGATATCCTTCCTGATCATTGTGTTGCTTGACACTATCCTTGCATTGTTGTGCATCCCCAACAATGTTATCATCATCAATCAATTCATTAATGAGATCAATCAACCTTAGCTTGGTTTTTTAACAAAATCCCAAACAGAGCACTGATATCATCACACATATCCATATCGAAATCATCAAAATCATGCGAAAATCCAAAAAAAACATCCAAAACATATCAAAATCCAAAAAAAAATCCATAAAACAAAATATATCAAAAACATGGAATCCAAACTATGTCATCTCTGAGCTTAAACATAGGCAAGGCTAAATCTTTGATCAGCCCTCGAGACATCAAAATCCAAAAACATTCAAAAAAAAAAATCCAAAAACATCCATAAAATCTCAGAAAATCCAAAAATATTCAAAAAATGAAAAATCAAAACATTTGTAAAATCTTTAAAATACCAAAAAAAGCCTCAAAATATTCCTAAAACGTCTAAAACATCCAAATATTTGAAAAAATCCATCCATCTCATCTCACTTTCACTCGAAATAATAAATCATCCATAATAAATTGATCATCACCTTCATCCTTTGGCAATGCAAACAGAAACAATCACAACAATTGGCAAAAGAAAATTTCAAACGTAAAATCAAAATCGAATCAACAAACCGTTTAACCCAAAATCAAACTCTTGATCATTTTCAAACATGTTAGTCAACCTTATATCAATAGCCTATCAATCAATTTATCAACCCATCATCATCCTATACAATGCATGTCCTAGGATATATCATTCTGACAATGGGCATCATTTTGGATATCACTTTGGATTCTTATCCTATCAAAACAAAATCCCTTTGGCTAGAGGTATGAAGAACATTGACTTGTTTGTGTACTTGATATTTTCTTTTCATTTATCTTATTGTGCTCACTCCAAGGCCCTCTTGATAATATCTGAATGAAGGATCTAGAGAGATAGGTATGGGGCAATGATCATTATCCTTTTGTTTGTTGTGCTTGTTGGACATTCTTGTAAAATAACTTGGCGAATACTTTCTTTGTTAGGTTAGTCCTAGCCAAGTTTACGTATGTCAAGTATGAACAAGAATACTCATATATGTTTTTCAAGTCAAATTCCATCGCACTAGGTACAATGCCATCCTAGTTCTTTATACCTTGATGCATCATATCTATGTGTGTTATCAAGCATAAGGTAAGTAGCCCTTTTAAAATCCCAATCCTTGATAAGAAAATCATCCATCTATCATCATCATTTCTCATCATCATCTATCCTAAAGTTTTCCTATTGGATCCTCTTGTAATCATCTAATGTCTTGTTTTCCGCACTAACATCATGTCATGAATAATTAATCATCATCACCAGTACATCCATCTTGCATTCATCAATATTCTGCATATCATCCCATGCGTATGTTCATCATCATAATATAGATCTGTTAGTCTAAGCATCTCATAAATCATACATTTTCATAATCATAGCATATCACATCATCCATCTCATCCATCATCACATCATATCATCATTTAAGTTGTTTAAGATAATATAGATTTGTTATTCTAAGCATCTTAAAAACATCTCATTTGCATCATCATCCATAACCATCCACTTTGAGCCTCTTTATTGCGAGATCAACCCTCAAATATAATTTTTTGCTCAATCTCTCAAGGGGGCAATGTACTAGTGTACTTCTATCCACTGGGGCATCCGAAGAAATTAAAAAAAAATTGAATTTTGATCACGGTAAATTTATTCTTTGAACCAATACAACAAGTACATTGCTTCAAAGAGGAGAAAAATGTAGACACATGAAATTGACATCATGCATTTGATTAGGTCATATTCATCCATTCATCAAATAAATAAATTATTTATCAATCTCCTAAAGTCATCAATTTAAATTAAATAAATCAACTTGATCCTAACATCACCCTCCTTGATTAAATAAATCAATCCTTTATTTAATTAAGTCTGAAATCACCGTCCATCCCTTTTGATTTAAATAAATCAAAATATTTAAGTCAAAAGGGTCAAAGCCCCTAATCGTTAGTTAATATAATGTAATCCTGATTAACCTAATCTAACCACCTATCACATCCTCTAACTTTTCCCACTTGCACCAATAAATCATTTTAATTCATTTATAAAATCAACATTTTCCATCAACATGGCATCTTTGAGGAATATTCCTTGAAGTTTGAATTCAAAAACAAGTGGACATGTACACCCAACAAAGCATTTATGAGCTCTTACATGGCTCTTACATGTCATTTCCAAAGGTCAAACTCATCATTAACTCTCAAATTCAAATTTGAATCTCCCCCTCTTTGGCACATTGACCAAAATGTACTCATTCCTCATCCTATGACAAGATGACAAGTGGCTCCATATCATTGGCCAAATTTTTATCCCACATTGCCCTCTCATAAGCATTCTTTCAACTTGAGAATCTTTCAACTTGCATGTAAAGGTACACTTGAGGCTCAAGTTGGAAAATCAATGGAAGTAACAAATATGTCAAAAATTGTTTAGATGAGTGTTATTTTTCATATTTTGTCTAGAGCGCGTTCTATGATAAACTACCCAAAATATTCTAGTTTATTATATTTTTTTAATGTTCCTCACTATCCCTTGTCACATTGGTTAGTAAATGTTGGATGGGAATGGGAAAAATGTCTTACTGCAGTTGAAAAGGAAGATTTAAAGGAGAAATTAAGAGAGTCAAATTTGATTGCATTATCTTTAGATGAAGTTACTGCTATAGAAAATACTTCTTGGGTCTATATGCATTTGTATACTGTAGAATGACATGTTCACCAAGCTCATCTTCTCTGTGTTCATAAAACGAAAGAAATTTCAACATCGCAAAATATATTTGAAATAGTCAAGAAATATTTGAATCAAATTGTAGGTATGGATGAGTTGAAAATTGCAAAAAAGTTGGTGTGTGTAGGAGCTGATGGAGCTGTAGTGATGCAAGGTCAAAGGACCGGTGTTTGCACAAAGTTCCAAACTACTTGTGCACCATACATGCTTGGCATTCACTACATGGACCACTGAATGAATTTAGCATTCAAAATTGTTAGCAAGTTTCCTACAGTATCAAAAGTTGAAAATCTAGTCCACGAGATCCATGCATACTTCTACCGAAGTCCCAAACGTTTTGCAAAATTTCAAAATTTTGTTAAGGGAATACACTAGGAAACAAGCTTCTCAAGGATGTTGATACTAGATGGATCTCCATGCATGAACTAGTGCAACGAGTTCTTTCAGAATATCAATCCTTGATTGGAGTGATGTACGAGCATCACAATATAGTAGACAAAGCTCTTGACCTCTTACATAGGTTAAGCGATATAGAGACACTCTTGACTTTAGCTAGTATTCCCCCCATGCTAGATGAGACGAAAAATATTGTGAAGAAAGCCTAAGATAGAAATATGCATATTAATGAATATGCCAATCTATGTAAACATACATGCTTGGACCTCGATCATCTATATCTAGAGCTAACACAAGATGGCCCAAATTATTTCATGTGGTAGAAAATTACTGATGTGAATAATACTAATAATTATTTATAGTTTAATGCAAGTGGGCACTTATGTATTTGTGTAAGTTGATATGAGATACTAATGTACCATTGTAAGACAACTAGGCGTTCTAGCAGAGAAATAGTTGTTAAGGAGGAAGATTTTAAAGGAATTGTTACATATTTTGGTGATAATTTGAAGGAAATTGCAAAATCTCTTTCCTCAAAGATTCGTGAAAGATTCCCTCAACATGGAATACTTGAAGCCATGGGTATTGTGTATCCTCAATTCTGAGAAAATTGAGAGAACCCAAAATATTTTCATGATCAAGTAAAAATATTGATCGAACAATTTTTGAAAAGTGTAGCATGCGATGAGCAAAAAATAGAAGGAATTTTCAAAGGAGCTAAGCTTAGAAAACAATCTAGGATATTTGCAATAGCTATGAAGGACCAGTATAAACTTGTGGGCAAGGAGAAGGTTTTTGAACAAGGATCAATAAAAAAGGTTTGGACAACTTAGGCTAGAGTGAAATATTGCATAGTTCCATATCAGAATATTTCAAACTTGTTGATTTATGTCAAACAATGATATTGGGGTCAGTGGAAGATAAAAGAGTTTTCAATATATTGGGGTTTTTGACATCAAAGTTAAGAAACAAACTAGACAATAATTTGGAAAATTGCTTGAGGTTGAAAGGGATTGCGTATAATGTCTTTAATTTTCCTTTTGAAAGGGCACTCACAATCTGGAGGTCTACATGTAAAAGAAGGACCAGGTTGCACAACACTCCAATTCCAAACTCTAGTACTGGTGGCAGTGCGACTAGGACAATTCAAATTGACACAAATCATAAAATGAATGTTGAATTTGAGACACAAGCCAAAGAAAATGAAGAGAAAAATTGGCATCAAATTCAAGATGACTATTACTTTATCTGATAATGAACGTCAATTTGAGGACCCCAAGTCCATTTGGGAAATGGAAGGGAATTAGTAGATTTTAGGTATTTATATTGCACTTCATGGATCCTAGGATCAATTTCCATTGTTCCATACTGTAGTTGATGATATTTTATATTTTATTTAATGAAATTGTGAATCATTGCACTTCATGATATTTTATTTTATATTGCATTTCACGAATCATATTCGAAAGTCAAACTATAGTTGATGATATTCTATGTTGTATTCCATGAAATTGTGATATTTTATATTTTATTCAATGAGGTGTCAGATGACGGTGCCTTTGAAAGGAAAGATTAGTCCATAATGTCATGTGGTTGTTGAAACTTGGAACCTTAGAACTAAATTCTGAAGTTTCAAAGTTTTCAAAACCTCCAACCCACCAAGTAGAGAGATGACCAAGAAAGACTTGCAACTCAAAAAAGTGAACCATCAACCAAGTTAGGGAATTGGGAAGTTATGAAAATTTAGAGCTTCATGACAAGGTTATAAAACTCCGAGACCTAGCGACTAAGGCTAGGAAAAGCACCAAAACTGTGACTTTGAGTGATAGTAACCACAACAATGAAACAAACCAAAAATCCATCATTCAAATTCCAATAATAGATAATCCATAGAAAACTACTTAGAAAAATTAGAATAAATCCACACACCATAACTCAAACTCAAAGGTTAGGTCTAAAAGACTTGCAACTTAGTTTCTTAGCAAAGTGAACCAAGTCAAGGAATTAGGAAGTTATGAAAATTTAGAACTCCGCGACAAGGTTATAAAACTCATAGGACTAGAAACTAAGCTTTTTTTGCTCCTTTATTTTGAGTCTATCATCTCTCCACTTCTAGCTGTAACATTTTACATGAATTATTAATGAAATATGATCAATGATCTTTCACTAATCTTATTTGTCATTAATATTATGCATTGATGTATGTTTTAATTCTGGATCTGGTTTAATGAACTAGTTAAAGTACCTTGATTAAAGCATGAATTCATATAAATGTTTAGTGGATCTGCTAAGTATTCATGGAGATTGAGTATTGATGTGTGAATTGTAATGCAATTTCACTAAGATTATAGATGCCTGGAATTAAAATCACCTTATAGTTCATATTTTAATTGTGTTAAAAGTAAAACTTGAGCATGTTCTCAACGATTCATCACTTAACTCAATGCTTATTAGATTAATAACATATTAACAATAGTATTAGTAGCATATACAACAATGAACATCATCAATCGTTTAAAGTATATCTAGAAGTTGAAACCACTACTAGACTTTTTCTTCAAATGATATAATAAATAATACAAATAATTCAACATCAACACATTACTAAAGTCTAAATTTGAGCTTTTAAATTGATTATCACATGAAGGAATACATAGAGGCATTGGCAATGCAAAATCTTACTCAAAGACAACTCTACACAAAGCTGAGTTGGAACTTGGAAACTCATATTCTCAAAAATTAAATCACTTTATCACCTTTTCTAACAACTTCCACTCTTCAGGTGTTGAAATTTTCATTTGTTCTAACTAATGTTGTTTGACTTGAAGATTTGTTAAAAATTCATGATTCAAATTGGAACTTGTCTTGGATTCTTTAGTCAATTTACCATTAAAGGTTAGCAATGGTTTGATGGAATCCAAATAGGTCACCACATTTGGGTTTTGAGGAAACTTGTCCAAATCAATCTTCCTTGCATCCTCCATCTTCTTTCTGAAATAATTCTTTCCAATGAATCTCTCATTTGTGTCAAAAGCCTCTGGCAAACCAAGCTATGTGAAGTTCCTTACCTTTTCATCCACCTTCATCTTTTCTATAGTCAAATGCAAATATTCCTTTATTTCACACATTCTCAAAAACTTTTCAATGATAGATGACAATGTCATTGATGTAGCAAGCTGATTAGTAATCTCTTTTGATTTCAAAACATTGTCACTGGCTTTGTAGGTTGTTTGTTGAATTTGATTTGCTGATTTCTCTAATTCTAGCACAATTTTTTTGTCCATTAAATATTTGTTGAGCTTATTATGATGTTGTTTGATAGCATCAATCAAATGAAACATGTCACAGAAATGATCAATCCCCTACATTATTTAATCCCATATCTTTTGTTTCATATGCCTCATTATTTCTCTACAAAATGTAGATAACTTATTTTGACAAGACTTGATTTCATTTTTTCCTTCCATCAACTATGCCTCCAATATTTCATTTCTTTTTCTCTCCTTCTCCAATTTTTGTTCCCACTGTGCATTTCCATTTGCAATTATTAGTCTTAATTTGTTTGAAGTGGATTTTTCCTCATCATATTTCTTGTTGCTCTCATCTAGCCTTTGCTTCAGTTCATTCACTGTAGTCTCATTATGCTTATTGTCTTTCCTTGTTGATGTAAAGGCAGATTTTTTAATTCCTTTTTCTAATTCATTGCTCTTGTTATATTCTATTTTCCTCTTTGCTTTCTCATTTTCTAGGTCTTCTTGTAACTTTTCAATTTGAGTATGCAACCTTTTTTCTCTCTATCTTTCTTTAGCAATGATGTGTACACCAATTCATTGTTCTTCTTTGATACATTAATTTTGTCAGTATTTCTGAGTCTAGAAAAATCCAATTGAAAATCATTCACCTCGAATTCAAATGGAGCCATTTGATTTTTTGGTTTGTTTTGAACTGTGGGAACAAGAATTATGTAATCCATGATTTATTTACTTGTGTCAAATGTGGGTAATACCATGGTTGTTGTAGGCCCTAAAGTTAGAGCAGACACACTCTCCATTAGTTGCTTCTTTTCCTTTTAATTCAATTCTGATTTCTTTTTAAACTCTTCAATGTAATCAAAACCTGGGGATGCAGGAACAATGGAATGCTTGAATGGTGAAGGAATAGGAGTACTTGTAGTTGCTAATGATGTCACAGTAAGACTAACTGGCATTGGGGGAGTGCCTAAAAATAACAGATTTGTGGTGGATCCACTGGTAGTGTGACTTGGAGTTGGACTTTTCAAAATCCTTTGCCTCTTTTGTATGCCTTGATCACTTGGTGTTTCTGTGGTATATTGTGTTGTTGTCCTCCTTTGTGTAATTTGTTGTTGTAGCACATGTTGACCACTACTAGTACAACTCATACTATCACCATCAGAGGAAGTGTCAGTTGCACTAAGCCATCCACCATGGGCATATCCTAGTTGTGATTATGTCTGACCATGAGGATGAGGATTTGAACCTCTAACAAATTGACTTGTATGTCCTAGGTCTAATTTTTCACCTCTAACCCCAAGGCCAGATTTATCAATAGGTTTTCTATGCTCTACATCTATTACCATCCCAGGGCCTTATCTTTGGGACCCCAAAGGACCACCTTCATAACCCCTTTTTTTGGGTATGGCTGCTCCTATAGTAAATGCTCCTTTTGTGGCCTCACTTAAACCAAGTTTGAAATTGACATGGCTTTCTTCTTCCCTATCATCATTAGATTCATCATCACTTTCTTCATCTTCTCATTCATTTGGATACTCTATATTCCATAATTTTCTAAACTTAAAATCTTCTTCGTTATCTCCATTATTTGCAAGAGCTCTTGGATTACCTAGCTCCTTCCTCATAGACCAAAAGGCAATATTTTTTTATTGTAATTTCCTTCTCTAGAGAATATAGCATTTTTACTCTACTAGATGGTTTATGACTTTTTTCATAAAAATTGTTGTACCTCCTAATTTTCTTTCGATGCAATGCCATAATTTTTGCTAACAATTGTTCAAAACAAATACCATTCTCAGCAGTGCTTTTCTCCATTGTTACTTTGACCTCATCACAAGAATTCTTGTTTCTCAAGTTTTCAAGAAAGGGTTTACTTTGATGTTGAATTATACTTCCAGCATTCTTATTGAGCACAATCATTGATTTAATGGTATCACATGGATCATATTGCTAATGCCAGATAGCATCAAAATCAAAAAAATTCAAAAGATCATGTCCCACACTAAATTCTTTTCTCTCAAATGTGATGCGTCCACATGAAAAATGTAAAGAAGGAAATAAGGTCTTCTTTCCCTTACTGGTAAAGTGGCCTTCATCAGTACTCTGTATTTTCCTTACATATTCCAAAGAAAAAACCCTTTCTATCACATGTATTGGAAGTTTGTATGGTTGTACTTTTGATCGATAAAATCTTAGCACAATATATTCTTCCATTAAGCACCAATCATCCAATTGTATTTCTTTTCCTAGTTGAATGTAGTTTCTACATGATAGTCAATCTAGGCATTGGAGTATTTGTAATTGCTTGATGCAATGGAGAAAAAAATTAGTCTATAAAATGACTATAGTTCC
This sequence comes from Sequoia sempervirens, assembly GCA_007258455.2. Classification (NCBI taxonomy): domain Eukaryota; kingdom Viridiplantae; phylum Streptophyta; class Pinopsida; order Cupressales; family Cupressaceae; genus Sequoia; species Sequoia sempervirens. The sequence goes on from VDFB02193867.1 coordinate 119,215,756, forward strand.
TTCGAGAATCATGCATCCTTATCACATTGGTCCATTCATATATTGGAAGTGGAGCCATTTTCTTTTCCTTGGCATTACTATAGTGTTGAATCTGGAGCTTGCTGGTTTGAAACATTCCTCTAAATTTGAATAGAAAAAGATAGCACAAGTAGGTTGTGAACCTAAATGTCTTGGTGGAACCTCCTTTAATCATTAAAAATTGTTTATGCATAGATTCTACAATGTGCCCAATAAAATTATATTTGACATGTGGAACATGATAATGGATATTATATACCATTTCAAGGAGGCTTGCACCCACTTCCAAATTGCTATCCAATCTGAGAAAAATGCTAGCATGGAAATAGTATCCTGAGCCCATGGTTTAAAAATATCTAGATCATAAGGAGGCTTATGATCACCTTTCAATTTGTTTCTATCCTAAACTATTATATTTAAGAAAAAAAATTCTCCTTTTCATCCACTACTTCATAATCACTAGAAAGCTTTTCTAGGTCAATATGGACATTCCCAAATTCTTCAATTGTAAACCCCAAGGCCAACACTTTTCCAAGTTCTTCTACATTAATGGATAAAAAAATTTCATTGCTATCTTTATTAAAAATTTCTCTTTTTTTATCATCATAATTTAGGGCACAGACCATGATAAATTATGGGCAAGGGAGAACCTCATGTAACATCATGCACCCTAATCCACTTACCCACGGTGCACTAAAACTATTAACTTGCATTTTCTTTGAAGAATTATTCTAAGATAAAAATATAAGTTTTGAGGTATGCCTACCATAGGTTTTAGGATCATAAATATCATGGTATTCATCAATGAAACTTGGGGTTTTAAGCAATTTTGCATAATGTATTTTTTTTATCCAACTTTGGTTTAGTGGTACTTCTACTGGTGGTAGACATGCTGATACAATCAACAATGTGAAATTTGTGAATTCCCTATTAGTCCTTAATCTTTCTTAATTCTTAAGCCTCTTAACCCTAAACCTAGACTTCAAAGTTTGAAAAAATAAGATTTTAAGAAATGTTAAACGATGAAACATAGCCATAGGAATTCTTTAACTTACCCAGATTGAATTTTGATTCTTGAAGTTGAAATTAGGTTGAAAGTTGAAACTGGGTTATTGGAATGGCTTTGTTAGAAGTGGAACTGTGGAACCCATAAAAGGTGGTGCACTGCAATGAGCAAACTAAATACTAAAATGTCCTTGTGTGTTGACCCTCTAACTTTAAAATAAAATCACATAGCAATAGAAACTATTGTTTTTTTGAATATTAAAGTGAATGACACCAAAACATCTGCTCGTTACTTATGGACTACATAGTACACATTAGGTAGTACATGCCACATGGCTGACAACATTTAAAAAAAGCAATTAATGATTTACTCCTACATTGACAACAAATTCTAAACCATTGATCTTTGTTAATCTAACAGTTACAGGGTGATTCCAGAGGTTTTAAGTTCGAAAGCCTAGCGCTTTATGCATTTCATTCTAGAATGCAACTACAACCATAAATAATAAACATAAAACATGTGTTTTAAATTTGAATTAAAATTTAATGCGCTAGGATTGACATCAAGGCCAAGGGGCCAAAAACTCAATGTTGCAAAGACCTTAATAAAATGAATTACAATGTCACATTCATAGCACATTGCACAAACATTAATAGCACTTAACTTGCAAAGGACTTAATAAAATGAATTACAATGTCACATTAATAGCACAACCATTTATTTTATTACAACTGAATTATAATGTCACATTATTACATACTACAAATACAAATGTAAATGCAAGCACCAAGCTTTTGCTGAACCGCTAGTGAATAGTTGAAATCATAAATATGATACATGTATCTCTGAAAATAAATGGAACTTTATGGGTTAACCATAAGCTCTTAAAATAAGCACATGGGACTTGTCAAGTCAGCCATGCACTCTGAAAATAAATGCATGGGGAAAGGGTGCCCAATCAAACTGGGGAAATGGGAGCTATGAAGATACAAATTGTACTTATTCCCTTTCAGAACCAGACTCATGAACAAGATGAGGGGTTGTAAAATTTCTCCTATGCAGAAGATGAGCACTAAAAATAAATGCATGGGGATTTCCTGGTAAGCCATGGTGTCTTAAAATAAATGCAAGAGACTCTTCTAGCCAACCATGTAGATGATGAGGGGTAGTAAAACTATTCCCATGAAAAAGATGAGCACTAAAAGTAAATGCATGTGAATTGTCTGGGAAACCATGCAGATGATGAGGAGTAGTAAAACTGCTCCCATCTTCTACTTGCAACTTCCATGCACTAGGATAGCACTTATCTCCATCAGAGCTCCTAATCCTGGTTCAAAACATGTATGAGAAGTCAAGTGAACCAAATCAACTTCTTTCCAATTCCACCCATTCTGAACTTGAAGGAAATTGGTCTTTTACTCTGTAACTACATAACTGGAGGCAGGAGAATTTAGAGCATCCCCAATAATACTGCATCATCTTCTTCATGAATCCTTATTAAGTTATTAACCCTACAAAATGAAAACCCTTATGGAAATTCAATGAATGATTTTAGCTGTGGGGTATGTGCAGGATCATCATGGAAAAAACAAGCCCTTAAGTGGCAAAAAAATAAGAAAAATTAGAGTTAGGAAACTTGACGTAAAAATTTAAATAAGTTATCTATGTTATTTCAAAAATATGTAAGAATAGAATTTGTAGCAAGTTTAATGTAGTTTTTAAACTACTAGGTTTATTTTTAAAACAAATCTATTTGGTGAAAATTTGAAATTTCAATGCAGTAGTAATTAAATTTCAGGGAAAAAATAAGAAGTAGGTGTCTGTCTAACCACCCTAACCACAACAATTTAATGATAATATTTTTTTGTAATATTTTAGATATAATTAGAGGACTCATGTCTAGATGTGATGCATATTTTTTTGTATTTTTTTCCAAATAAATAATTAATTATGAAGTTTTTATTACAACTTAAATAAAATATAAAAACTTGTATGTATGACCACCTTAACTTTGTTAAAACTTCATAAAATTAAAACTTTTTTTTAATCCTCTAGTATGCAAAGCATAGAATGTGACACATGTTTTGGATTCAAAAAATGTGATACCGTTTGAAAACCATAGATGTTTTTCAATTAGCCTATCAATCAAGACTTTAGTCGTAATTCAAATAGAAAATGAATAATAATTATTTATTAAATTCAAAGTAAAGAATAATTCATATTGGTGGAAAGTTGAGAGTCTCTTTTGAAAACCCTTTTCATTTCATCAATTTTGGGTAAAAAAATGTCGTCAACCACATACCCATCATATTGCCACTTTTTGGCCCATCATGATCCTGCACATACCATGTGCTCACTATCCTTATTTATGGGCCAAAAGTGCTGCCAAAAGTGCCACTACTAGCTTGGTCCCTTGTACACATCACACATGTCACATGTGAGGTTGTGTATAGTTATGTGTATAGTTACTACTGACTAGTAATAATTGCGATTTGTGCAAACCAAAAATCCAACTTAATCGGTACCTCAAGTTGGCTACATGTAAACTATACTTCAAGTTGACAAGCTGTCAATTGTCAAAAATGATAGTGCTACACAAGCTATTGATTTTCAAAATAACTAGATTATTGACATCATGATCTATGATTCTACAGTACATCATACAATTTTCAATATAAAGCTATCCAATCAATCACTTTGGCTATTCATATGGCATTAATCCATGCCACCACTCAGTACCACAAGAAAATTGAGAATTTCAATAGAATAAATGAAAGGTAGAGTACTTCGACACATTGAAAAGAGAGAATTAAATGTCTTGTTTTACCTTAATCATTATCAATGTCCACTAATAAGTCACAATAAATTTTGCTTACTTATGATCAAAACTATATGCTAATAATTACCATTAGTTTTAAAAGCCACATTTAACATATTTATATTGATCAAACCAAAAGGGATTTACAAGAATGGAGCCATGAAAAGAATTTTAATTTAAGTAGCTATTGCTAAAGACTGAAGTACATAGTACATAACCAGCGTGGCCAAAAAGCCACTAACGATGACAAAAAACCAATCACAAAGTACATATTACAAGAACTATTAAGTTGTAGAATAAATAAAATAGACACATGACACGTCACACAATTCATTACTATTTTTTTTTGTAACATTAGCTGGGGTGATCAACCAGTCGTTTGAGTAGAACATGAATTGAATTTAACAAATTAACAATAGAGAAGAAAATTTAATCACCCAAAACCTTCCTCCAGAACTCCAGACTCTTTAATAATTCAATTTTCGTATCCAATAGCAGACCCCATATCATATTAACCAGGGCAAGAGCTTGCATTGTAGAAGCTTGCAATTCCACTTTCTTGAAGATTCCACCAACATGTGCTAACCCACTTTCAAAATTGTAATGCTCTAGTGCCAACTCCAACGAAGAAATAGAGTAAATGAAAGACTACAAATAACATATTTGTAGTGTCTTCACCAAATATTTATTGAGCAAAATATCCATGCAATTGGATAAGAAATCTGAAGCTACCTTATAATATAGAGCACGAGGGTTGTTCTAAATCCATTCCCTACCCACAATTATTCTTATAGTATCCTCAACCTGCACACAAGGAATTGTAAAAAATATACCCAACTTTCATCTGTCATACCCTTCTTTTCTCCCAAAAAAATTTGGGTAGCATGACATTCCATGAAGACTCCATAATATCTCAATTAAATTGAGAATAGAGAAGCAATAAATCAATGCCAAATATATTCTAAATGATAAGGAAGAACATCAAGTTGGTGAAGTATATATAGAAGTTACCATGAACACAATCAGTATGACATCACACTTATCATTTTTAAATTCACCACTATCATTGATGTGATAATTAACATTTATTTCAACACTTGAATCCTTATAAACAAGTGCTTAAAAAATTAAAAGGTATGCCCATGATAGATGACAAGATGGTTGCATAATACACATGCAAATAAACTATAAAGTTATTTTTAAAATGGGGACATCTCTAGGTTGACAAGACTTGAACCTCAGAATTAAAGAGTCGAGATTTAAGGCTTTGTCATAAAATATTTTTTTCTGACTTAGGTAATATTAAACAATAAACAATGTTACAAGAGCACAATGACCGACAAACCTAAATAATTAATAAAATATCAACCATTGATTTCTAACAATCTAACAGTTCTAGTGTTATTCCAGAGGTTTCAATTCACAATTCTAGTACTTCAAGAAGTTTCTTCTAGAATGCAACTATAGGCATCCATCAAAAATTCATCGAATGGTCCTTCTTTAAAACAAACTTTGGGAGTGTGCATAATTTAAAATGGGGACATCGTTAGGTTGACAAGAATTGACCCTTAGGATTAAAGAGTTAAGATTTAAGGATTTTTCATGAAATATTTTGGTCTAAATTAGGCAAATATTAAATGGTAAACAAGGTTACAAGAGCACGATGACTGACAAACCTAAATAATTAATAAAATCTCAACCATTGATTTCTGAAAATCTAAAAGTTATAGTGTTATTCTGGAGACCTTTCAATTCACAATTCTAGTACTTCAACGATTTACTTCTAGAATCCAACTATAGCCGTCCATCAAAAATTCATCGAATAGTTCTTTTAAAACAAACATTATGCATGTACATAATTTAAAATGGGCACATTGCTAGGTTGAAAATACTCAACCCTCGGGATTAAAGAGTTAATATTTAAAGATTCATCATAAAATATTTTGGTCTGACTTAGGAAATATTAAATGGTAAACACTAAACAAGAGCACGATGACCGACATACCTAAATAATTAATAAAATCTCAACCATTGATTTATGAAAATCTAACGGTTCTAGTGTAATTTCAAAGGTTTCAATTCACAAATCTATTGCTTCAGAGATATACTTCCAGAATGCAACTACAACTGTCCATCAAAAATTCATGGAACTGTCATGGTCCATAATGTCGTGTGGTCACTAAAACTTGGAACCTTAGAACCAAAGTCTGAAGTTTAAAAGTTTTTGAAACCTCTGACCCACTTACTACAAAGATGACACTGGTGAATTTACGCTGACACTTCACCACTGCATTATTTTTGTTAGTTTGATATTATGTTTAATTTTCCAATTTCTTTTCTTAATCATTTGAAAATAGGTTTACTTTTCCAATGAATTTTATATTTTAGTTTGAAAATAAGTTTTAATTGAGCCTAACAAAATTATTTTTTCTGGTTTGAAAACAGGTTTAATTTGCTAATCAAAATATTTTATTGCTTTGAAAATAGATTTTAATCACTAATGGAAAAATTTTAGTGGTTTTAAAAAAAAATCATTTCACCAAAATTTTCCATGGACTTCTAGTGATTAGAAAAGATTCACCAATGGACATTTTTTTTTCACAAAAAACAAAAAAAAATTCCACACAAATTAATATTTTTATCAGGAAGTATACAAGATTTGCTAGGATTTTACACCTTCACTGAGGGGGGGTTTCTTAAATTTTTCCCTAGCAAGTCAAAACAATGATTCTAATGGCATAAGTGATGACTTAGACAACCAGAGACCAGAAGCATTAGGTCAATGCAAAAATAGAATTCCCAAGGGATTTTAGACTCAAAGGTAAATTTTGAGGGATTTTGGAAGCAAAAACCCTACAACAATGATAAGGATCACAGCCCTAAGCCAAAAATGAGGGTCAAAGCCAAGTATTGCAAACTTAAAAATAGAACCAAGAGAATTTTTTGATGGATTCAATCAGTTTGCACTCTCAAGTCCTAGGTTTTCAACTCCCAAATGTTTGAAACAAATCTCATAGAAGACTTTTCGCAATCTTGCAAAGTAGATGAAAACTTTTTCAACTTTACAACTTTGACGACTTTTCTCCAAATAATTCTCTTCAACCTAAAACCTACAATCACACATTCAAGAGGAAAAAAATGTTTTTGGTTAGGGGATAGGGGTTTTCCTTGGTCAAACCCCATTTTGATAATTAAATCTTGAAATTAAATAATGAAAATGCATGAATTCCAATGATTAATGAACAATGTAATGTAACAACTCACCAATCCTCAATTGAAACCTTGGAATGAAAATCTGAATATTAGCATGGAGTGGCCATGTGAATGTACATCTTGATCATAAGCTTCAATATGTAACTTTGATAATTGATCGCCAATGCTACATCATTACGCTAGCTCACCAACATGCAAGAATTTTACATGATGATGAATAACTTGATTTTTGCAATAAACTTCAATAATCTAACCTTGAATTTCTTTGAAATGCTCTTGTGAAATATTAGAATGTTCTTTTGAAAATATTAGATTGCTTAGCTCTTATGGGTTGAAACTATGTGAATTAACCTTATATTTATACTAAATCTAAGAATTATCCCCAAAATTCATATAATTCGGGCTGACATCAAATCTAGGATTGAAAATCATTAAAATACCTCCATAAATCAATTCAAAAAGGGGTGTCTTGTGTGAGGAGGACCCATTCGTCACTAAAGGTGAATGGGTCCTAGCACAACTTTATAGTACCATGCTTCAGGGGATGAAATAACATCAAAAAAACATTTCAAAAATGCCAAGAAAGGGGTGCCTTACATGGAGAGGATCCATTTTCCACTAAAGGTGAATGATTCCTAGCGCCATTTTCTAGGACCTTAAATTTTTCAAATTAAATTTCATGCAATATCATTATTGGGTGTCAGGATAGAACCTTCAGAAAATATAATTAATAAGGCTTAAATTTGAATTAAAGGGCCAATTAAGCTCTAATTAGACACAATTAATTAATGAAAACCTAAATAAGTGTGAAAGTGTAATACAACACTTTCCAACACCCTAAATAAGGTACAATTAAGTATATTTTATTAAAAAGGGCCTTAGATTCAATTTGAATGTGTACAACATATTACAACACCAAACTAGGGCATTATTAGCTTAATTAATTATTCCCAAACATAGAAAAAAGGGTTTTTTTCCATTAATATAATCACACAAGAACTAGTGTGTAGGATTTGTGTAATGAGCAACCAACAGTGCAAGTTACAAAGGGAAATTATTGAGAAATTACATGCAATTATGGATTATTCAACTTGAAGTGTTGATATGGAAACAACTAAGTTTAGAGTGGATGGGATTTATGTTTAATTTAATTGCTATGTGATTTTTAGGTATGGCTAACTTTATATTTACATTTAGATTAAGGAAATCATATTTACTCAAGTAAGAATTTGGTATATTGTAATTCATTAATGAAATATTATTTTTAACTTGTGAAATAATTTTCAAGAAGAGTAAAATATGTGGGTTTTATTCTTTATTTTTTATAGTTATCATTTAAATAGTCATTATATAAATTTAATCAATAAAGTCAAGAATCTTTAGATAGTTATGTCTACTTCAATAATTGATAAAAGCTTAAATAGATAACATTTATCACTATGAATATTCTAATCTCAAAAAATTGAGAAATGATTATTATGTTTTTTCTATAACTAGTTAATCAAAAGAATACTAGGTAAAGAAATGTGACCTTAGAGACCTACATAACCCAATAAAATATCTCAATAAAATTAAGGCACACCCTAGAATATAGTAAACTAGAAGAAACATGTACACACATTTCACCTACGAGTTATATACCATGTTGCAAGTATGAATGAGTATGGTGGTGTTGTCATTAATGTTGTCATTGATGTCAACACAATATAGGTTGTTGCAGAGAAAGGAAACAAGCGATTGCAGGTTGTGCATGTATAGTTGAGATACTATAGAGATGTTGTGAGTACATGGAATTATCTTTATGGTGTTTTAGGTGTGCTGATATGATAAGTTACCAATTGATTTTGAGAAATAGTGAAGAAAAAATTGTGTGTGTGTTCAGAATGTGCTCCAAATTTCTTCTATGTTGATCCTATGCTTGTGCGGATATGAATTATTGTTTATGGGCATCCTTGGGTGATATATCCTGGATTAGAGCTTCTGGTTTGATGAAGAATGAAAGTTGTGTTAACTGGTTTGTGAATTGGTCTGGAAAAGTTGTTTGTATGTGGCCTGGGAAAAATATATCTACTCCACAGTCCTCCATTGGTTTGTTTCCAGTCTTGCAGATCTAGAAGATGGTTTGTAATGGTTCTATCTATGTGAGCTATCAAAGGTGTTCATGGTTTGGTGCTCTGAAAGAATAGTTTTAGAGTTTATGTGTGTGTTTGTACAATCCAAATGGACTAATATAAAGTATTATGTGTATGAAGGTTGGTGCATTTGTTGTGGATGATTTTGAAGGCATCTAAGATTTGTTCTAGTGTATGGTGAAATGTGTTATGTGGTCTTCTTGTTATCTTCTTGTTGCAGAAGCATGTACTTCAAAGTTCATTTATGTTTTCATTAGGCTTTGCTGACTTGGTGTCTACATGTCATACAAAGGATAAGTATCAATTAAGGAAGCATGTGATTGATCCAAGATGTTCTTTTAGGTCTTGGTTAAGTTTTGGTTTGGTCCACTCTCATTCTCTTCCACTGTGGGAATGTTGAGTTTCTGACCTAATTTGAATTTGTAATATGAAGTGTGTGTAGCTGACCTTAGAGAAGTAGAAGTGTGTGAAAGTGAATTAAGGCATCAGTACTTTAATGTGTTAGACTCTTGAAAGTAGTGAGTTGATGGTGTCTATAATCTTCTGATCAAGGCTGTGGATGTGTGTAACTTGTTGTGGTGGATTTTCTGTTATCTTTTGTATTTGTAGGTAGTGAGCCTCCTTGTTGGATAGTGAATCCTATCTATAGGAAATGTGCCTTGTATCCAGATAGTGAGTCCTATTTTTAGGCAATGAGCCTTGTATTCAAACAGTGAGTCCTATCTTGGGTAGTGAGCCCTTTGGTGGTGAGCCTCTTTGTAATCAATTTTTCTATTACTTTATATTGTGAGTTAATATTCATCATTGTTTTTCCCTTATTATGTTTTCCACATAACTCTAGTGTATCTTGTTTTGATATTGCTTTATGTTATTTGCACTTCATCCTCATACTTAATAACAAATTGAAGTGGATGTGGAGTTATTAATTGTTTGAGTTTTTTGGATGTCATTGGTGACAACTAATTCAACCCCCCTCTCAGTTGTCTTGTGCCTTTCAACATACCAATGATTGTTTCAGTGGAAAATATTTTCCAATTAGCTAATAGTTTAAATTTGAGAATCAAAATTTGACTAATAGTTCAAGATGTAAGGTGATTTTAATCACCATATTTTTATAAAATTTTATTTTAGTCTTATTTAAATCATCAAATATTTATTTTATTAATTTTTTTAACTCAAAAAATTGCCATAGTATTTGATACAAGATTAGTATATATTTTCCTTAATTTTATAATTTATTGTAAAAGTTAATTTTCCAATAATTTATCATAATTATTAGTTGTTGTAGGCTCATATCACCAATATTATGTTGCAACCATTGATTTATAATATAATCCAAGATCCTCCATTGTATTTTGTGAGGTAAAATATACCTATGAATTGTAATTCCCATGGGAATCAAATTTTATTTTGGATTGTAGATCTCCATTTGAGATTATAACATCATAAATTATCACCCTTGATAATTTCACTCTATTTTTTTCTCCCCCTAAGTTATTGGACCTAATTGAGCACTTAATTTCATAAATTATGCATTTCATGGCCCATTTTAAACATTTTTTGACTACTTGCAAGCCCAATTTTTTTTATCTCATTTAATACTTTTCCCTCAAATCCAAAAATTCTAAAACTAGGTTTGGGATACTAGTGCCTAGGGTTCCTATGTCCCCCTATTTTGGCTCCAAATTCAAATATATTAGTGTTAACGTTTTATTATTTGAAATTAAAATATCTAAAGTTGGCCATTAGGACTTAATTTTTGGGGAAATTAGAATAGTTTTGTATAAATACATAGTTATTGCATCATTTAAAAACTAAGTGAAAGTATTGATAATAAAAGGAAAGAATTATTATCAAGAGCATTATCAAGCAAGTCAAGAGTAGCCATTAGAGGATCTATTATAGAAATTCAAGATCCAAACATCATGTCAATGTGTATGTGAGTGTGTTTATGTTGATATTTTCATATTGTTTGTGGACAGCAATCCTTGTAAAACTCCAAGTAATTCATGCAATTCCAGTAAGCAAGATCCAAAGCTTGAGGAGATGTGAATGACTTTAGTCCTTCAAGGAAGCTATTGAAAGGTGGTGAGTTGCATAATTTTGTGGATTCATCATTCCTTCCTATCATTTATCCTTTTATCATTGGCATTGCCATTATAGAATTGGAAACACTAGCACAAGGTTTGACTAAGGAAAGCCCCTAAATGGCATTACCTTTTTCTTTCTTTCAATGTGTAGGTTTCAGGTTTGAAGATGATTGAAGGAAGTATGAAGATAGATTATGCATTGTTGCAATTTAACCCCTAATCCTTGAAAACTCATGAAAACATTCTTACAAAAAGATCTGATAGTGATTAAAACAAAGAAAAATAGGTTCACCAAAATGAATTGATGAACAATGTATCTACTTCTCTATATTTCATTCAATATGATGGTTATAATGTATATATGAGAATAAAAAAAAAAAACCTAACCAATATATCAATCAAAAGGAAGGTTTTAAGAGGGTCAAATGTTGTGTACCTATTGCAAAAAGTTCTTATTCGGGCCTCACTGAGGACTCATTCGCCCTATGGAAAATGGGTCCTACCTAGGGTTTTGGAATATCAATTTTTGGGTTTTTTTCTTTAATGTTTGCACTCCCAGATCCTAGTCCAAGATTATTGGAAACTTGGAAATAAATTATATAGCTTAGTTTCTATGAATTTGTAGGAAAAGTGAAAACTTTGACAACTTTGCAACTTTGACAACATTTTTTTTTCTCCAAATGATCTTCAACCTAAAACCTACAATCACACATTAAAGGAGAAGAAAAATATTCTTTTATTAGAGAATAGAGGTTTTCCTTGGTCAAACCCCATTTTAATAATTAAACCTTGAAGTCAAAAAATGCATAAAGGAATGATGAATGCATAAAATGCAATGTCACAACTCACCAAAACTTAATTGAAACCTTGGAGTACAAATCAACAATCTTGCATGAAGTGGCCTCAATGGATATAGATCTTGATCATGAACTTGATTTGGAATATTCTTGAATTGGATTGTAAAATGCTACATCACAACATTGGCTCAACAACATGCATGATGCACTATTCCTTTTACATGATGAAATGGATCTTGATTGTTGAAATATTCCTCTATAAATCTACCCTTGAATGCCTTATAAATGCTCTTGAATTTCTCTTGTGAAATTACTCTTTGATTGCATAAATATTTCTTATGAAGATCTAAGATGAAACTTAGTGACAATATCCTTATATTTATACATATCTTACTATTAATTCTTAAACTTCAAAATATCACAAGCCGACATCAAATATAGGATATGAAATCATTAAAATACTGCAAAAAACATATCCCAAGGGGGGGTCCTAGGTCTAAGTAAGGACCCATTCACCATGTGGTGAATGGGTCCTAGCTCACTTAGCTAGGACACACTTCAAACAATGTGAAAGAGCATATGAAAATAGGGTCCTAGGACCTAGTGAAGACCCATTTTCCAAGTGGAAAATGGGTCCTAGGTCACTATCCTAGGACACACACCTTAAAAAATTTAGTGTTGTGTAATATCATTTATGAATGTCTGGCTTTATCCCTCAGAATCTATAATTAATTGGGCTTAGATTTGAATTAAAGGATCCAACTAAGCTCAACTAATTAATAAATCCCTAGATTAGTGTAAAAGTATAAATATACACTTTACAACACCCTAAATAAGGCACAACTAACTCCATTTTATTAAGAAGGGTCCTAAACTTAATGTGAATGTGTAAAACACATTACAACATGAAATCAAGGTATAATTATGCCAATCTTAATATTAATTATTCCCAAATTAAGTGTGAAAAAGGGATACTTTTTTCTACACTACATTTATCCCCCACTTTAGTGTGAAAAAGGGATTGATTATTAGAAGATGAAAAAATAGGTTTGAATATTTGGGTATGTGCAGGATCATGATGGGTATGTGGCTGGTGACTTATTTTTTACCCAAAATTAATGAAATGAAAAGGGTTTTTAAATGAGATTCTCAACTTTCCACCAATATAAATTATACTTTACTTTGAATTTAATAAATAATTATTATTCATTTTCTATTTGAATTATGACTAAAGTCTTGATTGATAGGCTGATTGAAAAACATCTATAGCTTTCAAATGGCATCACATTTTTTGAATATGAAACATGTGTCACATTATATGCTTTGCATACTATAGAATTAAAAAAAAAAAAAAATTCATGAATTTTTGACCAAGTTAAGGTGTTCAGACATACAAGTTATTATATTTTTTAAAAGTTGTAATAAAAAATCATAATTAATTTCTTACTTGGAAAAAAATTACCAAAAAATATGCATCACGTCGAGACACAAGTCCTCTACTTATATATAAAATATTATAAAAAAATTATTATTTTATAGTGGTTAGGGTGGTCAGACACACACCTACTTCTTATTTTTTTCCTGAAATTTAATTACTACTAATTGAAATTTAAAATTTTCACCAAATATCTTTTTTTAAAAATAAACCCAATAGTTTAGAAACTACATTCAATTTTATATAGATTCTATTCTTACATATTTTTGAAATAATATAGATAACTTATTCAAAATTTTAAGTCAAGTTGTCTAACTCTAATTTCTCTAAATTTTTCACCACTTAAGGGACTATTTTTTCCATGATGATCCTACAAACACCCATTTATTCTGGAGGAAAAACATATGGGATAAATTTTGTTTTCCCAAGGGTAATTTATTTATTTATTTTCTTTGTCATAATAAATTTCTTACATGGGATAATATTAGAAAGAGGGGATTTTAGCGCCCTTCTAAATGTGTTCATTACGGGGTCAATGGTGATTTTTATCTCATTTATTCTTCTAAAATAATTTTTTTAGGGTCATTGGAGGTCATGGTGGCATATCTATAACCATAATGAACCCATTATTCCTACTATTTCTCTCTCTAAGTTTTGGGTTTCCCTTGTTGGAGTAGCCAAGATATGCTTGTAAAATCAAAATAATCCATAAATTAACATATGAAAAATGATAAAATATCATAAGCATGTAATATGTTGTAAATTATACAAATGAGCCTTTCTTATAATGGGAAGAAAGAAAATGTGATAAGGTGGGAGTTAAACTCTTACTACCCTCTAAGTATGAAATAAGTGTATGAATCTATGGACAAGTGTTGAGACACTTGGTGAGTCTACATGAGGTGAGACAAAAGTCTAGATAACCTCTAAGTATGATTAAGTGTAGTGTGAATATGACTCTACTAAATAGGATAAAACCTAACACCCACCCTTAAGTGATAGTTATGGAGTAAGCTAAACACTAAACTTATGAGTCTCGAAAACAAGGCCTATTAAGCTAGTCATGTAGAATAACGATCTCTCACAAATGTGGAGAAAGAAGAAAATTCAAAGGGGACAAAACTCCTCTTCAAAAGAGCGAAAAAGATAGAACCTCCTAAAAATATGTCCCATGAAGATGGGAACATGATGATGAACTCCTAAAGCATGTTGAAGTTGTAAAATCTGCTAACTTGTGAAGTAGCATCTATTAGAATCAATGATCCTCCAAGAAATGTAAATGAAGATAAGAGAAAAAAACCCTACATGATTGAACCATAAATACATAGGTGGTGTGTGTAGTGTTAAATTTCCTAGTCTAAAATGCAAAACAAAATGAAATGCAACCAAGGGAAACACAACAACACCTCAAGATTTTCCTAGTTAAAATTGAACAAAACAAAACAAAATAGAGTGAGTTACCTTATCTGAGTCAAGAGGTTGGTTGGCCTTGTTGATAGCTTGATATGTGTGCTCCTATATTGATTTCGATAGCATAACAATTTGATTTTTTGCTTTATTTGGATGCAAGGATGGATGAAAATGGCTATGGATCCAAGGGTTTTGGCTATGGAGATGGTGTGTAATCTTGAGAGAATGATTAGGGTTCTAGAATGGTTGTGAATGTGGTTAGGGTTACAAAATGTTTAAGAGAATGCAAAAAAGACTAAGTATTAGTGTGAATGGTGATCCTAAACCTACATAAACACAAAGAACAAACACACAATTAGTTCCAAATGCAAGTTAGAAATAATATTCCCCATGAAATTCATTTGAAACATAAAAACAAGAAATAATAGGAAGAACACAATAAAAAAGCTATTAAATCATATTTAAATGATCAAACTCCCAATCCCATGGGGGAATTGGTGCCATTTTGATGTAGAAAATGTCCCTTTTCCAATCCCTTGCAAGCTTGATGATGATTGATGAAAATTTGATGCTCCTTGGTGAAATTCCTACATAACCTAGCTATTAAACTTGATGAAACCTAAGAAAATGGATGAACAATGGATGGGAAAATCCAAAATCTCAAGATAATGACTTTTCATAAACTTGTGGATCCAAAATCCAAATGAGAGCCTCTTATTTATAGATAAGAAAGATGGAGAATGAGAAAAAATAGATGAATGTGGGATAAAAGACCAACCAATAGCACAATAACACTTGTCAACATGTGAGTGGACAAAGGTGGAGCACATTTGGATGAATGTGCACATTAATGCTATTAGGTGGAAATTCAAAAAATGGAGAAGTGACAAGTTGGAGGGAGAGAAGAAATGAATTAAATGCCACTTGGATCAAGGCAAGGACATGTAAGAAACTTAAATGCCCTATTGGATGTACAAACCCTTTCAGAGGGATTTTTCAAAATTGGAGAATATTCCCTTTTTGATGCCTTTTTGAATGAAAATAGAGATTTAATAAATCAATTAAATGTATTTTCATGTGTAAGTTGTAAAAGCTAGAGGATTTGATGGAGTAAGATTAGCATTAACTAGGATTTGATTAATTAAGATGAAGATTAGCTGATTTGACAATTTGACTTATAATTTTGAATTAATTTAAATCAAAATGAGAGGAAAATGATTATTAGATTTAATTAAATAAAGTTTAATTTGTTTAATTAAAGAGAGATGATGTTAGATTTAAATTAAATAAATATTGATTTATTTAATTTAAAGGAGATGATGTCAGAGGTTAATTAAAAATAAAATTGGTTTATTTAATTATAGGGAAAAATGTGATGATTTAATTAAATAAAGTTAATTATTTAATTAAAAGAGGAAATTAGGATTAATTAAACAAAATGATTTATTTAATTAATAGAAGGTGATGACTTAATCAAATAAATTTGATTTATTTAGTTAAGAGATGGAATGTGATGAATTTAATCAAATAAGGGTTATTTAATTAAATGATTAGCAAAGGAGATGATTCCAGATGAACTGGTGTTAGTAAAATCGGGATCAGGTGTATATAATCAATCAATGTATTTTATGTGTCTACATTTTCCCCCTCTTTGAAGCAATGTACCCACTATGTTGGTTCAAAGAATAAACTTTTTGTGATCAAAATTCAAAAAAAAAAAAAAAATTTAGATGCCCCACTACTGCCTCAACAAATGAATTATGTTGGTATACTGCCCCCTCGAGAGATCGAATGAAAATTTGGATTTTTGGGTGATCTCGCAAAAAGAAAGAACAAGTTGCCCAATAGGCTAGCCACACTAGCCACCACAAACCCCACCTTAGGAAGACCATTGGGATGCACTAATCCAGTAGCTATTGGCATAGATTGCAACATTGACAACCAAGAGAGATTAGGTGAGAGTTGAGCAAGATCAAGCCATACAACAGAGACAGGCCACCGAGCTATAGTTGGCACAAGAGACTGGGAGACACCAGTAGCTTGAGAGTTCACAGGCTTGAACAATCCCAACACACATGTACTGAGATTCGGTCATGGAGGTAGAGTATTATCAAGTTGACTATCATCAGGCAGTGCCTCGAGTAGCCCAGACACCAGACTTCTCACAATAGATAGGGAAAAGGCAGGACTTGCCAGGTGAGGGGAGCAGCCATCAGGGCTAGATTCATATTTTTGCTTAGAGACAACATTCTTTTTGCAATCCACAGGATCATTTTTGATAGCCCCATGGGTGATTGTATACTTTGATTGATATACACACATTTGATCTGGATTCTTGTACCATGATAGTTGTATTATTTTGATGATATATGATATGATATGGTTCAATTCAATATAATGATGTGTATATTCTACTTATGCATGATGGATGGATTTATTTGATTCCTTATGTACAAGGTTCTAAATGAGATGTTCTATATTATGTGATGCAATGTGATGATTCTATTTTATGTGATGTTATGATGTGATGCAGTGATTACATTAATGTTTATGGATGGATGCATTTCTTTTTCAGTATCTTTTCTGTGCATTTTTATGATGATGTATGGATGCAAATGTTATGATATGCTATGGTGATGAGATGTATTAAATGCTCCTTTTTTCCTTTTTTAGTACTTTTTTCCAATATATATGGATAACATAATAATGCACGTATGGATGACATGATGATGCTTATGTTACGATGCTTTTATGTTTATGTAATGGATGCAAATGTATGGTTTATGAGATGCTTAGAATAACCAATCTATATTATGCAATGATGAAATGCAATGCATGTGAGATGATTAATTTTTCCTATATGATATGATATGCATTATGTTGATGGTTTGTGGATGGAGGATGGATGCATTGGTGATGTTTTTGATTAACTGTCATGGTACCATGTTAGCATGGAAAGAAGACAGAAGAAATAAGAGAATACAACAAGTCTACCTTATTAGAGATGACAACAATCAGGATGATGATGATGATGATGATGATGATGATGATTTTCTTACCAGGAATTGGTACTTTAAAATGGGCTACCTACCTTATGCTTGATAATACACATAGGTACGATGCATCAAGGTATAAAGAACCAGGAAGGCGTTGCTCCTAGTGTGAAGGACTTCGAATCAAAAATTAGATAAGAGTACTCCTATTCACACCTGACATATGAAACCTCATTTAAAATGCAGTTCAATATGCAAGTTAAAAACAACATTCCTCTCATTTTGATTTAAATTAATCCAAAAGTCTATATCAAATTGTCAAATCAGCTCAACTTCATCTTAATTAATCAAATCATGATCAATTCTAATCTTAATCCATCAAATCCTCTAGTGTTTGCAACTTGCACATGAAAATACATTTAATTGATTTATTAAATCTCTATTTTTATTCAAAAAGGCATAAAAAATGGAATATTCTCCAAGTTTGGAAAATCCCTCCAAAAGGGTTTGTACATCCAACAAGGAATTTAAGTTTCTTACATGTCCTTTCCTTGAGCCAAGTGGAATTTAATTCATTTCTTATCTCCCTCCAACTTGTCACTTCTCCATTTTTTTGAATTTCCACCTAATAGCATTAATATGCACATTCATACAAATGTGCTCCACCTTTGTCCACTCACATGTTGACAAGTGGCATTGTTCTATTGGTTGGTCTTTTATCCCATATTAATCCATTTTGTCTCATCCTCCATGTTTCTCTTCTATAAATAAGAGGCTCTCATTTGGATTTTGGATCCACAACTTTATGCAAAGTCATTATCTTGAGATTTTAAATATTCCCATCCATTGTTCATCTATTTTCTTAGTTTTCATCAATTTTCATAGCTAGTTATGCAAGAATTTCACCAAGGAGCATTAAATCTTCATCAATCATCATCAATCTTGCAAGGGATTGGGAAAGGGCCATTTTCCACATCAAAATGACACTAATTCCCCCATGGGATTGAGAGTTTGATCATTTAAATAGCATTTAATAGCTTTTTTTAAATTTTGTTCTTCATAGTATTTCTTGTTTTTATGTTTCAAATGAATTTCATGGAGAATGTTGTTTCTAACTTGCATATTGGACTAATTATGTGTTTTTTCCAACATTCTTTTCATGATACATTGGCTCATTTTTTATAGCCCCATGGGCGATTGTATACTTTAATTGATATACACACATTTTATCCTAATTCTTGTACCATGACAGTTGTATTATTTTAATGATATATGATATGATATGGTTCGATTCAATATGATGATGTGTATATTCTACTTATTCATGATGGATGGATGTATTTCATTTCCTATGTGCCATGTTCTATATGTGATGTTCTATATTATGTGATGCAATGTGATGATTCTATTTTATGTGATGTTATGATGTGATGCAGTGATTATGCTAATGTTTATGGATGGATGCATTTCTTTTTCAGTAACTCTTTTGTGCATTTTTATGACGATGTATGGATGCAAATGTTATGATATGCTATGGTGATGAGATGTATGAAATGCTCCTTTTTTCCTTTTCAATACTTTTTCCAATATGTATGGATAACATGATAATGCATGTATGGATGACATGATGATGCTTGTGTTATGATGCTTTTATGTTGATGTAATGGATGCAAATGTATGGTTTATGAGATGCTTAGAATAACCAATCTATATTATGCAATGATGAAATGTAATGCATGTGAGATGATTAATATTTCCTATATGATATGATGTGCATTATGCTGATGGTTTGTGGATGTAGGATGGATGCATTGGTGATGTTTTTGATTAATTGTCATGGTACCATGTTAGCATAGAAAGAAGAAAAAAGAAATAAGAGAATCCAATAAGTCTACCTTATTAGAGATGACAACGATGAGGACGATGACGATGATGATGATGATGATTTTCTTACCAGGAATTGGGACTTTAAAAAGTGCTACTTAACTTATGTTTGAAAATACACATAGGTACGATGCATCAAGGTATAAAGAACCAAGATGGTGTTGCACCTAGTGTGATGAAATTTGAATCGACAATCAAATAGGAGTACTTTTGTTCACACCTGACATATGGAACCTCATTTAAAATGTAGTTCAGATATTTTAATTATCTTAGACCAAAACATAGAAAGGAAAGCCTTCCTATGTGGTCAACAAGACACCTAAAACACCCTCCCTACAAACCAAACAAAGCACGCATGACCAAGGTTATATTACAAGAATATCACACAAACACAACAGATAAAAAGATAATGATCATTGCCCCATTATTTTCTCTCTAAATCCCTATGTGTGGACATCATTGAGAGGTCATTGGAATGAGCGCAATAAGATAAGCCAAAAGACAAAGATAAAATAAAAAAACAAGTTAATGTTCTTCATACTGCTAGCCAAGACTAAACTATAGTGATGCCTGATGTTGATGTCCATTGTAGGAAGGATGCATCCTAGGACATGATGATATTGGATGATGATGAGTTTTGATTGGATGATGGGCTATTAATATCAATAGTTGACCAATTTGCTTACTTATTGGCCTAGACTTGAGACTTTGACGATTGAGTTTTCTCTTTGTAACTTGGTAAACTTGTTTCCGACTGTTTCACCAAAGGTTAAGGTTGATGATGATTTATTATGAGTGATGTTTATTTTGGGTAAAAGTGAGATGGGGATGGATGAATTTTTTTTTCAAATATTTGGATGTTTTTTATGTTTTTGAATGTTTTGAGGCTGTTTTTGGAATTTTCAAGATGTTTTACAAATGTTTTGCTTTTCAAATTTTCTAATGTTTTGGGGTTTTATGAGATTTTGACCAAGAGACTAACCTAAAGACCTATTCTAGGGGCCTCAGGGGCTGATCAAAGATTCACCTTTCCTACGTTATACACGTAGAGACCATGTAGTTCGACTGAAAAAGACTCATTTATTGATGAGATATGGACAAATGGATTGTTAGTTTATTATGATGGACTCCTAAAGGACTGACCTAAGTGTCTCGGGGGATGATCAAAGATCAACCTTGCCTACGTTCAGAGCTCAGAGACCCATAGTTCGACAAGATGACTCTATTTTTGACATTTTTGGTAAACTTTTTGACCTATTTTTGAATTTTGATATGTTTTGGATTTCTGGTTTTACGATTTTTTTTACTTTTTGATTTTTTGATGTTTTTTGATTTTTTGATTTTTTTATGTTTTTTGATTTTTTTATTTTAGGGAAGGCTTCATGAATATACATGAATCCAAACAAATAAGAACATTCCCCCAATCTGATGCGATAGCATACTCTGATATAGGTAGGACAAACTAACCTTGTGAATGGGCCGATTAGTACTAGGAGGGATCATGACACAAACATAGGACCAAACTATGATGAAGAAATGGATGGGTGATCAATGGAGATATGGAATATGATGGATGATGGATACCTGATGGATGGAAGTGTGATGGATGGATGAATCGTAGAGATCGTGGTGGATGGTAAGTGCTTATTTACACAAGTCGCTTGTTTGCCAAGTTTTCACGAAGGTACTTTCCCAAAGCACCACCGAAGTGGTTTTCACTAGAGGATGATTTTTTTCTCTTTATTGTTTTTAACCCTTTTTCTGATTTTTTTGGATTTTTATGTTTTTTTTATTTTTTTTGTTGCCACCAAGATGCCTGTTTGCTAGGTTTTCTTCGTGGTGACCATTTTTTCAAGACATTTTCTCATTTTTTTATATTTTTGATTTTATACCTTGAAAAATTAGGCATAAAACTTTTTGAGATGAGAAGTATTAATAGATCCCTGGAAGGTTCCCCTTCTCATGTTGATAACTGATATGCCCCTAACTTGTAGCTTGTTGCAATGACGAAGGGTCCCAACCAATTGGGTTTAAACTTTCCCTTCTTGTCTGGATTGGAGATAGTTTTCTGATTTTCCTTTAACACAATCTCTCTAACTTGGAAATTCTTAATCCTGATCTTCTTGTTGTAACTCTACTTGAGTCAGTTTTGGTAAATTTGAAAATGTTTTAAGGCATCCATGCACTTCTCATCTAGTAACTCTAGCTCATTCAGTTGTGACACCCAATATTCTTCATCTGTGATGAGATTCTACAATTATATTCTCAGGAATAGGAGGTCAATCTTGATAGGGAGTATGGATTCTAATCCATAGACTAGGGAGAATGGGGTGACACCTGTTGGTGTGCAGATACTAGTTCGGTAGGCCCATAAGGTAGGATTCAACTGCAAATGCTAGTCACGAACAACATCATTGACTATTTTCTTGAGGATTTTCAGGATGGTCTTGTTGGTACCTTCTACTTGCCCATTTCCTTGGGGATAATATAGTGGAAAAGTGATGTCGGATTTTGAATTTTTGGAATAGGTCATGAACATCCTGATTCTTGAAAGGTGTCCCATTATCTGAGATAATGGCTTGAGGAACACTGTAGTGGCATATTAAGTAGTTTAGGATGAACTTGGATATCTTCTTTCTAGTAATGTAGGTCATGGGGATGACTTCCACCCACTTTGTGAAGTACTCAATGGAGGTGATGATCAGGTTATGTCCATTGGATGATGTGGGGGTAATTTTTCTAATGACATTGAGCCCCCACTATGAAAAGGTCTGTGGTGTAATAATCGGGCAGAGCTCTTGAGCTAGTGCATGAATGAGATCCCCATGTTGCTGACATTGCAAACACTTTTTGACATAGTCATGTGCTTCCCTTTCCATTGTAGGCCAATAGTACGCAATCCTTAGTAGTTTCTTCTGCTAAGGTCATACCACTCAAATGTGAACCAAAAATGTCATTGTGTATCTCAGTAAAAGCAGTCAAAGCTTCCTTAGTGTTTAAAAAATGTAATAGGGTTCCTTCAATGCTTCTACAGTAAAGGGTGTGTCCTAGGATGACAAAATGAGATGATTTTTTGACAAAGGCTCTCTTGAGGTTTGAGGTTATATCTACAGGGAGGACTCCTATTCTCAAGTAAGTGTATATATCATGATACTAGGGATCATTAGGACCAACAATTTTACACACAAATTGAAACTCCGGTACCTCGAATGTTGGTACGAGAACCTACTCTACAAGGAATTCTTTCTTTGGGACTTTGTGTGGGACATCAAGTAATGATCCAATGGTTTCCGTAATGCCTACTTCTCTATTATTTTCTCTTGGTAGCTACTCAAATGTGATATCAATGGAGAACTCTGTGAGGTTTCCTACCAGTTTCTTGTAGGGAGTCAACTTTTTGTCCTTGGTCTGGTACTCACCATTTACCTAGTTGATTATGAGTTGTGACTCACCATAGAATTTGAGTGCCATGATCTTCCACTACATTGCAATTCTTAGCCCTATGACAAGGGCCTCATATTCCATGATGTTATTTGTGCAAGGGAATGACAGCTTGTATGATTTTGGTATGCAATCCCCTTGTGGGGTGATGAAAAAGATCCCTGCTCCTAACCCATGTTGTTTGTCGGATCCATCAAAGTACATTTTCTAGTGATCTACTACACTCAAATTAAAGATTGATTCATCATGGAACTTTGATACAAGTGGTTTTTCTGCTTTAATGGGTGCTTCTGCTAGTTGATCTGCTATTGTTTGTCCTTTGGTAGATTTGTGTACCACATACTTGATGTCATGCTCTGTCAGGATCATAACCCATTTTTTTTTGTCCCATGAGTGTTGCTTTGGACAATAGGTACTTGAGCGGGTCTATCTTTGCAATGAGCTTTATTTGATGTGCCAACATGTAATGTTTGAATTTTTGATCTATGAACATGACTACCAAGAAATCTTTCTCAACGGGTGTGTAGTTTAGCTCATGTCCGACCATGGTCTTGTTGATGTAATAGATAGCTTTCTCTTTACCATTTTCAACATGTTGTGCCAAGAGAGTGCTGAGAGTTGTTGCTATTGCTGATATGTATAGGATCAATGGTTTGTTGAGAATGGGTGGCATGAGGATTGGTGGCATGAGTAAGTACTCCTTGATATTTTTGAAGACCTGATCACATTTCTCATCCCATTTGTATACTACCCCATTGTGGAGTAGATGAGGGTATGGGATTGCCTTGTCTACTAGTTGTGCTATGAATCTGCGGATGGACTAGAGCCTTCCTTGTAGACCCCTTAGCTACTTCAATATTTTTAGTGCTTCCATTTCGAGGATGACCTTAACTTTATTTGGATGTACATTGATTTGTCTCATGGATATAATATACCCTAGGAGCTTTCCTAATTGTACCTTGAAGACACTTTTTTGGCTTTAGTCAGACCTTGTACTTTTCTAGTCTATCAAAGATGGAAAGTCTCAATGTTGCTTATGTGATCTCGATGTTTCTTTGACTTGGCCAATATGTCATCCATGTAAACCTCCATAGTATTATGGATCATATCATGAAATATTATTTTCATGTTCCTTTGATAGGTTGCTCTTATGTTCTTCAGCCCAAATGACACATATTCCAACAATATGTTCCCCATGGACAAGTGAATATAATTTTGTGTTGGTTTTCCTTTGCTATCATGATTTGATTATAGCCTGAGAATACATCCATTAATGATAGCATCTCATGTCCTGCTATCATATCCACAATCATGTCAATTTTTGGGAGAGGAAATTCATGCTTGGGACATGCTTTGTTCAAATCTTTGAAATCGATGTAGATGTAGATGCCCCTAGTGGGATTTGAGAGAGGTACAAGATTTGAGACCCACTCTGAATAATCAATCAGCCATATGAACCCTACATCTAGGAGCTTTTGTAATTACATTTTGACCAACAATTCTATTTGAGGATGCATTTTTATTAGCTCTTGACTCACTGGATTTGCTTTGGGATATATAGCTAGATGGTGGACCACGAAATCTAGATCAAGCCTAGGCATGTTAGCATAGGTCCATGTAAATTTGACCTTTCTTTCTCTTAGGAATGCAACTAGGAGTTCTTGTTCTTTTGTTAAAAGAGAATATGCATATAAGGTCAAGTGTGGTGTTTCCTCTAATCCCAGGTTAATTGAATTACACCTTTGTACTAAGACCACATATTTCTCCTGATGAATGGCACTAAGAGGAAGATTGAATCCT
Organism: Sequoia sempervirens; assembly: GCA_007258455.2. Taxonomy (NCBI): domain Eukaryota; kingdom Viridiplantae; phylum Streptophyta; class Pinopsida; order Cupressales; family Cupressaceae; genus Sequoia; species Sequoia sempervirens. The sequence goes on from VDFB02193867.1 coordinate 119,240,793, forward strand.
TCATCCTCTGACACCTTAGAGACATTTTCACCATCGGATACATCCTTTATTTTTACTAGATATTATTCTCAATTTTTCACTTTTGTGACTAAAGGATTCAATCGTTTCCCCGTAATAAGCATGTGTGTCTAGTATGATATAAAACCTAGCCTTGTGATCTCTACATGGTATAATATCACATAATCCCATGAATTCTAAGATCACCTCATCATTTTTGAATATGTCCAAACCTGGTGGTCCTCATTGGTCGTAATTGATGAGTTGGCGATAGACTAAGTTTATCTCATGGGTTTGGTTCTTTGACTCAAAAGACATGGTACTAATCATGAGAAGACATGAATCCTCAAATAGCATAGGTAATTCTGTTATAGGATCTTCCTCATCACTACTACTACACACATTAGTTGTGTTGAAGGTAAAGTTATCTATGACTCAACTTGTGGATACGGGTAATTGAAGAGTGGTTGTTGATAGATGAGGGGAAGTTTTAAATATTTTAATGGGGGCACCTCTGCCACATATGGTTACCTTTGGAGGGGTACATTCAAGGCCAAGATTTCTCATGCACTTCTCAGGAATGAGTGGTACTAGAAGACCATTGTCACTCTATACAAGTTTCTTGTTTTTGTCATAGCCCGCACCAAGCATCATTTGTAGTCCTTTACTACTTTCATCGATAGGAAGATCAGGCACGGGCCTTTCATCTTAGTATATCAAGCTTGATTTGTCTCTATCATCTACCACTTCTCAACTTAGGTCTCCCCAACTTCTAAATTTGGAGGGGTCTACTCTGTAGTTTTGGGATGATGTTTCAATTGGCCGTAGTTTCCCGTGAGACCTAGGAGATTGAGGTAGCTCTCCTACCATGAAAGCACCTTTCTTCATTTTATAATCCACACACTCATTGTCTTGGATGACCTTGATTTTAGAGATATCAGGAATGGCGGGTGTCCTTGTCTCAGAAGTGGAAGGAACTACATATGGGTTTGAATGGCCTTCATCATTATTTGGGACCTGTGGGATTTTATAGTACTTTTCTTCTAGACTCTTATAGTCAAAAAAGGGCTTAGGATCCCCATGAATCATGACCTCTTGGTTTTGGTATTTGAATTTGACACATTGATGAAAAGTAAATGCAACTTCTTGCATCCCATGCATCCATGGATGCCCTAGGAGAATTTTATAAGGAAAATCAAGGTCAAGGACCTCGCATGTGGTTTCCATGATGGCTGGACCTACTTGAATATGGAGCTGAATAGTGCCCTAAGACACTCTTTACTAATCATCATATGCTCTAATTTTTATGCATTTACCCTTTTCAATTGAGTCCTTAGAGAATCCCAAATTCTTTATCAGTTTGAGAAAATAGATATTTAGACCTACACCCCCATCCACCAAGACCCTTTTGACTTTGTTCTTATGGACCAAGACCTCAAGGTGGAGTGCACGATTGTGAGATGGTTGGTTGGGGAAGTCTTGATAAAAAAATGTGAGGAGATTTGGGGTGGTAATATTTCTGACCATAGCTTGGAACTGGTCAGCATTGAGATTTGTGGAAATGGTGGATGAAACCAATGCTTCCTCAAGGATCTTTCTATGTGCAGGCAAAATCTTAAGTAACTCCATGATGGAGATTTGAGCGGGGATTCTTTTCAACTGGTCTAATACATTATAACCATTGGGAATAGATTTAGGATTTGAAGTGGATGCCCTAGGTCACTATGATGATTGAGCAATGGTAACTTTTCCACTACATGTGGTGACTCCACAATCATCTTTGGCTCCCTTGATGTTAACAATAGTGGCCCATTCATCTAGGGATGCGACCACATGATCGTATACATAGTTTACATTGGAATTTTTTTGCTTTCCATGGTTGTTCCTTTTGTTATTATCTAAAAGTGGATTCATGTATAGTTTTAGGTCTTGATTTCCAGCAGGTTGTTCAACATTTATGATCTTTTCATCGATGAGTTCTTGGATGAAATTTTTTAGCCTCATACAACTAGTTGTTGTGTGCCCCTTGATTTTATGAAAATCACATAGGTGGTTTTCACTGTACCGTGGTGGTTTCACTTGGGGCTCTTGATAATTCTCATAAGTGGGAATTTTGATGAGATTCTCATTTACCAGTTTCTTCATGATGGATTCAATTGACTCCCCAAGGGTTGTGTACTTTCACTTGAGGGGATATTTGTTTTGCAAAGGTGTTCCCCCTTGATTATTTAGATTGTTGGCTTGATTATTGGGTGGTTTTTGTGAAACCAAATTGGTTTGTGTGTTGTTTCAATTGTGGTTATGTGGTTGTTGGTATGATTGGGTGTATTTCTTTGGAGCATTGATTATGACCTTGGAATCCACCACACCATCGTTAGTGACATCCTTTTTTTGCCCATATGTGAGGTTTTTCATTATAGATGGTGGAAGGGTGGTTGTCTTGATGTTCTAGATATGTGGGAATCCCCCCTTGTGTAATAAGGGATCATTCGATGTTGAGCGCTTTAGGGATCAAGTGGTTGTACGTGGTGATACATTGCATCTTAAGATGGAATGCCAAGGTTTTCTCAATATTGGAAATGATGGTGCAAACTTGTTGTTCTTTTGGCATGGCCCACTTGCTCTTGTTGGCCTTGGGATCACCATTGTTGTAAGAATGAAGCAAGTTTTTCCCCCTTACCTTGTTTGAGCATAGATAGTTCCTCTAGATTAACATCCATGCCAATGTTGAATGCATGATTTTTTATGAATGCGTCTATAATATCTTGGAACTTTTTGATGAGGGCGCAGCCCGAGACTTAGAAAATAACCCACAAACAAGAGAATAATTTTCTTATTCAGAAAATGGAGCTTCTTACATGCAGAGGATCTCAAATCCCCAAGTTCTACAACACATGCAAGTTACAGAAAGCTACAGAATCACCCTTTAACAATATGCGAGCTTGTCCCCAAAAGTTACCCAAAAAATTAGAAACCCACCCATAAATAGAGCTCCTCTTTAGTTTGGAGCCAAAACAACATTCAAATTTGAGTTTTTGCGGTTTGGTGCAAAAAAATTACATCTTGAAGTTCAAATTTCAAAAGAACATTTGCAATTGTATCTTCTGGAAAGTGCGCCAACTTCTCGGGGCCATAACTTTTGATCTGGGACTCTGATTCGCGAACCGTTTGAACCGTTGGAAAGGTCTCAAAGTCAATAACGCGCTTGAAATTTTCTATGCAATTTTGGAAAGTTTTGAGGCCGATCCGGGAACTCTAAGTGCCTCAAATCTAACTCAAAATATTTTCAAGTGCAAATCTGGGCAACTAAAACTGCAATATCTTTCAACTTAGGAATAGAAAATAAAAACCATAAATTGTGAATTTCATTATGACGAAAAGGGTATCCAAAAATGAAAAAACATCTAAAAATTGAGAAACTTGAAATTTAACTATTTTTGGGTGATGCAAGATTGCCCTTACATCACTGGATGCTCCTGCATCACTTTTTGATGCTAGGAGAAAGGTGAGAGAATCACTCCATAGCAAGACCAGCCAAAATTTGAGGAAATAGCCACATCAGATATGTATCATCATATGCAACCTCCATGCAATTTACTTAGAATTCCCTGATGTGATCTTTAGGCTTACCAAGCCCATGTATTTGTCAAATTTAGTGATCTCAAACCCCTTTGGGAATGGTACCATTGAAAGGCTCCTATCAAATGGATAGGGAAACAAATTGCTTGGTGTCTTTGTTGTTTTCCCTAATTGGAGATTGAGCACTTGCTGTGAGAGCAATTTGATTTGCATTTTCATGTCATCTTGCACATTAGGAGGTGGAGTGACTGTGTTTTGAAGTGGTCGAGGTGTTTGAGTGATTGGTGGAGTGTTGGGTATGTTGGTGGGAGTTTTTTGTAAGCTTTGTTGTGAGATCAAGGCTTGCTGATATGCCTGCATTTTCTATTGTGCCAACAACACTTGTTTTTGGTCTTGTTGTTGTTGTGATAACAATGCTTGCTGGTCTTGTTGTTGCTATGCCAACAATACTTGTTTTTGGGATAGTAATTGGGTGGCTTCTTGTTTTGCTTGGTACTATTGCAAGGCTTGTTGATATGCTTGTTGTTGAGAAACTTGTTGTGCTTGTGCTTGTTGGGACTAATATTGTGCTTGAGCTTGTTGGGAAATTTGTGTAGCCTGGGTAGCCTATGTAGCTTGTGCCACTTGAGCTAATTGCACAACTTGGGTAGCTTGGGTGGCTTGTTTTTTTTGTAGTAAAGCTTGATCTTGGGAAGCTTGATGTTCTTGTGCTTGTTGAGAAGCTAGTTATGCATCTTGTTGATTTTGAATTTGTTGAAGTTCGTTTTGGTAGGCATCTAGTTGTGTGGCTTATAATGTGATGCTATATTGGTTTGCTATGTTTTATTTTGGAGGTGGTGGTGTGGATTTAGAATGGTTTTTCTTGTTGTGATGAGAGATATTGTTGTATTGATGATATGGATTTTTGTAGTGGATGGTATGATTGATATGCTTGGTCCTTGGGAGCCCATGTTTTGAGATATTTGGGGGGTGGTAGATGCTATGTTGATTGCTTGTGTTGCTTAGATGGTTGCCACCTATTGTTGTGATATCAATGGAAAGATGGGAGGATTTGGTATGATGTTTTGATTTATGATTGGGGGGTTATTCTAATTTTGTTGATTGATGGTTGGTAAAGGGGGAAGGCCTAAACCAAGGGGTGGTGTGGATATTAATGGAAAATTTGGAAATGGTGGAAAAATGGGTGGTGTGTTCCCTTGAGGAAATGATGATGATGAGGGGTAAAAGATTCCCCTTGTCTGAATAATCTACCTTCTCCTTGTGAAGGCATAGAGAGAGAGGTTTGTGTGTTGAGAGGATATGTTGGTGTTGCGTGAAAAGAATATGGTTCATTAGGATCATGAAAGGTAAGCGAAATGCATGGGTGTAGTGGATTCAATGGGACAAATTGACCCAAGATAGTGTACACATCCAAATCTTGGTTTGTCAAAAGGGGGTGTGTTTGTAGTGCATGAAGTAATAAGGTCCCCTTGTTGACAATTGGCTGAGTTGGAGTAATGGATGATGTGATTTTTGGGATGAGTTGAGTGATTCTTTGGAATGAAGATGTTGTGAATGAAACCGGTGGCATAATCTCAAGAGGTTTCTCCACAAGAGTGCTCAAATCATATTCAGAAGGGAGTTTAGTCCCTTATTTTTCCAATTCAAGCATGTATTGGGAGGGATTGAGTCTCATCATGGTATTGAAAATTTTGTGAGTTTTAGGATTTTGGACCATCTCAATGATTTCATCTTGTGTCATCCCCAAAACATTATTAGTGATGTCTTACACTTGTACTTCCTCTTGAATATTTTGTGATGATAGAGGAAGATTCATTAGGGGATTTCTTGATCCAATGGGATTCATTTTGAGAGCAGTTTGGCTCAAGTCACTCAAAGTTGATGTTTTTTTGTTGGTTTCCATGTTCTTCTTGTGTTGTGATCTAGTTTGCACCATAAAATAGGGATCAATTTTCAAGAATGTGTGAGATGAACCTCTAATTCTTTAGATTGATCTAACTTTAGCCACAAAATAGAAAATATAGGATGATTAAGGATCAAGGTGTGATGATGAGATAAATGGAAGATTGATGGTGTGAATGATTGAACTCTTGAGAAATATTGAAGGACATACTAGACTTTGGGACTATGGATTTTTTATTTGATTTGGTTTGATTTGATTTGGTTTGGATAATGAACTCATAAACTCTAAGAGGTTAGATGTTGTCCTAGAGTAAACTTGTACACATGATGATAATTTGACTAACTGTGTAAAGAAGGATTCATCTACACACACCTAGCCAAACAAGATGATTTTGGTTTGATTTGATTTTGGATCATGAACTTATAGACCCCAATATGTTGGATGTTATCAAGGGATAGACTTGTTCACAAGATTTGATAATTTGACTAAATATGTAGGGAAGGATACATCTACACACATCAAATAAAACAAGATGATTTGGATTTGATCTAGAGGATTTTCAAAAGCCTAACATGAATGATTTTTTCAAGATTTCCTAGAGTTTTTGGTGAGATGATTTTAATTTGATGCTTGAGGGATGGATGAAAAATATTGGTTTTGATCCTAAGATGAACTTGAAAAGACTCTTGTTTACAAGACCTCGGTGTTGAAAAAAATGAAATACTTCCTATGTGATATACTCAAACCTCTGAAAGAGACTTGGATTTTGACAATAGTAAAATGAATACAAATTTGGATTGTTCTTTGATGCACATTTGTAAAAGTTGAAGGTCAATCTTTCTCTACATTCGTAAAGAATAGAAAAAACGTTTCTGACGGGATTTTTGACTAAGACCTTTGGACCTTGGTTTTTAGATTTTGATCTTCCAGGAACTCATTTGGACGAGCTCATGTGTGGGGTTCAATTGTTTGTTAGCTTTTCTTAATGAATTCCTTTTTACCACAAACACCCTCTTGATTAGATTTTCAAACTAGATGTCTAATGTCCTAACTTCTTCTCATCCCACAAAGTGTATAATGTGGAAATGAAGGAAATCAAAGAAAAAGTTTCCTATTGTTGACCTTAGTGAGAGAAAATTATGATGAAAATTCAAATGCTTAGAAGCCTCTAAGGATAGAATCCATAGGGCAAGAAATAGCACTTGAATTTTTTCAAAGGTATTTGCTCCTCCTAAATGGTTTGAAATTTGATGTTCATGTTGAATGTTTGTTTTACAATGTTTTAGATCCAAGCAAAGTGTTTTTGATTCCAAAACAATGCACAACCCTAAGATAAAATAAGACAATATTTGTTGAGTTCCCACTTGTATAAATCCAGCTATTCCTTCTCTTAGTATATGATTGGATGCTTGACCACACTAGCTCCCCTCCACAAGACACACTTCTTGGGTCATCCAAGCATCAATACCCATGAAACTCCCATGGCATACTTCTAATCTCTACTAAGAGCTGTAAAAATGTGGGATGGCTTTACAACGATCGTTCTTGCACCAACAAATAGATAAGGATATGGCCTTCTAAACAAAAGATTCTAGTATAGGAATTTCATTCATGGGGGATCATCCATATGATAAGAGATAATTTATGTCCTTGTCATAACAATCCTCATGATACTTGAAATTTCCTCAAGTACCCACACTTATATACCAGTTGGAAGTCACTTGGCTTTAGCGTGTTCCTGGTTGGGTCATTCCCTATGGTGATTATTTTTTTCCCACCAGGAAGGCCCTCTAAGAATAAACAGAAGTGAGCAAACACATCCGTAGTTTGCTCAATATTTATTTAGAAACAAAGAGAGAACACAAGAAATATGCACCACTCACACTCACAAAATTTGTTCAATTTTAAGAACCCAAATGAAATGTGGAGGAAATCACTTATACAACTTAATATGGGTATGTGTAGGATCGTGATGGGCCAAAAAGTCGCAATATGATGGGTATGTGGCTGACGAATTTTTTCTTTACCCAAAATTGATGAAACAAAAAGGGTTTTTAAAGGAGATTCTTAGCTTTCCACCAATATAAATTATGCTTTAATTTGAATTAAACAAGTAATTATTATTCATTTTCTATTTGAATTATTACTAAAGTTTGGATTAACAGGTTGATTGAAAAATATCTATAGCTTTCAAATGGTACAACATTTTTTGAATCCAAAATATATGTCACATTCTATGTTTCACATACTATAGGATTAAAAAAGGAAAAATTGAATTTCATGAAGTTTTGACCAAGTTAACGTGGTTAGACATACGAGTTTTTATATTAGTTAAAAGTTTTAATAAAAAATTCATAATTAATTATTTACGTGGGAAAAAATTACACAAAAATATGCATCACATCGGGACATGAGTCCTCTACTTATATCAAAAATATTATCATTTTATTATCGTTAGGTTGGTCAGACAGACACCTACTTCTTATTTTTTCCCTAAAATTTAAGTACTAGTGCATTGAAATTTCAAATTCTCACCAAATAGATTTAAAAAAAAAAAAAAAACCTAGTAGTTTAGAAACTACATTCAATTTACTATAGATTTTATTCTTACATGTTTTTGAAATAATATAGATTACTTATTCAAATTTTTACGTCAAGTGGTCTAACTCTAATTTTTCTAAATTTTTTCCCACTTAAGGGCTTATTTTTTCCATGATGATCCTGCACATACCCATCTCACAAAAATCCTTTTGATTCTCAAGGTCATCGTGAGGTATGAGATAAGCACATGTATGTCTTTTAAATGATATTACCTTGGATAAGGGATTACAAAACATAAAAGACACATGTTCATTTTAATCCATCAAAAGCAAGAATGTGAGTTCTTTTTAAGTGCCAACTTTGAAGTGTGAGATTTGTTTGCTCAATTGTTAAGTCCAAAAAAAATCTAGTAAGTTGCCTAAGGTTCTTTTTAATCCCTTTGATTTGTCCTTTTTAGAGCCCAAACAAAAATTAGTGAGTCCTAGAAAGCATGAATATCACAAAGTCCTTAGAAAAGGGATTATAATTTCTCCCCAAAGTGTTTAAAAGCACTTGTTATAATGAAATGATGATACCATAGAGAAGCCTTTGTCTTTGTTTTGTCCTTTCAATTTTGATCAAGCCAACCTACAAAAAGGGTTAAAAATATAGAAATAGAAGCCAAAAACCAATTAATATTCAAAAGCAACAAAAATGAAAAACCACATGTTGAAATTAATTTGAAAACTTCCTTTTACCCAACTCCAACGGTGCAATCTGTGATGGTAGCTAAGTTTAAAGAAGTCAACATTTCTATATAGCATTGATGAGACTGATAGTGGTGGATTATGGAGAAACCAGGGCGGGTACCAATTTTGTGGCCACTTCTGAAAAAAAGTTTTAAAAAATGTTCTCACATTATTTCATGTTAAAAACAAAGAAAAAAGTGGAATTATTTGCCTTGGGATACCAACCCAAAGGCTTGGAGGAAGTTCCCAACAAGGCCAAAAACATTGTTTTGCAAATTCTAAAATTTTTCACATAATCGGGTCTGTGCTCACCATCAAGATTGCATCTAGTTCAATATCGACAAAAAATGAACACATGGGTAATCTTAGGTTCTCTTTTAGCTATCCAACGATGCAATTTTTTTCACTTTTTGACAATGTTAAGCCTTTCATCCATAATTTATTTTGTTTGTATGTCTATTTTTTGCTAAAATTTAGTGTTTGGTGTTTTTTTTTTAATAAATTAACCGTTCATCAAAATTTCAAATAAATTATATTTTTAGAAACTAGACTCCATTCTACAAATTTAAAAAGAAAAACAAAAAAAAATCAATTATTTTCCAAAATTTGTAGGGGGAGCACGGCCAAAATTCTACTTTTCAGGAAGTGCCCACTTAGAAAATTAGTAAAAAATCAAATATTCATTAAAAAAATATTAGAAAAATTGTGCATCAACTAGATGTTGTTAGCTAACTTCTGACTGTAGTGATTTTAAAAATACTACAAAAAAGTTCACCGTGCTCAGGTCGTACAAGAGTTGCTATGTTATGTTTTTTCTGAAAAAAACAACACCAATTTGTGTACACCCCTCTTTTGAACTCCTTAATCTCAACTATTTTCAAAATAAATTAGTAGTTTAGAAAGTAGACTCAGAGCACTTTGATCCTTGTTTTTGTTCTATCTCAAAATTTTGAGTGTAACTATCCTCAATTTCACGTCCAAGGTCAGCATTTCTTGATTTTAGAAAAAAAGTGGCCACTTAAGCCCCCTTTTTGGGAACCATCTTGGTGGACTTACCCACCAGTGAGTTAAAATATGGTGTTGTTTTGACCAACAATGGATTTTGAAGTTTGGATAGTTGGTCGACATGAAATTGGTAGAGCGTCACATTTTGGAATTCAAATTTCTTGGCGGGAATGACTCGACAACGCAATTTGGAGTTTGTTAGCATCGCTATAGGGCCTTGTTGGACTACTAATGACATAGTTTCTCTGTCAAGTACGTTGTTTTCCTATCAACATAAAATTTTCAAAAAATAATGGAATTTCTCAAAAAATTGTGTTAGATTCTTCAGGTTCTCTCTCCTAGTACCACAATGTGAAGGGTGATCCTAAACCTCCATAAACACAAAGAAAAAACACACAATTAGTTCTGTATGCAAGTTAGAAACAACATTCCCCATGAAATTCATTTGAAACATAAAAAAAAAAAAAAATATGAAGAACACAATAAAACAGAGCTATTAAATCCTATTTAAATGTTCAAACTTTTAATCCCGTGGGGGAATTGGTGTCATTTTAACATGGAAAATTACCCTTTTCCAATCCCTTGCAAGCTTGATGATGATTGATGAAGATTTGATGCTCCTTGGTGAAATTATTTCATAACCAAGCTATGAAACTTGATGAAAACTAAGAAAATGGATGAACAATGGATGGGAAAATTCAAAATCTCAAGATAATGACTTTGCGTAAAGTTGTGGATCCAAAATCCAAATGAGAGCCTTCTATTTATAGATGAGAAAGATGGAGGATGAGGAAAAATGGATGAATGTGGGATAAAAGACCAACTAATAGCACAATGCCACTTGTCAACATGTGAGTGGACAAAGGTGGAGCACATTTGGATGAATGTGCATATTAATGCTATTAGGTGGACATTCAAAAAATGGAGAAGTGACAAGTTGGAGGGAGAGAAGAAATGAATTAAATGCCACTTGGCTCAACACAAGGACATGTAAGAAGCTTAAATGCCTTGTTGGATGTACAAACCCTTTTTGAGGGATTTTTCAAACTTGGAGAATATTCCCTTTTTTATGCCTTTTTGAATGAAACCAGAGATTTAATAAATCAATTAAATGTATTTTCATGTGGAAGTTGCAAAAGATAGAGGATTTGATGGATTAAGATTAACATTAATCAGGATTTGATTAATTGAGATGAAGATTAGCTTATTTGACAATTTGATTGACTTTTGGATTAATTTAAATCAAAATAAGAGGAAAAGGATTATTGGATTTAATTAAATAAAGTTTAATTTATTTAATTAAGGAGAGATGATGTTAGATTTAAATTAATTAAAGATTGATTTATTTAATTTAATGGAGATGAACTTAGAGGCTAATTAAATAAAATTGATTTATTTAATTATAGAGAAGAATATGATGATTTAATCAATTAAAGTTTATTATTTAATTGAAATAGGACATTAGGATTAATTAAACAAAATGATTTATTTAATTAAGAGATGGAATGTGATGAATTTAATCAAACAATGGTTATTTAGTTAAATGATTAGAAAAGGAGATGATTCAAGATGAACTGGTGTTAGTAAAATTAGGATCGGGTGTATAGGATCAATCAATATATTTTACATGACTATAGTTCACCATTTAATCAAGGGATATAGGATGGATGGTGGAGACTGAAAGAGGATAGGAGATCAATGGTTGAGGTAAAAGTGTTGACTAAAGGAATTAAAAATTCCTTTTTTAATATGCATGGGGAGGATAAAACGAATTTAATATTCCTTAGAAACCTTGGATGAATAAATGGAATTTAAAATTCCATTGGGAATGACATGGGGATTGTAAATGAACTTAAAAATTCCATGAGAGGACCTTGGGAAGACAAAAAGGAATTTAAAATTCCTTGGGGAATGGGGAGAGTTGACCAAGTGGTTGATTAAACTAGCTAATCCATTATTAGAGGATAGTTAGGTGGCTAATGAAGATTAGGAGCCAACTTACAAAAGTTGGAGGATGTAACACATCCTAATCATGGATTAGACATGTGCACACCCCTAATGATGGGATTAGGAGGTGGATTAGTATTAAGTGAAGATTATGGAGGATGGAAGATGAAGGGAATTAAATAAATTGGTTATTTATTTAATTCCTCAGAGGAAAGGAATAAAGGGTAAAGTATTTAATTATTTAACTAAATACTTTAGGGATTTTGAGTACTTTACGGGGTATTAATTAAATAATAGTAATAATACTTAATTAATGCCAATGAGAGGATATTTAGATGAAAAAGGATAAATTTGACCAAACATAAGTGGCCAAATTTAGGTGTCTACATTTTTCCCCTGTTCAAGATGGTGTTATGAAGTAGCATCATTTCAAAGAAGATTAAAAGATAGCACCAAGAAGAAGATGGTTAGATTGGGAAAGATTCTCCAGTCATGCAAAAAAGGCTAGGAATAAAGATGATAGGAGTGAGGATGAAGATTAGGGATTGAGGATGCCCCCTTGAGAGGACATATGGGTTCAAGAGAACACTGGTGTGCTCTTGAAATGGATGAGATGATGAAAGGGTAGATGGGGAAGATGATTCAAAATGATGGATAAGAGAGGATGATAAGGAATAGGAGATGATGAGAGGAAAGCAAGCACAAATGGATTTAAGGATAAAGGTGATGTTTTCCCAGTCAAGCTACAAGCCAAAATGGGTTGATTATGGATGGGGTTTTGTTGATGATGGAATTATATATCCCAAAACAACACAAAATGATAGGGAAGAATACATCCTGATGATGATGGTGAAAGTTTTGTTGATGAGGGAAGGATACATCCCAAAATAACACAAAAGGATAGGGAAGGATACATTCCAATGATGATGATAATGAGTGTTGTTGATTAGGGAAAAATACATCCCAAAACAACACAAAAGGATAGGGAAGGATACATCTTGATGATGATGAAAATGATGATGATTTGATCAAGGCTTATAGCAAGGCTGGGAACAAGACCAAGGATGTGATTAGATAATTTTTACTAGATTGAATGGATGAGGGTTGGATTGATATGTGAGATGGTTGAAATGAATGAAAATGATGAAGGAAAAGATGCTTAGAATAACCAATCTATATTATCCTAATAAGATTGAAGAGATGATGATATGATGAAGATGAAGAAAAGATGATTAGAATAACCAATCTATATTATCCTAAGAAGATTGAAGAGATATGATGAATATGAAGATAGTGGAGGGATGAAAATGGATAGGATAGATATATGATGGAGAGTGATGAAGGGTAAATGGATAGTAACCAAACCAAGCAAGTTAATTGGTATACATTATGTTGCCATGTCGTGAGCACTTAATTTGATATATCATGAGATAATATGCACTATGGTATGAGGAACCAAGGTGACTTCATATCACATTCATGGGACTGACACAACAAACAAAAGGTTAGTCCAACATCCCAAAGTCACAGGGGCTTTGGTAGGGTCAATGTTGGAAACCCACAAACATAATGGATGTCCCAACGTAACACAAGACCACAAGGATCTTGGTGGGTACTATGTAGGATAACCAAGAAGACAAAAAAAAACAAAAGATCAAGATATGCCCCTATGTTTACTAGTCAAAGAACACCATGATATGATGTATCAAGGCGACCCTAATGAGCTATGATATAAAGCTCAAATGATAAAGAAAACCCAAAAGCATCAAAAGATCAAAATAAATCTCAAATTTCCTTTGCCACAGGATCAAAAGGTGGAGGGGATTGATGTGGTCTAATGTAGAAAGGATGCATCCTATTAAGACAAAAGATGTGGACTAAGCTAGATGATCAACATGATGCAGGATACCTGAAATTGATTGGACCTTTTGATACTATTGGATCTCATTTGTTAAGAACCAACTAGATAGGGAAATACTTGATGAAATGACACAAGACATGAGAGACAAGACACAATACTGACACACCCTAAAGACCTAGAGGCTTGGGGGTCGATCAAAGATTAGCCTTCCCTACGTGAAAGTGCAAAGCCCTCATAGTTTGAAAAAAGGATGATGACTAACCATGGATAAAATCAAAAAGAGGACAATGGAGACCATGATGGATGACAAAGACTGGATGAAAAAAATCCCCCTGGGAGGATCAAATGATTGACCTTGTGTACGTGAAAGTGTAGGGGCAATGTAGTTTGACTAAAGGCCAAAGATAGACAATGCATAAAGGATGATGAGACAACCATGATAAGTGGATAGAATGATGAAGTTGATATTGTGAGATAGGATAGACATGGTGGATAGTATGGTGGTGATCATGTGTAGCTCAGGAATAGGATAGCTATCCAAATCATCAAAAGAGGAATTGGGAGGATGACATGATGGAGAGATGAGTGGTGAGAAGTGATAGGATATTGGAAATATGTGTGAAAGAAGTTTGATTGATGGCGTTGAGATAGATGGAATTGGTTTTCATGGGGAGAATCCTATAGCTAGATACCAATTGGTGAATTCTAGGAATCCACCAAGTCAAAATTGGAAAATTCTCGCTCCCAACAGGGTGTTCAAATCACCCGGATTTTATGAAGTATAGGTCCAATGCATGTCCATTCACCAATGAGTTTTTTTGAGGAATATTTAAGAAAAAAATTCACCATTTTCAAACTACGTGTTTCAATTGGACCAACTAATATTTTCACTTGGAATCTTGAAAGCATTTAATAAAACACCTACGTATTCACCAATACTATTAAACCAACATTGTATTAGGACACATTTCACCAATTAAAATTTACAAATTATAGTTTCTTGTGAAGACCCATTTTTCCAATTAAAATTTATAAATAGTTGCTCATGAGGACCTATTTTTCCAATAACATTAACAAATAATTACATTTGAGGACACATTTCACATTGAAAATTATAATGTATCATTGTATAAGTGAGATTCGCTAAATATTTAATATACCATTTAAAAATCCTGTGGAATTCACCAAATATGGAATCATGGATTGATATAAATACAATTGAAAGTTTCATTTATTCTTAATTTCTTACACATTTTGTTCAATTCTAAGGTTCTACTTCTCCATTCAGACCTAGAAGTCAGCAAACTATGAACTACGAAGCTAAAAATGTAGGCTTAAAAGGTGAGTGATCATTTCTTCATAGTGTTATTAGTTATAATAATATGTTTTCTTTATCTATTTTCCATTCTTGCTTCAACAAAGTGAACCTTAGAACCAAACTCTAAAGTTGCAAATTTTTTGAAACCTCCGACCCACTGAATAGAAAAGGTGAGTGATCATTTCTTCATAGTGTTATTAGTTATAATAATAAGTTTTCTTGATATCTTTTCCATTCTTGCTTCAACAAAGTGAACCTTAGAACCAAAATTTGAGGTTTTGAAACCTCTGACCCATAGAGTAGAAAGATGACCAAGAAAGACTTGCAACTCAACAAAGTGAACCATCAAAAAAGTCAGAGAATCAATAAGTTGTGAAAATTTAGAACTCCACAACAAGGTTATAAAACTTTGAGGACTAGCGACTAAGGTTAGGAAAAGACAAATTTTTATATTGTATCCATGGTATTGAATTTGATATGTGATTTTGCATCTTTTTTAAAGAACACTTATCACACTACTTATAAATTCCTATTGCATTTCCATTCACACAATCTTTGATAAATAACTAAAAGGGGTATTATTAATCCATTCCTTGAACAAAAGCTAATAGTTCAACATCCATAACTTATAAGTTATAAGCTAATAGAAGCTAATAGTTCAACATAAATAGCTTATAAAGGCATCTAGTGTCCACCCAACTTAAACAATAAAAGATTAAACTACCAAATCACCTAAATTATACTGAGAAATCCTTACACATCGATCACCATAAAATATTTATTCACAGATAAACATTCCACAACAATGAAACTAACCAAAAATCTATCAATCTCATGTAAATAGAAATAGAACTTTTGAAAGAAAGATAACAACTAAACCAATATCACTACACTTTGCAGAAATTTTATTCACAGATAATAACAACCCAACAATATAGAAAAATTATACCATCTATCATCCTAATAATAGATATCACACTAGCAAACATTCAATATAAATAGAATAAATTTATACACCATAACTCAAAGATTATGCATGCATAAACTCCACCAATGTATTCTATATAAAAATAATAGATAATAGCCAAAATAACAAAGTTTTCCCTAATGAGTAAATCAAAGTTTTCTCAAAAGAGCCTAATAACATTAGTTGAACCAATATTTAAACATAGCCAATGTCTTTGGTAACGATTTCTTGAAAGTAACTGTACTGAAAAATTAAAAGAATTCATTCACTTAAAAGTGCCAACTTTAAAGAAAGTATATGAAAATGCTAAAAATAAACTATGCATCATTCATAGCTACTTCAACTTCATCAGCTTCCTACTCCTTGTTCTCTCCTTGTCACAAAAAATTCTTTTGCATCTTCATTTTGGCTTTATATTCCCTATACCTGGTAATGATTATAAAAATCTCCCTGTTGCCTGGTTTCAATGTGATCTGAAGCCCAGTTGTCCATTTTTTGAGTGCAACTTCAGACTTGTTCAGTGTGTTAGACCTCCTTTATAATTCAGCTTTTAAATTTTTGAGATAAAGCTCTAGCCTCCCAAGCTTTGAGAAAGATTATTTAGTCATCGTAGCAGGATGTACTACTTCTCTGTTGAAGACTTCTCTAAAATTTGAGTAGATTTCATTTGTGTCTAGAATTTTCTCATCAAAACCATCCATTATCCTTCACTTGTAGATCATGAAAGTTCCCCTTGATTTCTCCTAACATATCCAAATACTTCTCCAACACATCTGTGATTTCCTTTACCAGGTCATCTTATATGTTTAGTTTCTATTTAAGTGAATCAAGCCATGAAGGATCTAATTCCTTTGGATCACTAACAATATATTCATTTACCAACTTCAATAGATCCCTGGAAATTAACTCTTTCATTTCTTCCAAAACTACAGACAGCTTGGTTTGATCATTTCTAACCTATTGCAGTTCTGCTATTAATCGTTTTCTTTTATCAACAATGTTAGTGTAGGAAATCACATATATACTAATAAAAAATATAGCTTCTTGAGACAATTATTCAATCCACTCACTAGCAGCCTTGGAATAATTTATATTTTTCTTAATCAATTGCATCACAAACTCATCAATAACTCTTTCTTGGGAACTAGAAGCCTCAGTATACACAAAGGGAGAAATAATGGAATAGATAAAGTTTTTGAAATCCAAAATTTGAGATTGCAATTTGACCCTTTCTTTCCTTTCTTCTTTTACCCACTTGGCTAAATAATTGACTAAGTAACTGGCATGATATACATCACCTTCAAGTGTCTGGGGACCCATGTCAACAAGTATGATTTTATAATCATCCATGGTTATCTTATCATCATCTAAATCTTTTAAAGGTTCTGCAATTTCTAACACCTGATTACCAGAGACAACATCATTTAGAATTCTTGACATTTTATGGGCTTTCTTGGGCCCTAAGGAAGATTGGAGTAATTTTGGTCACTGTATCTACTCCAACC
The DNA here is from genome assembly GCA_007258455.2 of Sequoia sempervirens. NCBI lineage: Eukaryota > Viridiplantae > Streptophyta > Pinopsida > Cupressales > Cupressaceae > Sequoia > Sequoia sempervirens. The sequence continues at coordinate 119,258,144 of VDFB02193867.1, forward strand.
CCAACAAATGTCATAGGAGTGTATTTCATCTTCTTTTCTACTGCTTTCCTCAACCATACTAGTTAATTTTCTATTACATTGGGGGATTTATCTCCTTGAACAACCTCTCCAGACTCGCTAAAAATAATTGATATGTTTTCTACAAGAGGATATTGAGAATATTCTTCAGACAAGGGCAGGAAAGTACTGTCTTGAACAATATGCTTAAATATGCTCTCTGAATTATCTTACACAAGTTTTGTTTGGAAATTTTTCTTTTTAAGAGTAGGGGTGGATGGGTTGTCTTGTTGACATATTTATTTTGATTTAATTGATTTCTCTATCTTTTCACCATCACCCCTAGATTGTGAATTGGTGCTAGAAGAGTTGATGACTATCCTCGTCGATGATGTACCTCCAAGGACTACTTGGCTAGAACCTTGCTCATTTTTCTGGGATAATTTTGGTTCATGAACAGAACCAACAACCCTACACCATTTTCCCTCCAACCAATCCTGAGTCCTTTTGAGTACTAGTTCAGCCCATTTACTCATATATAAAACTTCATCTTTATCCCAGTCAACTTTGGGATGTGATTTATCAGGCAACTTCTCGTATTCAGGGTCAAGAACCATCGAATCTTTAGACACATTTTCAGGAATTTGGAAAGAGAGACCAAAACTTTGTATCTTCTCAAGGGTTAACCTTATATGGTCCCTTCTAAAAACTTTATTTCCATCAGCATAATCTTCCTAGAAATCTTCGATGGAAGGTTGGTGTTGATACAAGTGAGAGGCATATAGATTTTTTCTCACAAAGGCTTTGCTGTCAAAATTAGTTCTTACAAACAAGTACTGGAGATTATATTCTTTGAGAATCCGTTCAACATTCCTAGCCATCTAATTACTTTTGCAAGAGAAAGAATGAGTAATTAATGAGAAGGTATACCCTCACCTTGCCATATTCATGTATTTTATATTTACTATGGCCATTTGTCTGCAGACCTCCAAAAATACCAGTAAATCCTTAGGGTACTTAGGAAATTTAAGTGGAGCCTTCTCTTAACCTCCAATTCTCAAATAAGAAAAACTTTCAAACTAGATATAAAAACTTCCAAACTTCAACACCAGAGATTTTGATTCAGGGGAAAACACATTTTAGGGTTTCCATCCAACTTTCTCACAGCTTCCATTAAAAAGGCATCATTAACAAGACAATATTCTCCCATCCCAATTTTCCTAGTAAATTGCACATAACACTTAGGCATAGGCATTCCAGGACTTGGTGGTACTTGTGGTTTCAACCTTGGCCAATAAGCTCTTTGACTAGCAATGATATATATCAAACAAGAACACAAATGAAAGGTAGCATTCTTATGAAAGTTAACTAATTTCTCATGCAAATGAAAGGAAATTATATTGGACCAATTGATAAACACATTATCATCATAGATAACTAAAATGAATTGACACATCCAGCCTTCAAATAATTCAACTTGTGCATTCTCAATGATACGATGAAGTAAAGCAATAACATCAGCAATTTCTACTTTAAAATGTGTCCTCTTAAGTTTATTGGGAAATTGAGACTTACCTTTCTTCTTTGATTTTAACCACCCTTTGGCCATAGAATTTTTACACCAAGTTTCATTAGTCTTGAAATTTGTTAGTTGTTACAATAGACATCTCCTTTATGGGTGCCTTCTCTAGAATTCCCAATGATTGATAAATTGCCTCTAAAAAAAAAATAGCTACAATAGTTTCATTTGCGGCCTTGATTTCCTGGGTTTCAGGAATGTATCTTCTCGCACATGCACCAATTAGGTCAACACTCAGCACTACTTTTGGAAAACCTCTAGCTTGAGCTAGTCCACTTTCGAACACCTTCACATCTATAGAATATTTTTCTTTACTATCCAAATGTGCCCAAAATTCTTCCAATTTAAAAAGTCCTAGCTCTGTATCCCTCACACCGAGTCAACGATTTTCGATTTCATCCTGCATGAGCTCACTATGCCTAATGAGATGCTTCAATTCCTAAAGAAATAATAGTAGCAAGTATGCTTGAATGTTTGAGAAAAACTATGCCACCCACGTATGTCGTTATACCTCGAAAAGATAGCCTTTAAACCTGAATGCTTTTGGAAATTCTTGAAAATACAATTCAAGTTCATTATGTACATAGCATTCAATGAGATGTCAGATGATGGTGCCTTTGAAAGGCAATGTTTGAGAAAAAATATGCTACTTTCAAGGCCAAGCCATCTAAAATGATAAGACGTGCAATCAATGTGGAGTGAAACGAGAATGCAGGCTAAATGTCTAAGAAAATCTATGCCACCCATGTATTCCATTATTGTTGATAGGACATGCTTTAAATGTGGCATTCAATTTCATACCTTGAAAAGATAGCCTTTAAACCTGTATGCTTTTGGAAATTCCTAAAAAGATAACTCAAGTTCACTCCATACATAGCATTCACTAAGATGTCAGGCAAGATAAGTCCATAAGGTCACGTGGTCACTAAAACTTGGAACCTCAAAACCAAAGTCTAAAGTTTCAATGTTTTCAAAACCTTTGACCCATCAAATTCGATTAAATCCACACACCGTAACTCAAAGGTTACGTATTCATGAACTTAAGTTACTCAACAAAGTGAACCAATTTGGGGAATTGGGTAGTTATGAAAATTTAGAACTTCATGACAATGCGACATGTCATATGGTTATAAAACTTAGAGGCCTAGCAACTAAGTTTGCTTTGCTCCCTTGAAGTTGAGTCTACAACGATACATCAAATGTTCTATCGAACCATTGAGTAATTTATGATATAACTATTAAAAATGTGTTTTAAAGTGTTTTTACTTTTAACCATTAATAGCACTAAGCACAATAACACTTAACATTGCAATTGTAAAGGATTTAATAAAAGGAATTACAATGTCAAATTAATAGCACAACCATTTACTTTAGTAAATATGCATGCAATTACTTTTTTTCTAGGTAAAACACTGCTAGGGGCAACACCCTGTATTGATTATCAAAAAATTATTACATGAGTATCTATTTTTCAAAAAACCACCCTAAAGGCCTTTTTTGTCAAGTGACCTTCCCTGAATAGCTAGCCCACCCATATTTTCATGCATTATAGAATTCATTACAAAATTGTCCTGAATTTAAGTATAGGCATTCCATGACTTTGCACTGACTCAATTACCCTATTACTGCTACTATTTATATTCAATAGCAAAAAGCTGAAATCATACCCAACCAAACTTTATCATTCATCATCATCCTCTGACTCTATGTGTTTCAGGTAGGCCTTGTAATTTGCAGTCATCGGGCAGTCTACTCCACATTTCTGGTGTGCTGGGCTTTTAACTTTTTCTTTCAGATCCATGGGATCATTCACAGGCCATTATTCCCCATCTCCAATGTCTCAATCATCATCACTTGCTACAATTTCCTTTGCCAGACCTTCGTCCTCCGCATATCTCATTTCCCACCCACACAGGAGATTGATCATCATCTTTACTACCCAGAGGAGAAAAAAAATGCTATGGTCCCTTTCTGTCCACAATTTTTCAAATCCTTCTGGGTTGATGGTTTAGACCAAAGGAAACTTCATTACCTCTCTCCCTCTCATCTGCATCATGTAGTAGTTTTGTGGCATGGGTATTTTCCTATTCTCATCCACATTATCTAGCACCACATCAATTTTTCCCAACAATGCATGCACAAAGACCATTTGGGTCAATTTTTTACTTATCTCTTTCGAGACTCCCATATGCAAAAGGACTGCTAAGAACATTGTTGGAATCTCTATATTTGTTCTAGCTTTGTGGTAAGCCTTCAGAAATTCTGGCCCAACCACCTACTTGGTTGCCCAGAGAATAAGTGGATGGGTCGAATTCATCATCCCTTGCAGTCGCTTATTGGTTATTTCCCCTCTAAAGGTCTGCAGTTGCTTCTTTATGTCCAATGCAAGCGGCGTTTCCATTTTACTCCTCACCCACAACTTGTCTTTCTAGGATTTTCTACCACTACTTCGAATTTTGCAAATGGAATATGATAAATGGCTACTTACTCCACCTTTGCATGTAATTAATACTTAATTTCTCAAATGAAAAAAAAAATGTTTTGAATAACTCTTTAATATAAATTTATAACCATTTATTATATTACAACTGAATTACAATGTCACATTATTACTATAACTATTACCTACCCTATTTAATAAATTATGGGCCACTAGTGCCACTACTAGCCTAATTCGCACAAAGAAAAAAACCAACTTAGTCAATTCATTTATCTTAAGCATTATGTACAATTAAATATTAAAATGTTTAATTTGATTGACATCTGGCGACATGCAAATTGTACCTCAATCTAGGACAAGTTGTCAAAATCACCAGATTCCACTCAGCACTACCAGTGCCACTCAAATGATATGTAATCATTACAAATCTTGTTTCATTAAAGCTATAGCAACTATAGCCATCCATCAAAAATTCATCGAATGGTAGTGGTGCATAATGTCGCGTGGTTGCTGAAACTTAGAACCTTAGAACCAAAGTTTGAAGTTTCAAAGTTGTCAAAACTTCTAACCCACTGACTACATAGATGACCACGAAATACTTGCAACTAAGGTTAGGAAAAGCACCAAAACCTCAACTTTCGTGAATTAAGATAGGAAAGGTGGCAAGGATGGTGAATTTATGAAATGAAGATTGTGAGCAGATTTTAGCAAGTGGACATGACTAGAGGATCGATGATTAATTAAGATCAGTACATGTGGAGTTTGGAAAATTATTCTCTCGACAAGGCCTAAAATTTGACAGCCACCCCTACCTGTCATATGAAAATTTGTAATGTTTATTTTCATTTAAATGTCTATCACTTTACGTATTATGAAAAAATTTAACTATCAAAAAATATTTAATTTATATTTTTTAATAAAAATATTTTATATTAAAATATTATTGATTTTATTAATCATACATATTAAATAAATGCTATAAAATAAATGTTGTTGAATTTTTTTTATAGTTTAATCCTTAAATTCATCTATCTAAAAACATAAATTATTTGTAAAAGGAAAATAAAATTTCAACATGCCCACCAATAAAACCAAGTTACAAAATGTTGTATTATCTTGAAAAAAATAAAAGTTGAGAATCACTATAAACAAAATGTCATTATATACTTTAGATTTATCTTCATCCATCAACTACCAAAAATATTCCAATTTTAAACTAATGCTATAAAATATGCTTTAGATTTATGTTCATCTATCGGGCCATCAACTACCAAAAAAGATAATTAACCAACATAGTTTCCATTTCCAACATATCAAATTATCCTTAATCTACCTGCCTAAAATCCAGGCATAACCCCCAAAAAATAAAATCACAGACAAGATTTAGTACACTAATCTTTTTTTTAAAAAAACTTGTACAAGTCAGACACCTTCGATGAATTACCCATCTTCATCTTCTTCCTCGGATGTAGACCATTCTTTTCATGCATCTCTACTCTAGCGATGTCTTTGAGATTCTTTATGACCTCCTCAACCTCCATTAGCTGGACATAGATTTTGAGTGCTTGCCACCTATGCTCCACACCTTCTCACCACAGATCTTTGGTGCATCCTTCTGGCAACCTGATAAAGAGATGATTTAAATCTGCAAGCTTTGAGCCTCCACCATCCATGCCTTAAACCTTAACAAGCCCCACTCTTGGTATCGCTCATTCCAAAATGCCTTCCATATACTCTAAAAAATCTTTGTGAAACAAAGTTTTCATGAATTTCCTCACTACATCCACTGGTTCTCCTAAGTCTAGACCCCAAGCCATGACCAACGAATAAATATCCATTTTGGTCTTGTATGTATGCTTTAATTTTTCAAATCCATTACCCAAAATAAATTGAATTGCTTGTGCCACCTGCACATCCTGGAAGAGAAATAAACCCCGCAACCACTTCATTGATGCTTTTCCAATGAAAGGGTCTAGCTTCCTCCGCGATGTCAAGGTGAAACTAGCCTCCATTTTTTTTGTGGTTCACTTTCTACAGAGACTTCCATGCCTCCTTTTCTTACTAAACAATGTTTAATTTGCCAATGTCTTTTTTTGGCTATTCATATGGTATTAATCCATGCCGCTACCTAGTACCACAACCAAATTGAGAATTTCAATAGAATAAATGAAAGGTAGAGTACTTCAATGCTTTGAAAAGAGAGAATTAAATGTATCAACCACTAATTTCTGAAAATCTAACGGTTCTAGTGTTATTCTAGAGGTTTCAGTTCGCAAGTCTAGTGCTTCAAGGATTTTCTTCCTAAATGCATCTATAGTCGTCCATCGAAAATTCATCGAACAGTTCCTCTTTTAAAACAAACTTTATGCACATGCATAATTTAAAATGGGGACATCACTAGGTTGATGAGACTCGACTTCCAAGATTAAAGAGTTAAGATTTAAGGCTTTGTCATAAAATATTTTGGTCTAACTTAGGCAACATTAAACGGTAAAAAAGGGCATGATGACTAATAGATCCCGAAATAATTAATAAAATCTCAACCATTGATTTTTGGAAATCTAATGGTTCTAGTGTAATTCTATAGGTTTCAATTTGTAATTCTAGTGCTTGAGAGATATACTTCTAGAATGAAACTACAACTGTCCATCGAAAATTCATCGAACGGTCCCTCTTTTAAAATAAACTTTATGCACGTGCATAATTTAAAATGGGGCCATCGCTAGGTTGACTAGACTCGACCCTCAAGATTAAAGAGTTAAGATTTAAGGATTTGTCATAAAATATTTTGGTTTGAATTAGGCAATATTAAATGGTAAACAAAAGCAGGATTACGATAGACCTAAATAATTAATAAAATCTCAACCATTGATTTCTAGAAATCTAACAGTTGTAGTGTAATTCTACAAGTTTCAATTCATAATTCTAGTGCTTGAGAGGTATACTTTAGGAATGCAACTATAGTCATCCATCGAAAATTCATCTAACGGTCATGGTCCATAATGTCGTGTGGTTGCTAAAAATTGGAACCTTAGAACCAAAGTCTAAAGTTTCAGGGTTTTTGAAACCTCCGACCCACTAACAACAAAGATGACCAAGCAAGACTTCCAACTAAGGTTAGGAAAATTTGCACCGACACTTTGCCAATGCATTTTTTTCTTAGTTTCATATTATTTTTTAATTTTCCAATGTGTTTTTCTTAATCATTTGAAAATAGGTTTAATTCGCTAATGAATTTTATTTTTTTGGTTTGAAAACATGTTTAATTCGCCAATCAAAATATTTTATTGGTTTGAAAATAGATTTTAATCACCAATGGAAAAAATTTAGTGGTTTTAAAAAAATTGCATTTTGCCAAGATTTTCCGCAAACTTCTAGCGATTAGAAAATATTTGCTAATGGACATTATTCTTTTTCACGAAAACTAAAAAATTTGCGACTAATATTTATATTTTAATTGGGAAGTATACAAGATTCACCAAGATTTTACACCTTCGTCGAGGGGGAGGTTTCTTAAAGTTTTCCCTAATGGGTAGGAAGATAAGGATGGGGAGATGGAAGGGATGCTATGGTGGATGGATTGGAAGATAAGGATGGGAGATGGAAGGGATGCTATAATGGATAGATAGGAAAGGTAGATGGATGTGGATAAGGATTAGGATAGTGTATAGGTGAGGGGAATGTATGCCAAGAGGTGCCCAAAGAATTCATATATGTTTTCACCTATCTATATCAAGATCACAAGGAGGATGGAGGGATTAAGATAAATGGGATATGACCAGTGGGATGTGTAAGATTGTTGGATGGAGGAGATAGGTGAAGGGGACGCAGTTGCCCCCAAGTACAGAAGTAAGTTGGATGGGGGATTTACACATAACATTTGTTTGCTAGGTTTTCATCATGGTACTTATCCAAGGTGCTTGTTTGCCAAGTTTTCACCATTGGACAAATTATTTCTCTTTACTTTTTTTTTGTTTGTTTTGACTTTTTGATTTTTTTGATTTTTTTGGATAGTATAAATATGGAGATGGATAAGGATATGGATATGGATAAATGGATTTATAAGATATGTGACAAGGAGATGGATGAAGAACTCAAGCATCAAGTTCCATACGAGCTATTAAGATCCCATTTGTGAAGTGTGTCTTCCTCATACAATGATTTAACAACTAGGCTTTTATAGTCATGATTCAAAGATTGAACATCTAACCTAAATAGCTATCTCAATAATCATGAAGGTGCATTTAATTTTTCAATCCAAGGACATGAACTTGAAATGGGTCAGGATAGTATGTGCACTAGGAACCCAAAGTAGTCATTTTCATTCTATAGCTAAGAAAGACACAATGTTGAACATAAAGTAATACAAAACTAATACTAAACTAAAGGATGGATTACTCACCAAGTGGGCCCCTTTGGATAAGTATCCTCTAAAACTAATGAGAACTCAAATAATCAAACTTAAAACTTCATTTCATTCACTCTAAATCAATAGTACAAAAGAGTAGTATATCTGTATTATTAAAAAATTGAAGAATGAAAGTACAATATCAAATAGCGGAACCTCTAGAGAAGGAGCATATGATCCTTATTTATACTATCAACTTAACAAGGTGGTCAAATCCACAACCAGGAGGATGCCATTTTAGGGAAAGTAGAGAAAGTGGAGCAACAATAGTTATGCATGCATGGAATCTGGTAAGACATGCATGTCCAAACATAGATTTGGCACAGTAGTAACACACGCATTTGCTCAACATCATTAAAGTCCACTACAAGGTAGTTACATTCATTTTACATGAGGAATCTCCTATCGTCTACCTCCTTTGACCTTTCAATGATTCCCTAGCCAAATGTTATGGTGCATGCCTAGCTGGTGGTGCCTTCCTCAATTTAGCATCCTCAAATTAAATCTGCATGGCAATGTTAGTACACACAGTAATTGCATATTTGTAACCACCTTAAGGAACATTCATTAATGACATGCAAAATTAATATAGATAGTCCATATAGCATGCCATTATCATTAAATGTTTGTAGAAATAAGATTAAGCCCAATGTTAATAGTTTTGAGGAAATATCATAAAAATTATCAACACTTAACATCAAGGTCCATGATATCTTCAACAAATAAACCATAAATTCCATGCAAAACTAGACCATAAACTAGGCTCATCGCTCCCCCAACCTAAGGTCTTGCCGGTCCTCCAGCAGGGGAAGGGTCATTCTTCTGCTTGGTCAATGCTCTGAAATTTTCAATTGACAACTGTCCCACATCACAGTGTGTTGTGCATGAATTAGGATCCCAATAGAATCCTCCCAATCTATCCAATCTGCTCCTCTATTTCTCTGCAACAATATCCTATCGGTATAACCTAAATTTTGGTACAAGCCACATTAGGATGGGTGTCTAGAAAGTCAGGGGAAGCCAAAATCACCCTTTTGTCCTTCCAATTTGAATATGTCTATCTATTCTTTTAAGATTTGTTGTATAGTTCTAGATGGAATGAGGCTCAGCTTGCTTGAGATAGTTAAGTTGTTCCATCTTTGTGAGAGGTATCTCTTCACAATTTCCTCTCTATGTTTTTTCTTTGCCTCATATTCACTATAAAATGCTTCTATCCAAGGCATAATCCTATTAGCATAGCTAGGTTTGAAAAGAATTCTATGCCATTCCCTAAAAATATCCCCCGGATTGCTTGATTCAACCTTAATGGATAGGGGAATGTTGGATTCCATTTTCTTATAAGCCCAATATTGTTGTCCCCAACTAATCTCATTTTCCACCCAAGACATAAATGCCCTTAACTAGACATCCCCAACATAAAAAAATGGATTCCAATCATGGTCTTGAGTCACAACATAATTATGCAAATAAAAATCACACAACAAATTCTTCATTTTAGGGGAAGCAATCTAATAAGAACTGAAAAATCCAATAGGGGTCTCAATAGAAGGGTTCAAACTTGAGACAATTCTTGCTAGCCTGAAAAAAAATTATCCCTCAAATGTAGAGTATAGACCCTTTAAGGGGTCCTACATTCCAAAATATGTGGTACCAAGGGTGCCATATCATCCACCTTCTTTTTGAAGGTGGCAATTTTTGCATCTTCAATTTCAATTTCCTCATCTCTCTTTTGAATTTCCTAACTCAATCTATGTTTTTCCTCCTTCCATTCCTCTTCTCTTCTTTACATCTCTTTCCATAAATGCATGGAAACTTGTGCATTGAAAAATCATGAGGGTTGTGTATTCCTACTAGTATCTTCTCTGGCACTAATGCTAACTACAAGGATTCAGGTTGTCCTGTCAAATTTGGCTACATGGGTACTGATTGTTCTCCCAATTCAGGTTGTTGCTGCAGGAACTCATGTTCTTGTTCGTATTCTATATTTTGTTGTAGGATATATTTCTATAGGATCTCTTGATGCAGGAAATCCTGATTTTCCTCATACTCTTGATTTTCCATTTCTCTTGCAATGTTAGCAAGATTGACCAATGTTATGTTTGTTGCCATCTTAAATATATCTTCTTCCTTGACATTCTCCTACCCCATTAGAGTTTTTGTTTCCCACTATGATATTTATCTATACTTAGGGCTTTCTTGCAGAGGCATACCAAAGGTTGTCCCAACTAGTCTTTCTTTCCTAGGAGGGCTCTCATATTTTTCTTTGGTTGCAGGATGAACAGTGTTAGCCTTTCTCTTCTTAGAGCTTGGCACCTCTTTTTTAATTGGCTTCCTTTTAGATTTTCCTCTTCTTGTTTCTACCTCTCTTTTGTGCCCTAGTTTTCATTAGAATTCCAAGTGTAACATCATCATCAGAGTCAGGGGAAGAACTTTCTTTGTTTGAGTGCTCTATCCTAGAAGAGCTAATTTCTATGGTTTCTTTTGCTATAGGAGGGTTTACACTAGGGCCTATGACAGAGGTTGAAGCACTAAGAGTTGCTTCAACCATGTTCAATCTCATGCTAAACTTATGGGGTTGAGGTAAAACCATAGGTTGCAAATGCTCATATCTAATTTGATCAATTTTTATGAATTTTTCCCAGGTCATTCTAGATACATCATGCTGAGACTTCTCAATTAGCAATTTAATCAAACAATGGTGGGAAACAAAATTGTCCCTACCTTTTTGAGTCTCAGCTGCCATGATTGAAAGAAGATTATATAGCATATTTGGAATATTCATCCTCCTTCCAAGCCTCATGTGATTCAAAAGCTTAAAGTGCACAGAATGAAAATTTGAATGGAGACCTTCATAGGTGATGTATTTTATGATATAGAAAGATATCTTCTTCCATGGATCGGGTAAAGAAATTATCCTCACTCCCTGTTTATCTATGCTTAATGGAGGGTCATTTGGCTTTGTAAATTTGGACTTCGTTGACCTGACATCTTTGGAAGCAGGGTAATTTTCACCATCAGTAGGTAACCCTATAACTTTTTCAATTCTTTCTTTAGTCTCTATGATCTCCAACCTTTTTAACGTGGCATTCCCTTCAGACAATGTTTGAGTGAATACTAGTGCAATGTATACATTGAAATCATCCAGTTTTAGGAAGTAGTCTATCCACATGCAGTTTCTGAATTCATCCATGCATTGTGCATCTTGTAATTCTCATCTGAAAACCAAATTCACCTAAAAACACTCTACAGTTTCATTCTTGTAATTCTCATCTAAAAACCAAATTCACCTTCTTTCAACACTTCCTAAATTTCCAATGCCAATGTCGACTGAATTTTCCCTTTCTACCTTTTTTTTGCAACACAACTTGAGATATGACAGGGTCAATATTGGAAAGAAAGGAATAATAAAGGAAAGCTATGATGGAGAGAAATGATTGTGGCAGTTGGTGTAACTTCACACATGTGAATTGTCCTTTCACTTAGATTTCAAATTGGCTCAATTTAAATTTTATAGACATAGACCAGCATGGACTAACATGTGAGCAAAATATTCACATCTTTTTCCTCCCCCCAACCTAAATTTGGACATGTGTTCTCACATGCGGGATGATGATTTGACAAGGTAGGGAATATTGGCATGATATGGTGAACATTCATACTAACATACAACAATTAAATGATTGCACTAAAAGACAATTAAGATATAGCAATTAATGCACACATACCTAAATATGTGGAGGATTCATTGCAAATATTATGGAGAAAGTATTGTTCTCCTTTTTAGGAAATAGGTTGAGCAATCAATGAAAATGAGGTGGAATAAGATGGAGTGGAATGAAATGATGTGATGGAAGAGAGAGAAATGTGGAAATGGATGGGTGGATGGGCGGATGGGTGAAGAAATGGACTCCCACAGAAGTGTAAATATTTATTATGACAAGTACATACCTTACTTAGCCAGAAGGAGGGACACTAGGTCCACTTCCTCTAGCTGTAGGAAGCTTAAGTGCTACATACTGAGTGAATTACTGTAGGAACTCCTCCTTGGAAGATAGCTTGTGATACAATCTGAGGCGATGACTATTGACAAGCAACTAAAATCTAACTAGGTCAATAGTAATGATCCGTACAACACCATTAGGGAATACTTCAACAACCTCATATGGTCCTAGCCACCTTGTCTACAATTTTCTTGCATTTTCCTGATACTTTAAGTCATTAAGTAGGGCCCAATCTCCTAGTTTGAATTTCTTATCCTTGATGAATTTGTCATGCCACTTGATTCTCTGATTCTGCACTACCTCTATGTGATGCAGGGCTGCTCTTCTCATCTCATCCAAATCATTTAGTGGCATGATTATTTCTATCTGTTCCTCAAAGATATCTATCCCTAAATCTACTGCAGTTCAAAGAGTCTTGTGTTCAAATTCAATGGGAATCATGGTTGTCTTTCCATATAGCAACTCAAATGGAGTGAATCCAATAGTTTTTTTTTAGGTAGTTCTATAGGCCCAAACAACTTCTGGTAATATGTTTTCCCAATCCCTTCTGTGGATAGCTACTGTCTTGGTTAGAATAGCTTCAATTTCTCTATTGGTCACCTCAACTTGGCCATTGGCCTGGGGGTGATAAGGGGTAGACTTCCTGTGTATGATGTTGTACTCATTGACTAGTGTTGCAACAAGGGTCGATGTCAATTGAACCCCTTGATTAGTCACTATATCTTGAGGAACTCCATACCTTGTGAAAATCTCTTCATAAAGAAATTTTACAACCCTTTTATCTCTTGCATGAGCCATGGCCTTAACTTCTACCCATTTAGTTACATAATCAATTCATACTAGAATATAGGACTTACTATTTGATGGAGGGTCTATCAGTCCTACAAAATCAAATCCCCACTTATCAAAGGGAGTGATTACTACTTGAGGGACAAATGGTATCTCATCAGATCTAGTTGGTCTTCCCATTCTTTGACATCTATCACATTTTCTGGTATACCTTCTTGCATCCTTGTGGAGTGTTGGCCAGTAATATCTTATGTTCAAAATATTCATTGCTATCCTCTTGGCTACAAAATTTCCTCCACATGGTTTGTTGTGGCATGCATACAAAATTTCATATGTGTCATGTTTTCTCACACATCTCCTCATGACATGGTCTAGTCTAGTATAAAACAAACATCCAACAATCCATGAGAAAGGAAAATATTTTTCAATGAGTTTCCTTCCGTCTTCTGGAGAGAAGTGAAGAGGAACTCTACCTGTGACTAGATAATTAGCTATTTCAACATACCAATGTGTTTGTATATTGATAGAGAATAGATTCTCATTAGGAAAAGAGTCATCTATGGCTTGATTATCCCCTGATGTAGTTAGTTTGGAAAGAAAATATGCAACAACGTTTATCCACAATGGTTATGTCAAAATCTTGCATCAACAATAACCATCTTGCCAGCCTACCTATGATCAAAGGTTTATTCATGAGATGTCTAATGTCTGCATGTTAAGTGTGCAAAAATATTTGGTAACCTGTTATGTAATGCCTCATAAATCACTACCAACATTTCTTTCTCTGTCAGTGTATAGTTGAATACAGCTCCTTGCATATTTTTGATGACAAAATAAATGGAATTTTCAATAACTCCTTCTTTCTATCCTAATATTTCTCCTATGGCATAATCTATTGCATCTATATGGATGTGGAAAGGAAGCTTCCAATTAGGTCCTTTGAGTACATGAGCATGAGTCAAGGCTACCTTCAAATCAGAAAATGCCTTGTCACAATCTTTAGTCCACTAGAACTCAACATATTTAGTGAGGAGGGTATACAATGGTGTTGTTATTCTACTAAAATATTTCATGAAATGCCTATAATATCTTGCATGGCCCAAGAAAATCCTAACATCCTTTTGTTTTGTAGGTATGGGTAGATTTGTGATTACCTCAATCTTTGCAGGGTCTACTTGAATTCCTTTATGAGAGATGTAGTGCCCAAAAACTACACCTTCCTACATCATCATGATTAATTTTTCACTATTTAAAGAGATATTGTGATCTTCACATCTCTGTAGGACTTTCCTAAGAATCTCCAATGCTTCATTGAAATCAGCACCATAGGTAGTGAAATCGTCCATATAAATTTCCATGCAATCATGAGAAATGTTTGAAAATATGCTAATGATTTCCCTCTGAAAAGTTGCAGGTGCATTGCATAAGCCAAATGGGAGTACTAAGTAGGCATAGGTCCCTCCTGGATAGGTAAAACTGGTCTTCTCCTAGTCTTCTAGTGCAATTTGGATCTAGTTGTAGCCACTGAATCCATCTAGAAATGCAACGTATGGCTTTCAAGTAAGTGTGTCCAAAACTTGATTTATGAAAGGTAAAGGAAAATGGTCCTTTTTGTTGGGTTCCATGTTATTAGCACAAACTCTCCATTTGCCTCCTTCTTTAGGCACAATCACTAATGGAGACACCCACTGGCTATCTAAAATGGGGTAGATAAATCTTGCATCTAGCAACTTCTATAGTTCTCCTTTTACAACTTCTCTCAATGTAGGGTTAATTCTTCTATGTGGCTACCCCATTAGGGTGAAATCATCTCTAATATAAATTATGTGTGTGCAAATTTTAGGATCCAATCCTTCATATCATGATAATACCATGTAAATGCATGATGGTTGGTCCTCAATAAGTTTTCCAATAACAATTGTTGTTCTTCACTCAGTTTGTTGTTAACATTCAGATACTTTCCTTTTGAAACATGTACTTGTGTAGTTAACTCTATCATGGTTGCTTCATTAACACATGGTACCTTGAGTTCATATGGCACAAATTTATGGGACATACTTGTTGCTACAGGAAGTCCATCTATAGGAACATTGGTTGTAGGAAGAGTGGCTATAGGAAGAACATCTACAAGAATAGTGGTTGCAGGAAAAACAAGCAGAAGTGTCTTGACTAGAGTAGAAAAATTAGAAGATGATGCCTCATTCACTTCACAATGGTTCTAAATAATGTTAACCAATACTTCATCTTTGTCTTGAACCTACATTAAGGAGCTTCTTACTAACATCATAAGTTGTTCCATAGAATTAACTTCATCGGCCTCTTCACCAACATGTGGCCATACGGGGTTATCCTCATCATGGGATGGCTGAGTAGGAGGATAGAGGACAAAATTTTTGGTACTCTTCCCATAAAAAATGGTCATGTCTCCTGACTAACATCCAATATATGCATCTACAGTTGCTAACCATGGCCTTCCAAGAATAATGGGATACCCGCCTAGTGTATCTTTAGGAGAAAGAATCATGAAGTTTGTTGGGTACTCCCAGGAGTCTAGAATCACCACAAGATCCTCCACTATACCATCAGGCTTAACAATAGAACTATCAGCAAGCTGCAGGACAGTAGTAGTAAATCTCATGCTCGCAATGTTTATTTGTTGCAAGATCTCCTTGGTCATTACATTTATTCCTACCCATAAATCAATTAGAGAATTCTTTATTTGAATCCCATTTATAACAACTACTACCATAGGGATACCTAGGTCATTGTACTTAGGGATAGTCACTTTTACAAGAATGATGTCAGCTAGCTATCCCACAAAATGAACCATAGTGAGGTCTTTCTTCTTCCTACCTAGCTTCTTGAGACATGCTTCCTTGATTGCCTTGCCATAGATTGGGATATCCTTTATGGCCTAGAATAAAGGGATCTCTAGACACATATATGCTTCAACTGATCCAAGATGCCAAAAGTTGTATCCTCTTTTTCTTCCTTCTTCTTGGAAACTTCCAATCTATGAGGAAATGGTGGTTCTTGTTTAGGATTTTAAGGTGCACTTGGCTGAATGGGATCAATCAGAGGTTTATCTTCCTCTTCAATGGGAAGCTCAATGATAATGGACTTGGAAGGGGCTGGTAAAGTAGTTCTTGAATGCAAGTGGATGTCACTTACACTCACAACATATGTAGGGAATTGATTTGAATTAGTAGAGTATATAGGCTACTATTGTGGGTTGTTATTTAGATTGGGTGTGGGATGAGATGGTAGCTAAGTAGGTTTAGGTGAATTTGATCTTTAATTAGTAGGTGGAGGAATTATAGCACACTACTAGGGTTGAGAAGGTGGTTGCATGTAAGTAGTTGTCTGGGTAGGCCATTGATTTCCTCCCCTCCATTGATTTGTTTGATGCTAATTTCCTGGAGGTGACTGTTAATGCCTTTGATATTATTGCCAATTCCACTGAGGTTGTTTCCACTAGGGTTGAGAGTTTTGAGGTTTGGGACAATCATTTGGAGTGTTACAGCAAGACTGTGGTAGATATCCTCCATAGCTAGATGGATATGGGGCTTTCCATTGGTTGCCAGGTGAATAAGAATTGAAATATGGCCCAACATAAGAGAGTGGATCTTGTGGCATACCTTGTCTTGGAGCCCAAGGCCTCCTTTTTGCAACATAGTATACTTGATCTTCTTCAATCTGGATTGGCCTAGACTCAGGTGTAATCTTCTTTCCTTGAATATTATCTACCACCTTGTATATGTAGTGCTTCTTCTTTTGTCTGCAATGTAGGCAATACTCTGCCAACATTGCCTCTAATTCCTCTTGCTTCTTCTTGGATTGAATTGTATCTAGCTGAGTAGCTAGATTGTTTTATAATTTCTTGCTTAAAATCTTCAAAAAATGGAGTAATCTCCTTTCTTGAAACTCCACCAGTAGATGACTTACCCATGGAAGATTGGTAAGCTCTCCCTTTCTTTGAAGCTACCCTAGAGTAGTTTTGGCATATTTTCTTGATGTCATCCCAACGAACTTGGGTGATATCTCCTCCTCCCATCAAGTCCAAGGCATCAATGTAACTCTAATTGATTCCTCTTAAGAAAATAATCTTATGTGATTCTTCATTGTGTGCATGGTGTGGAGATTTTTGTAAGAAAAACATAAAACTTGAAATGTAATCTTCTAGGCTCTCATCCTCCTTTTGTTGCATCTTGAAAAATGTCACCTCCTCTCATGTCACTACTCCTACAATATTCCTTGTATTTCTCAATGAACTTTGTCTTCATGTCCTCCCAAGTTTCCATAGTATCTCTGCCTAGGCTCATGAATCATGTTAATGCATCTTCGTTCAGAGTGGTAGGAAATAGCTTAAGCCTATGGGAATTGGAGGTATAATCATAACTCCTATAGTGTATGTAAAACTCAAACAAAAAGGTATTAGCATCTTCTATGACAAGTCCATAAAACTTGGGGAGTGTTGAAGCAGGGATATTTTTTTATGTTGTCAACTTCATTCTCATGGGCAATGGGGAAATGAAAAGCTAGTTGGTTAGGTCTATTCCATTTTCATCACCCATGCTTGCTTGATGTATTTCTAAGAAAAAGGGGTTTTCAAGCTGATTTTGGTCCTCATAGGAGACTTCAAAGCTAGTCAAATCAGGGAATGCATTAGCAAAGGGGTGTGGATCTTCTTCTTCTTCTCTTGGTAGGTTATGATATTCAACTAGTTGGAATGGATTAGGATTGTTAGGAAGGAATCTCCCATAAGCATCCCTTCTCCTTCCTCTATGCATGTGGTATCAACTCACTATGAGACAACTCACACAAAGAATTGGTGAAGAATAAGGGGGGTCATTACTTCCTAAATGAGGGATATACTAAGAACAACTTTCAAAAATACCACATCAAGAAAATTACTAATGATTTTGAAGAACTTCCTAGTTTGACACCATCCCCAGTAACGATGCCAAAAAATGTATGCCTCCAATGATTAAACAATTAGGCCTTTACAACTTCGATTTAGAGATTGGACATCTAACTTGAATAGCTATCTCAATCATCATGAAGGTGCATTTAACTTGTCAACCTAGGGACATGAACTTAAAATGGGTCAGCATAGTATGTGCACTAGGAACCCAAAGTAGCTAGTTTCATTCTACAACTAAGAAAAACATAATGTTGAAAGTAAATTGATTGGAAAGGAATAAAATAAATGCTAAACATCAATCAAAAACTACACCAAGATGAAATGCATAATAGGAATGAAAATCTAAGAAAACAAACATGACACTACTCTATTTGCTTTGGTTGCAGGAATAGTCATAGAATGGAATTCTAGTGGCTGCAGAAATAGTCGATGCCAGATTCTTAACTAATTACTAAACAAAACATAATACTAAACTAATACTAAACTAAAGGATGAATTACTCACCAAGTAGGCCCCCTTGGATAAGTATCCTCTAAAACTAATGAGAACTCAAATACTCAAACATAGAACTTCATTTGAGTCACTATAAATCATGAGTACAAAAGAGTAGTATATCTATATTACTGAAAATTTGAAGAATGCAAGTACAATATTAGATCGTGCAACCTCCAAAGAAGGAGCATTTGATCCTTATTTATACTATCAACTAAACAAGGCAGTCAACTCCATGAACTGGGAGGATGCCATTTTAGGGAAAGAAGAGAAAGTGGAGCAGTGGCGGTTATGCATGCATGGAATCCGATCAAACATGCATGCCCAAATTCAAAATTATCCTATCAGTAATGCTCATTTTTGTTGAACATCATTAAATTCCACTACAAGGTGGTCACATTTAGTTTCCATGACGAATCTCCTACCATCGAACTCCTTTGACATTTGAACGATTCCCTAGCTAGACGTTATGGTGCATGCCCAACTAGCGGTGCCTTCCTTAATTTAGCATCCTCAAATTAAATCTGCATGGAAATGTTATTACACACAAGTAAAAGAACAAAGTTGTTTCACACTTTATAAAGGAAACAACCAATGTTGATCCAACTTTTAAACTTGAATCACTAAGAAGTGGCATATATGTTTTGAATTTTGAAATGATGTAAACTAGTAAGATATGTATTTTTTAGTATATTTTTTGTTTGTATTTTTTATAAAAAATTAAAAATTATTTTAAACTAGTTTTTAATAAATTAACACTATAATTTAGTTGTTGATAAAATGCTGAAAAATGAAGTTGCATTGGACGTCAAACTTTTTATAGTAAATTTTATTTTCTTCTTTCAAAAATTTTGTGTGTATTTATAACTTGAAATTTTAGTGCATGGATATATTTTTTTCTAGTTTTGATAAAATAAATAAAAACTAAAATGTGCACGAATCAAAAAATAGTTATTTTCATCGATGTCAACTTTCATATTAAATATTTATCTAAAATGGAAAAAAAATTATGCCATCTTGAAATAGATTCTTTTATCTAGTGCAACATATTTTTTCAATTTTTTTAATAAGTTTTAGTATTTTTCCTTGGCATAGTAATCAACCTAATATTTTGTGTTGATAACCTACTTTTAGTAAAAATAAAATATTAAATATTAAAAATAATTAAAATATTAAAATAAATATAGTTTTGAAAACTACACTTATGGATCTACAAAAGGGTATTTTTATATTTAAAAAAAATGTTATTTACATTAGTAGGAGTTATTGAAACTTTGAGTTTTTCAAATAATTTTATTTTTTTGGTAAATTGGACTCAAAGTGGTGCTCCATATATTTTTAGCCAACAATTTTAGTTGAAAAAGTTTTGGAAGTATCTAACTTAGCTACAATGAATCTTACTAGATCATATGTTTGACCAAAATTGATTTTTAATTAGAAATACTTAAATTGAGTTGTGTTGATAAGTTGGCTGAAAGTGTGACACAACTTTGTGCTTTTACCCACACAATAATTGCATATTTGTAACCATCTTAAGGAATATTCATTAACCACATGCAAAATTAATATAGACAATCCATATAACATGTCATTATCATCAAAGGTTTGCAGAAATAAGATTAAGCCCAATGTCAATAGTTCTGAGGAAATACATAAATAGTATCAATCCTTAACATCAAGTTCCATGATATCTTTGGCAAATAAACCTTCAATTCTACCCAAAACTAGACCATAAAGTAGGCTCATCAAAGTGACTATTGGATGTTGGTACAACCTTATTAGAATAAATGGATTATGCAAGAGGATGGATTAAAGGGATTTTATGTGGGAGATATATGGGATAATGGATAGAATATTGGAAAGTGTATGGGTGGAATGATGGGGTGGATTTACGATGAGGAAATGTGTTCAGGACCAACATTGGAACATATGGTGGTGAATGTGAAAGGATGTGAGGATTAATGGATGGAGAATGTGGGGATAGTGGAGGAGATGTGATAAGAAATTTTGGGACATAAGGACCCAAAATAGATTTAGGAGATGGAGGGTGTGTATGATTAGCATTTGGATTAGCAACTTTGGATGTGGTTACAATTTTTTCATTTGCAAGCATTGCCTCTTTTTTGTTTGGGATCCACATGGTTTTGATTTTTTCTTTGGTGGGCCTTTGTGGCCTATGGGTTTGATTTGGATTTTGGATTTGATTTTCCTTTTCTTCAACTTGTCTTTCTAAGGGGACATGGGGATCTTTAGATTTATGTGGATGTTTCGATTTATGCACTTTTACTTTAACATCCAAAGTGCTTTTAATAGAAATGGGATGGGTGCGAGCAGATGGATGATATGAAGGAAAAATGAATGGAGCAATGGAGGTTGGATTTTGGAGATGATATGTGGATAGAGGATGTGTAGGTATGTGCCTTTGTTGATCCTAATTATGGAACATGAGAGTGGGATGTTTATGATGGGTGACATGGATAGGTGATTGGTGGATAAAAAGATGAATATGATGGGATGGAGGAGGTGATTGTGGGGTATAAGGGCCCAAAATGGACTTAATACCTAGAGGATGTGTGATGGTGGATGGAGGGACATAAGAACCCAAAATGGATGAAGTAGATGGAGGATGGGAGATGGTGGATGAAGGGACATAGGAACCCAAAATGGATTTGGAAAATGAAGGAGGAATATGGATGGTTGTTTTGAGGTGATATGATGGAGGGGGGATGGTGGAAAATGGTTTTGTGGAGTGACAAGAAGATCCTATTATTCTTTTGGAGGAGGCTCGTTGAGGATGTATAGAGGTTGCACCAACATTTTTGGATTGTGATTCTTGAGAGATATATACAAGACCTTGTGTACACATATCTTATTTGACATGGATGGGCTCTAAAATAACTTGCTTATGAAGGCCTAAACCTTTTCCTTGATAGTTCATGATTTTGACCATTTGATCTATGGTTGGATGCTTGTTACTTTGGAAGCATGATTTGAATCCATTATTAGGAAAAGGAGGATGGGTGGTATATATTCTTTGTTCTTCTTTTGCAAGAAATCCACCATGGATGAATGTAAGAGTACCATGGGGATATAAACATGGTATTGGGATGGTAGGTGAGGTGAAAATGGAGGATCACTCGATGGAGATGAGGGGGTAGTTGCATCTTGATTAGGATGAGTGAGTCGTAAGGGATCAAGAGAGGGACTAGGTGATATGATAGGATCTAGATTTGTGGCAGTGGGTGATAAGGGATCATGTAATGGAGTGATTGGATCTTGAGTGAATAGGGGATCATGCGCTGAAGTTGATGAAGGAATATGATCTTGAAGTGGACTAGATGAGATGGTAGGATCTTCATGTGGAAAAGGGGATATGTTGGTATGCTTTGGATCAAGCTCTTGGAATGACTCATCTTGTGTGGATGGTAGGATGATGGAGTGTTGGAGGGACTCCTTAAGTGGGGAGAATGGAAGGATGGAGGATTCATGAAGTTCATGAGAATGGATTTCAATGATACTAGGAGTGGGAACAGTGGATTGGATTTGGGTTTCTTCAATGGAGTGGGTGGATCTAGGAGTAGAAGATGGTGGTTGGGTTTGGTGGTTCTCAGGGTAGGAGATAGGGGCTTAATGGATTTGGTAAATTTGATGGTTTCAATGGTTTGGGTGCTGCTAGGGGTGGTAACAATAATGATAGGTGTGGGATGGGGATGGGTCTCATCACTAATGACTGTACATGAGGGAGTGGGGCAACATGGTTCCATGAATTCAAGGTGTGGAGTTGGGGATGTGTTCTTTGTCATGAGTCCTTGGAGAACTTTTGGAGTGTGAAACTTGCATATTATGGGATTAGCTGGGGTGATGGGAATAGACAAAGGATTATGGATTGGTGGCCTAGGGTTAGATGGAGGAATGGGATTGAAGGAAGGACTGATATTAGATGGAGGATTAGGATTGGTGTGGGGATCAAGATTAGATGGAGGGTTAGGACATGGTGGAGTGGAAGATGGAGTGACATAGGAGGATATGGATGGTGGATTAGGACAAGAGGATGTGGGTGGTGGGTTGTAGTAGGAGTATTGGGATAGAAGATTAGGATGGGAAGATTGGGATGGTGGATTAGGATAGGAGGATGTGGATGTTGGATAAGAGAAAGATGTAGATGAAGGATATGATGTATATGAGGAAGGGGAAGATAATGGATATCCCTTGTCAAGGGTAGCATAAGGATTGCTAGTAGGTGTGGGTGAAGGTGTGATGGGATATTTTGGATGAGTGATAAAATTCTTGATGATGCTTGGGGAAAGATTTCTATTAATGATAGCATCAAGGGATCTATATCATAATCATCTTGATCCACAAGACTTTTGTTATCATCATCAACGAAGTTGGGATTCCCCTTGACTACTATTTTTGGTTGCACTAATGGAGAATAAGGATTCATGATGCGAGATTGAATGGATATAGATTAAAAATATGGGAATATATGATGAGAAGATAAATAGGATGGCTTAGAAGAAGATGGAAGAAGGGATCTTAAGATTTGTCTTGATATTAGAAATTCTTTGATGTAGATGGACTAAAGATCAAATTGGGATTTAGGTTAAGCTCATATTGAGATTGGATTAAAGCTCATATTAGGATTATTGGAGGATGTGATGGGATTGATTCTAAACCAATTTTAGTGGTTTAACTAGATGACATAAGGTGCTGACAATCAGATTTTTCCAGATTTGGTAGATTTCAACAATTGTCATATTTTGCCATTTTAGGTAATTTCCCATGCATATCTTTGAGAGTCTAGTTTTTTCCAAAAAAAATCCAAAAAATAAGGTAGGATGAATTGCTAACTAGCATCCTAAATTTGAAACATGAGTTTCGAGTTATTAACAAAAACTACTTTTTAAAAACTGGAAAAAACACTAAATTGCCATTTTGAGGGTCAAGATGAAAGTTTCAAGCCCCAAAAAAGTACCAAAATGGGGGCCAACCAACTCAGGTTTTGGGAATCAACATGCCACCCCATAACACATCCACCAGTAAAATTCTAGCCCAAACAAACATCTGAGACAAAAGTTATGACCTTTGGAAGTCCCTACTGCATCAAAACCCCTAAAATGAAGTCTAGGTGATTGGGCTTGATGAAACGATGGTGAATATGCGATATAGGGATGTTCTAAGATGCACCTGGGTATGTGCAGGATCATGGAAAAAATAGGCCCTTAAGTGGCAAAAAATTCAGAAAAATTAGAGTTAGGCAACTTGAAGTAAAAATTTGAATAAGTTATCTATATTATTTAAAAAATATGTAACAATAGAATCTGTAGTAAATTGAATGTAGTTTCTAAACTAATAGGTTTTTCTTTTTTAAAATCTATTTGGTGAAAATTTGATATTTCAATGCATAGTACTTAAATTCGGGAAAAAATAAGTAGGTGTCTGTCTAACCACCCTAACCACAATAAAATGATAATATTTTTTTATAAGATTTTAGATATAAGTAGAGGACTCATGTCCCAATGTGATGCATATTTTTTTGTAATTTTTTCTTAAGTAAATAATTAATTATGATTTTTTTATTACAAATTTTAAAAAATATGAAAAACTCATATGTCTGACCACCTTAACTTGGTCAAAACTTCATGACATTCATTTTTTATTTTTTTAATCCTATAGTATGTGAAGCATAGAATGTGACACATGTTTTGGATTTAAAAAATGTGATACCATTTGAAAGCTATAGATATTTTTCAATCAACCTATCAATCAGGACTTTAGTCATAGTTTCAATAGAAAATGAATAATAATTACTAATTAAATTCAAATTAAAGCATACTTTATATTGGTGGAAAGCTGAGAATATCCTTTAGAAATCCTTTTCATTTCATTAGTTTTGGGTAAAAAAAAGGTCGTTAGCCACATACCCATCATATTGCCACTTTTTGGCCCCATCATGATCATGCATATACCCACCTGTATGATTTGGATGATGAAACGATGATTTTTAGACAATGAAGATGGATGAGAATGATGATTACAAGAAGATGGATGATGGGTTGTTTTGAACAAATCTGCCTATGCTTGGAAGCAAATTCACCTTTATCTAGGAAGGAAATTCACCCAAACTTTAGGTGGGACCATGAATAGGAAAATTTGATGAGAAAATTCTCCCAAAATTTAGCTGGCATAGGAAATAATTGGATTTGAGAGGAAAATTCCCCTATTTGGGGTGCAAATTCGCTTAAAAATGGGCTGGTACATGAAATAATCGAATTTGCGTAGTTAAGAAAAATTTACCTATCTATAGGAGAAACTTCACCCAAACTTTGGGTGGGCATAAGAAAAGGAAAATTTGATGAGAAAATTCACCCAAATAATAGATGACACAAGAAACAGGAAAATTTTGTAAGAAAATTCACCTGTTTGATAGCAGGTTCACCCAAACAGCTAGAAGGATCTCTAAACTCAAGGAAACATGCAAATTTAACTTTGAGGATCATCTAATGGGATGAAAAGCTTGCATGTTTCTTGAACGGTATTAACAGGGAACAAATTTTCCTAAAACGAAATCACCTATTCAACAAACAGATTTTCCTAAATCCTGAAATAGATGGATGGAAGACTCGGAAAGGAACTAAATTCACCTGTACAAAGAGAAAATTTTCCTATCACAAGAGAATGAATGAATTTGATAGGAGAAAAAACAAATGGACAGATAGATGAGGATTGATAGCAGAAGGGGGAAAATTCACCTATTTAATGAAAATAGGCGAATTTGACTGATGATGACTTACAAGATGACATAGACTAAAAATGGGATCACCCTTGAAGAGGGAAATTTTTCCTGTTCTGTGAAAATAGGTTAATTCGATGGAAAATGATTAATAGAATGACTCATACTGGAAGATGAGATCGCCCCTAAAGAGGGAAAAATCACATTCTATGACAACAGGAAAATTTGATAGAAAATGATTGATGGAATCACCTAACAGCTGGACGGACTTGCTTGTTCCAGAGAACAGGAAAAAATGGGGTCTCCTAAGAAAGTGATAGAAAAATTTTCCTCTAATAAAGAAAAATTCACCCAAACTAATGACCTAGACTAGACTAGGATGCAAAATAGTTGAATATGGCAAAGGATGACAAGCATGACAAACAATAGACAAAAGGCAAGGCTAACTCAACTGAAAATGAAAAAGCATTGGTATTGCATGAAGAAGAAACACTAGGAAACATGATCCTAGAAGTAGTGATGAGGACTTACAAACTCGATGTAGGACCACCACCTTGAACAGATAACCCAAGGTTAATACTTTGTGATAACAAGGTAGTTCTTTGGATCACTCTTTCTTGTGAAGTAAGATGGTTAATGTTCCAGTGGCACAGGGTTGTCAATAGATGCCACGAGATCACCTTCACACTCTCACTCGAGGACTATCATAGTCAACCATGAGTATTCCTATCTCAACCCAAGGGAGTACATGGTGAGTAACTTCAGGGTATGGTGCACATCCCCTACACTACACCAAGTCACGACTATAAGATGAATCTCTATATATAAGGAAATTTTGTGAGTCCCTGATATATGCACGATACGTGGGACACAATCGTGAATATCGGCCCATCACAAGTGTGAGTCGAGAGCTCCAGTGAGGTACTAGAAACTCAGACCAACTCTTGACATCTTATCTAGGTATCACCCTAGCGTCGACACTCTGCTAGACACGACGTGACTGGATTGAGGCACAACTTTCACTCTCCCCCTTTTATATACTCTGGTGGTAACAAGTGGTTGAAATTTTTCCCCAAGTGATGAAATACTAGGTAGGTCCCACTAAATAAAGAAGATACTAGACGTTTCCAACTAGTCCTTAGGCTCACACATAGCGCAAGAGGAGAGCTTAGACACACTAGCACTTCCTAGGTAGATTCGATTGGACTAGAGTGAACTATGATTTAACGTCACCCAGGATTGCAAAATGGTGTAAGGGGATTGGATATGTCAATAGTCCACTCACAAGCACAACAAGCAAGTTAATTGGCCCTTTAATTAATCTGTGTGCCTAGCTAGTATGGAAAAAACAACAAAAAAATTAACTAAAAGGACTTGGACCGATCGTTCTATAGAAAATGTGTTAGTAGTTTGCAACCACCAGTCTTGGACGAATGAGAAAAAGTTGCACAAATCATTAGCAAAAACTAGGGACACTCACAAAAACAAGTTAGCAGATTAGTACCCGAAAATAGAACTAAAATGATCCTAAAAACTAGAAATTTAGGTCTCGGATTTACCTTAGATTCGCCTTTGTGTGAGGAAAAATCACCTATCTAGATGAGAAAATTTTCCTTTGTCAAGGAGAAAATTTTCCTGTTCTTTTGAGAAAATTTGGTTGTTTTGGAGGGATGGGTGAATTTTCTTTAGAGAAAATTTGGTTGTTCTATGAGCGAATTTGGTCATTCTACAAGGATGGGCAAATTTACTCAAAGGATGGGAAAACTTGCTTAAGAGAAAATTTGGTCGTTCTATGAGCCAACTTAGTCATTTTGGAGGGATGGGAAAATTTTCTCAGAGAATGGGTGAATTTGGTTGAGAGAAAATTTGGTTGTTCTATGAGTGAATTTGGTCATTCTAGAGGGATGGGTGAATTTGCTTGAGAGAAAATTTGGTTGTTTAGGGAGAAAATTTGGTCATTTTGGAGGGATGGGCGAATTTGGTCATTTTGAGAGGATGGGAGAATTTTCTAAGAGGAGGAGCGAATTTGCTTGAGAGCAAATTTGGTCGTTTAGGGAGCGAATTTGGTCATTTTGGAGGGATGGGCGAATTTTCCCAGAGGATGGGTGAATTTAATTGAGAGAAAATTTGGTCATTTAGGGAGCGAATTTGGTTGTTTTGAAGGATGGGAGAATTCACACAAGGGGTGGGTGAATTTTCTTGAGAGAAAATTTAGTAATTTAGGGAGAAAATTTGGTTGTTTTGAAAGGATGGGCGAATTTGCTTGTACTCCAACTTTTCCCTTGTATTAGAAAAATTCACCTCTGGATGTAATTTCACCTATTTCTAAGTGAAAATTCACCCTCATGAGGTGCAAATTCATCTATTCGGAACGGATTCACCCTTGCATGCAACTTGAATGTGCAAAACCCAAGCAACAGAAAATGTGAAGAAAAAGACCCATGACGTGGGTCCCACCGGGCATGCCAAAAATGTGTGCAGTGTTAAATCTCCTAGTCTAAAATGCAAAATGAAATGAAATGCAAGCAAGGGAAACACAACAACACCTCAAGATTTACCTAGTTAAACTTGAACAAAACAATTAAAAAGGGGTGAGTTACCTTGTTTGAGTCGAATGGTTGGTTGGCCTTGTTGATAGCTTGATATGTGTGCTCCTAGATTGATTTCAGCAGCATAACGACTTGATTTTTTTTTTATTATTATTTGGATGCAAGGATGGATGAAAATGGCTATGGGTTCAAGGGTTTTGGCTATGGATATGGTGTGTATTCTTGAAATAATGATTAGGGTTCTAGAATGGTTGAGAATATGGTTAGGGTTGTAAAATGGTTAAGAGAATGCAAAAATGGCTAAGTGTTAGCCATTTAACCAAGGGAGATAGTATGGATAGTGGAGATTGAAAGAGGACATGAGATCAATGGTTGAGATCAAAGGGTTGACCAAAGGAATTAAAAATTCCTTTTTAATATGCATGGAGAGGATAAAAGGAATTTAATATTCCTTAGAAACCTCAAATGAATAAATGAAATTTAAAATTCCATTGGGAGGACATGGGAATTGTAAATGGAATAAAAATTCCATGAGAGGACCTTGGGAAGACAAAAAAGAATTAAAAATTCCTTGGGGAATGGGGAGAGTTTACCAAGTTGTTGATTAGACTAGCTAATCAATGATTAGAAGACAATTAGGTGGCTAATGAAGATTAGGAGCCAACTTACAAAAGTTGGAGAATGCGACACATCCTAATCATGTATTAGAAATGTGCACACCCCTAATGATGGGATTAGGAGGTGGATTAGGATTAAGGATTAGACATGTGTACAAACCTAATGATTGGATTAGGAGGAGGATTAGGATTAAGTAAAGATTATGGGGGATGGAAGATTAAGGGAATTAAATAAATGGGTTATTTATTTAACTCCTTGGATGAAAGAAATAAAGGGTAAAGTATTTAATTATTTAACTAAATACCTTAGGGATTTAGAGGACTTTAAGGGGTATTAATTAAATAATATTAATATTACTTAATTAATGCCAATGAGAGGATATTTAGATAAAAAGGATAAATTTGACCAAACGTAAGTGGCCAAATTAGGTGTCTATAGGTGGTACAAAAGAAATCAAACTCCTTGAAGTTGGAGATGTAGATGGTAATATTATTGTAGAGTAAAATCAACAAATGAATCAGTGTCATGTAGTACATTACTCAATTGTGTATTAGAATACTCTACATAAGTACTAGAATCTCACAAAATGTGATCCAATAAATTAATCCCCCCATAGGAGAGATAATGATAGAAGGTCTATAAGACTCCCCAAAATGTAGAATGTTCCTCTACTACTTCATTTAAACATAGGAAGCATTAGCATAACACTATAATAATACTCCCCTTAATGTTGACAAGGAAGAGGTATAGGTAAAACAACTAAAATTTGGCATAAAAGTGTGGATTGGAATGTAAAACCAACATCAAATCCAAAAATATGTACAAGAAACTAAAAAAGGGTGTGCATCAAGAAATACACATATGAGCTGAGAATCACAATGACCTATTTTAATGATGGAAAATCAAGGAACTACACAACACCCCATTATATTTTATAATTTAGTATAAGTACATAATTCCCTCCCTAAGGAACAAACATTCAATTTTTGTGGCACTTTCTATGAGTGCATTTAAAAACTTATTTTTTATTTTGAGTTCTTACAAATTTGTGTCACAAGGTGTAAAATAAAGACATATATCAAGTATTCCTTTCAAAACTCAAGAAAATGACAAAAAAGGAGAACATTAAAAACTTTATTATTCAAATCATGACCCACCTAAAATGATATAGTGATATGGAACTTTATTTTAGTGCATTATAGATTCTACAATGTGGGTTTGATGTAAAAAAGATTCAAAAGGCATACTCAAAGTTTAAAATTATGAAATATATTCATGAAAACTTAACATCACCAATTCAAAATCTCAAAAAATCATGCAAGTTCAAAAATAAAGACACAGAAAGGAGTTTGTATGAACCCAAACATGCCCTTTGAAGTTCCAAAAATAGGAAATGTGCAGGGTGTCTTCTGAAAACCTATATTTTTTCAAAAAAAATGTACATAATATTGCAAAAAAAATCATACCTCTAAATAGAGGACGAACAACTATGCATAATGAAAAAAACTACTCACTTAGAAAGATATTTGTATGCTTGAGAATGAGGCTCCTGAAGTTGAGCAAAAAATTGAAACAAGACAAAGGTGAAGGGAAAAACTTGGAGATGAAAAATGATGAAATCATGCTAACATCAGTAGCTGAATATTCTAAATTTCCATGATAATACTCCTCATGGGTGGAATATTCCAAAAAAGCTTTTCATTTTTCTAAAAATTGCCTAAAAATTTCAAATTTTCCCTTTAAATACCACAAAACCACTAATCTTGGGTGTAGGTGGTTTTGGCTACACAATGCTAATGTTAGCAAGGTACTTTGTAGGATGATTGCTGACATAATCATGATGAGATGCTATACCCTACAAATTTTTAAAAAATAATTTAAAAATCATTGCACAAAGGTCAATACAACACATGTTTTGAGATAAATATACATGAACAAAGGCACGAAGGTTGAGGTAACATATTAATGTAGTATAGTATTACATCTTTATGGCCGCACAAATTTTTGTATAGTGATTCATGCATGAGCCTCTAAAACCTTAAAAATTTGTTTGATTCCAAAAATATAAGTATAATATATTAAAAAATCATCTATTGGCCCTTTTGAGTGCAATCATGATGTTATTTTTTCTCCATAAGGCACCATTTTAGAGTTGATCTATTTTAAGATCATAAATTCAAGGAAGAAAGGGATTGGAGTTGCAACATTTCCCTAATACCATGTTGGAGCAACCAAGATCAACTTGAAAACTCAAAACAATCCAAAAATGAACATTATACAAAATGAGAAAATATCATAAGCATGTAATGTGTTATAAAATTTGAATAATGGTGAAAAGTGGGATGGTTTATGCCCTAGGTCATATAACACCACTATTATCCAATTATCATTCAAATATGCCCTAGGATCCCAAATTAGATTGACTATGAACACAAGTGTGAGTCAATTCTCAACAAGGAAGACCTAGGGGGCAGTCTTTAGGCTTTGAAGGGTTCAACACCAAGCAAAGGATTGGAAGAGAAAACTTAGCATTCAATTCACAAAACCTAGTAATGAAAGCCAAATGATGAGCGCAAATGACAAAATTAAGTAACAAGTTAGGATGTATGTACTTGGGAAGTCTGGAAAGGTAATGAGAATTCTAGAAATGCAAAAATGATATCAAAATATGTCAGGGAGGACAAAGATGCCCTTACTATTGTCTTAGTTCTGCTGCTATTTTTTGGGGAAAATAAGGAATCTTTGGATGTAAAAAAAAATCTCAAATAATCTCTACAAAATACCTCTAGGAGGACTAAGATGCACTTTCTATTGAATTAGTCTTGATTTGAATTTATGTAAATTCAAAATGTGATCATCCGATTCAATTTTTGCAATTCTTCTTCACCAAATCTTCAGATCTGAACATATAAATAACTTGGAAAACATAGGAAATTTTATTGATTGTTTATGGGGGTTTTCCTTGGTCAAACCCCTTGTTTGGTAATTAAACCTTCATGAAAATGCATAGATCTAAAAATGCAAATGTGTGTGAGCCCTAATCTTAATTATGTCTAAGATTATGCGAGCTAGAACATGGAGAAACCCTATTCAAATGTGTTAGAATATAATTCCTAAGATGTTGTAACTAGGGTAAAATCTTAAGCTTAATGCAATAAAGGATATAAATCAAACCTTAATAAACAATGGAGCATAAATGAGCATAAAGACACAAAGCATAAAACAATATTACCAAATTTCCATGCAACCATTGATTCACCTCCATTGCACTTCTCCATTTTTCTTGAATATGATAATTTCTCTCAGATTTGAGTGTGCAATAATAAGCCTATTTCAAGTGACTAACAACATATTGAAGATTATTGTCTCACACTAGCAACATGTACTTGCATAATATGTGTAGATCATGAAAATGACTAGGGTAATGTCTTATAGAAAAGAAAAATTTGAATGAATGGTTGAGATTAGATGCCAAGAAGATGTCTTAATCAATGGAGAAGATTGAAAGTTGTAGTATGAAATAAGGTTAGGGCTAAATTAGGGAAAATGATAAGGATGACAGGTTGAGATTGAATTGTGAGATAATTCAATCAAGGGCTAGGATTAAATGAGATGTCAAGAGATAAGATTCGATGTGGAAGATAAGATTGGCATGTATAAAGAGGTGATAAAATAAATTAAATAATAAAAATTATTTAATTTAGGTGGCCAATGAATAATTAAATAGTTAAAATAATTATTTAATTATAGAGGAATATGATAAAAGGGATCATTTTGAATTAAATAAATATATAATTCAAAATTCAAGAGAGTGGACCAAATAAAATTTATTTAATTTATGAGGTCCAAGAGGCTAATGAATAATTAAATAATTAAAATAATTATTTAATTTTAGTGGAAAGTGGACAAAAATTAAATAAATAAGAATTCATTTAATTAATTAGGAAGAAATAAAGATAGAAATGAATTAATTAAATAATTAAAAATTATTTAATTAATAGAAGACATATGACTTTAGAAAATAATTAAATAATTAAAATTATTTAATTATCAAAGACAAAAGGGAAAATGATGGAGAATTTAGAAATCACAAGCCTGGGACAATTTTTAGTGTCTACAGATGCAAATGGAGATGACCTAAAAAGGAGATCTCAAATCAATATAATAAGCCATAAACATAAAATATACCTCCCTTAGGTAGAAAAGAGAACAAAAATGGAAAATGGCATCACTCAAGAAACAAATCCTTAGGCTTGGAAGTATGGCTAGTTGCATCTCCAACCTAGAATCTCTCATAATCATCCATGGGAATGCATCATTAGTCTTTGGAAATGCTAGATATCCACTTGAAAATAGAATTGAAAAAAATAAAAAAACATAATAGAAGATTGCTCCAAGACTTCAATTCCTTGCTCCTTGAAACTCTCCTTCTTGCTCTTAGAGTTCTCTCTTCTTCTCTTGTCATAACTTAGGTGAAAATGGGTGTGAATCTTACTTGTATAGGCATGCCTATCTAATAACCTAATTATTATATCCCAAAGGCTAACAAAATTCCAAATTAAATCAAATATTTTCATTTCCCTCTCTTAATTCCTGAAAATAAAATCTCGAGGACCAAGATTCCCTAGGTGGCATCTTGGTACTACTAGGGGAGACTAAGATGCCACCAAAGGTGTCTTGGTCCGAGAAAGATTAATTTGAAATTTTAAAAGGCGGGTTACAAAGATTAAAGGTTATCTTATTGATTTGGTCGGATTTATAGTTGAAATATACCTCAGGATGCACAAAAAGGGGTCTTAGGGGCCCATAATAAGTGACCTAAAGGGAATTTAGTGCAAGAGATGCTAAAATAGGTTCAAGTTAAGTGTGCAAAATGCAAAGGTATGTATTTTTCTATAGTACACTTAGCCCCCACTTTAGTGCCCATATGAAACTACATGCATATGCAAGCTAAAGTACTTGAAAAGGTAACTTCATAAAAGGATACTCATATGGATTCAATAGGGAGAATGAAGCCCCCACTATAGTTACCTAAAAAAGAAAAATGTTAGGAACCGCATCTTGCATCACAGATTCATTAATATCACAAAAATAATCCTCTTATCTAATTTGTCTAGCAAATTGAATTCATGGGTAGATGTATGGCCCCCCTTTATTCTGCTTGCTTTATGGAGGTGGAATCAAGGTATCAATCCAACTACATCAAATTGCACAAGTCCATCATAGGGAATTTATAGGTACCATGCCACTTGATGATAGAAATTTGATGAGAACAGGAGGCGAACCATGATTCCAAAGCAATAGATGGCATAAAAATGGAGTTCGATGGCCCCCAATATGTTAGTTTAAATAAAAATAGTTATTTTCTTTTTAACAAAAAGTGACCTAAAAATGCATATAAAAGGGTAAAAGGGAAGTTAATTCATTTTCATTTTATCTTTTACCCCTTTGTAGAGTGAGTTTGGAGTAGAGTGAGGTATCATGCCGATCATATGCCCATCCACGCATTCATGGATTGAGCTACTATGGGAGGTGGTTAGATGGGATGAGCTATAGCCTATAGTGACTAGATTTTACCTTTTTTGTGATTTCATTTAATCAATTTCTTTTTGTTTCTATGGAATTTTTAGATGAATTTAGGGTGTAAGGAGTGATTTTCTTTCATTTTTCTAGATTTTTGCAAAGTGTCTCACTTTGTCGTAAAATGTCCCACTTTGTTGGAAAGTGTCCCAGTTAAGGAATAAAGTGTCTAAAACCCTTAATTAAGATATTATAGAGAAACTCTAGCACACTTTTTGATCGTTAAAGAAAAAATTTAAGTTTTTAAGGTATTTTAAATGAAAATTTTTCTTTGTTTCTATGCCTAATTTCACCTTGATCACACCAACACTTGGGTGGTTGAGAATTTGGTCATTTACAAGAGCTAGTTAATCAACTACCTGAAGAGGATGTGCATATCCTCCAGGAGACAAGTCTCTACTGGGCCTATCTCTCCCCAACCATGTGATATAACGATGCCATGCTGATGGCACTGGCGAAGAGATGGGACACAAATACTTGCATATATCACTTACCAAAAAGAGAGATGACTATCATCTTGGATGATGTGCACTAGATACTACAAGTTCCTATGCGAGGTGAGAGGGTTTTTCTAGCACATAGAAAGAGCTTTGAGGATATGCGGTCTAAAATAGAGGTCTGCCTAAGTAGATTGGTTCATTGCAGAATCATAGGATTGTGCATCGAGCTCACATGGATTTTACATACACAATCATAACTTGTCAGACGTATCATTATTTTCACAGTAGCACTAGTACTACTTTTCAATGGCCACAAGGAAAATCTAGAGGGAGGATTAGTGCACATGATCAGAGACATGGAGCACTGCTACTTCGTATTTGCATGGGGTCAAAGAATACTCATGCACCTATATTATGACTTTTGTTGGTTTACTTATGGAGAGGTGAACAACATGCTTCACTGAACTCTATTATATACTTGCTTCCTAGAGCCCATTAGTTGTACCAAACTGAGGTGATTTCCAATTTCCACAATGGTGGGATACCCATGAGAATTCAATTATCTACTTAGACAAGATTCACAACACAATGATGTACTATTTTGGAGGGTCAGATTTGATAGGTTGAGGGAGAAGGATATTGTATGGAGACCCTATTTGATGGAGCTCTTTGGCCAGAAACTATAGGATAGATGAGACAGATGTAGAGGGATAGAATCTTGTTAGGGTGACATGATCACATAATGAGAACCTTCTGTTACGATTGCATAATGAGATAGTTCAAATGGGAAGATACAAAGATGACCAATGTTACAAAATTAATATAGATGGTCAGTATGGAGCACCTGTAGACTTGGGGACCTCAAATGTCTGATAGAAGATGATGTTGTCCAGGGTGATACAGAGGAGGAGGATACTAACTTCCCCTAGTCTTTGATGCTAACTACATCGGTATGACAAAGTAGTATGATGAGTGGTGGGAGGTGACTCAACTAGGACCTATCTTTCATATGGGCTATCCTATGGGCTTCACAAGACCTTTACCAAATCAGGGGGACAAGGACAGAGAGCCAGGTAGGGGGATAGATCTAGCAGACCTATTTCCATATGGGGATGAGGAGTTAGAGGAGGACAACGACTATGAGGATAGTGACAAGGGTGATGCTAGTCCTCCTAGACCCAAGTGGAGAGATATAGTTCCCACACGGGTTACCAGGTCATAGTCTGCATGTGCCAGTGTTTGAGAAAACATGAAGAGTAGTAGGGTGTTTGAGATTCCTATGGATAATGCTACATACCAAGGTGATGAGATTTATTGTTATGTCTTTTATGTTTTTATGTATATCATGCTCATGTATATGCATATTATGATGATGTATACTGATTATTCTTATGATTTATATCTCCCAAGTCTCATGGTAGATCCTTAGGAACTCTTTTGATGCATGGATGTCGAGATAGTGCCACCCCTTCCTACATATGAGGCTACAGCCACATAGCACATGCCCCCATAGTTCATGGCGCAATGCATAGACCTATTCAAGCCTTATGTGAGGATCAATGGAGCACTCATTAGTGTATCTAGGCATTTTGATCGAGCTAAGGGTATGGTATTAGCACTAGACATGGAGTTAGAGGAGGCTCAAGTAGCTTGAGGGTTTGAGAGATAGGCTATCTTATAGTTAGAGATCAAGCGGATACAAAGACCGAATACTAGAATCTAGGATGATAGAGACCGCACAGAGCAAGAGCATGTGGATGCATTAATACAAGATGGTGAGGCACACAAGGCACTATAGACTATGCAAGAGATGGCTACCATGAGTTTATGTTGATCACACACCATTTTCTCTTGATGAGTGCAAAAATCAGATCCCAAGCGATCTAGAAATCATAGGCCATAGTGACACCATAATATTGATGAGATGTATTAAAAAAATTTGATATGTATATATGAGCATCTTTGGAATTTATATTTATGTGTGTTAGATGGAAATGTGATTTATTAAATAATCTTTTTTAGACTATTTAAATAAATGTCTCCATGATCTAACATGTATTTTCTTAAGCTTTCTTAGATTTATTCAAGGTAGTATATTGTGCTAAATTAAATGCACTCATGATTTAATTATTAAATGCAAATAAGGATTTAATCTAACATAATATACACCATAAGTTCTAAATAGCATACCATTCACTAGAGTCTTTAATGGTTGTTACTGGCACTTCATCTAATTTATCTTTGATTGATGGTTCCATAACTATATGCAGAATGAAGATTAAGTCTTTTGAAGGATCTTGAGCGGATATTTAAGAGATGTTGAACTTGCCATTGCATCTACGTGATGATTATCTTTTCAAGGGATGTTTTCAATGGTGAATGATTCAAACTACACTAACAAATTCATTATGAGATCCTTGTATTTTGATAATTTGTCATGCTTTGTTTGATATGTTTCATTTATTTGTTTGATGACTAGTTTTGAATCACTAAATATCCTAATGTCTCTAGCACCCATAGCTAGAATGGTATGTAATCCAATGAGTAATGCTTCATACTCAATAGTGTTTTTTGTACATAGGAATTTTAACTGATATGATAAGGGAATAAACTCTTTTGTAGGTGGTTTTATTATAACCCCCGTATGGAAGCCAGTTCTGCACTTAGATCTATCAAAATATAATTCCTAAGCATTTTATTCAATTTTCAACACATTATCATCAGGGAAAGAGTCATTACTAGGTAACGCTAAAGGTGAAGGAGCATCAACCATCTAGTCAATCAAGGCTTGACCCTTAATTTCTTTTTGTGAAGCAAATTTATGGTCAAACTTAGTTAACAACATTACCCACTTAGCTAAGCATCTTGACAAGTTTTTTTTAGTTAAAAGGTGTCTTAAAGGGTCAAACTTTTTCATCACATGTATTTCTACATTCAATATGTAATGTCACAACTTACTAGTAGTGAATACAAGATCCAAACATTATTTTTATATTGTTGTGTATCGTTTCTCATAATCAATCCATGTTAGACTAATGTAATAAGCATGGTTTTCTTTACCCTTTTTGTCTTGTTGAGCCAACAATGCTGCAATAGCATGGGTTGATGTCGATGTATAAATAATGAATGGTTTGTTTTGCATGGCAGGTTGTAAAACATGTGGAGTGACAAGATAATATTTCAAACTTTCAAAGACCTATTTACAGTCTTTGTTCCAATTGAAATGCACACCTTTCTTAAGATGTGTAAATGGAAATGTTTGATCTACTAAGGATGATACAAAATGACAAATGGCCTAAATTATTCATTGTAAGGTACGCAATTGAGAGATATTTCTAGGAGGTGACATGTTAACTATAGCATCAATTTTATTTGTATGCACCTCAATGCCTCTATGAGAAACAATAAACCCTATAAGTTTTCCATTATCTACACCAAAGAAACACTTTTTTGGATTCAATCTCATATTCTATTATTGAATTCACTCAAAAATATTCTAAAGAACATTCACATTGTCTTGTCTTGTTAAAGATTTAGCTATAATATCATTAACAAAACCTTCCAAAATATTATGTATGTAATCGTGAAATATCAATGTCATAGCTCATTGATATGTTGTACTTGTGTTCTTCAATCCAAAGGGAATCATAACCCAACAAAATGTTCCCCAAATAGTTGTGAATGTTGTTTTATGTTGATCTTGAGGGTTGATGAAAATTTGATTGTATCTAGAAAATTTGTCCATGAATTACAACAAAGCATGTCCCACAGTCAAGTCTACTATCATCTTAATATTAGGAAGGGAAAAGTCATCTTTTAAAGATGCTTTATTCAAATCATAAAAATCTGTACACATCCTAATATGATTGTTAGGTTTTGCAACTACAAAAATGCTTGATATCCAAGGAGAATAATCTATAGGTCTTATGAAACCAACCTCAAGGATTTTTTTAATTTCTTCCTTAACTAGCAAGGATATTTTAGGGTTCATTTTTTTGAATCTTCTGTCTTACGAGCTTAGCATTTTCATCAAGGAATATATTGTGTGTTATAATCTTAGGATCAATTCCCAACATATTTGAATAATTCCAAGTGAAAATTTTGGGAAAGTCATGAATCAAAGTTGTAGTATCCTCTTGATCCCCATGATCGAGGAATTTTCCTATCTTAGTCACTTTATCTTTATCATTGATGTCCATTGCTATATCCACGATATCCCCTAAAGGGAGTGCATTTGATTTTGGAAATTTAGGGTTTTATTCTTCATTATTCATGTCTATCTCATCATTCCCCCTTTCTCCATATTTTCATTTGGTGCTAATCGTAGCACATGAAGCCTTTTTATTTTGAGGAGGAGTAGATGATTTATCATAAAATCCTAGCATTTTTTTTCAATGCTTCATCATCTTCAAAGTATTCCCATGATGGTTCAGAATTCATATCCAGCAATTTTGGATGCTTCAAGGTAAGATTTATTTTTGGTTTACACATAAGGGTGTTAATGTTTAATGAAGGTCTCTTGTTTTCTTGTATTATCTTAGAAGGATAGTATCCCAAACTAGGTTTTGTTTTTTGAGCATTAGGTCCCATAGGAACACAAATTCCTTGTTCTTTCTTTCCACATCCTTTTCCACTATAATCCAATTTCTTCATAAGTTCATAACTTGTCCCATAAATTCTTTCCATTTCTTTTGGGTTTGGTGGTTGTTGATAATCTATCTCATTGAATTTTTTTGTATAACTTGTGTCTTGTTCAATAGAGGATGAGATAGATGCTTGTGAATTTTCTTCTAAGTTGAGTTTTGACATAACCATTAGTTTCTTTTTTTCTTCATCCTCTTTTCTTGTGATTATATATTCTCCCATAAATGAAGGTCTGAATTCCAAGGAACCCCAATAATCATCTAATAATTACCACTATTTCCATCTATTGTGTTTCCTCTTTCATCTAGGTTCTATTTTTTGATGTTGCAATTAATGTTTTCAGAGGACTAGTGGTTCCTTTCTCAAATTTTTAACAAATTTAAGGCTTAGTGTCCATTTCAATTTGGTATAACTTATTTTGATAGACATACTTCATGATACGATGAAGAGTCAAAGGCACTACATGCATCTCATGAATCCATGGTCTTACTAAAAGAAGATTATATGAAAGTTCATGAGGCATAACATGAATAGGAGTTTGTAAAGTATCCTTTCCAACTATAATAGGTAAAGTAATCACAATGAGCAGATGCTTTCCTATATTTTCAAATCCTTGAATTGATAAGGAATCAAGTTTCATTTTTGATTTGTCCACACCTAATGTATCTAAAAGGTTCACATTGCACACACTAAGGGCTGAGCCATTATCAACAAGGGTTCTTTTTATTCTCATACTCTTGTATCTGGATATTATCGTGAATGCATCAGATTTCTTTCTCATCTCCAAGGGAGGGAGATCATGCTAGTGAAAGGTGATGTTTGCATTAAGTGTATTCGTTCCTTGTATTAGAGCTTCCAAATTGTTTGCATTTGTACTAGGAGAAATCACAACTCATTGTAGGGTTGTTTGAAGTATGGTGTGTTAACTAGGTGAACTTTGAATAAGATCCCATAAGGAAATCTTAGCGAGAGTATTATTAAGTTGTTCAATAAGATAATACTCTTTTCCATTATGTGATAGTAAATGAGGAGCATTTGGCGATATAGGATTAGGCAATGGTAATGAAATGAGATTAGGTTGAGGTTGTCTATTATTCCTTGTGTTATATGTATGAGAAACAATATTATAACTTGATTTTTGTGACACATTTTCCTTAGGTGCTTCAAGGATAAGGAGGGGTTTATTTGAAGGTGGGTAAAGGATAAGTTGAGGTTGGATGACATTTACTTCTCTTTGTTTAGTTTTTTCTTAGCAAGCCTTAGTGGATGAACCTTGTGAGATGAAGTCCTCAGGAGCTTCATCTAACATATCAAAGTCATCACTACTAAAAGGCTTGAGGGTTAAGCTAACTTAGAAAAAGGATTTTGGCATTCTTTAAATAACCATGAATATATGGTTTTTTAAATTTAATGTTTTTGGTTTTTCATTTTTATTTTTTAATGAATGTACAATGAATTCTACAACTAACAAAATGAAAATACAATAATCTATTTTTATCAATCAATGTAAATGTGAATTATGAAAATGTATGAAATGGTAAACTGATAGACTAGAATAGTAAAGTAACTACAATAAATAGAAGGACAAAAATTCATTGTTTAACCCTAAAAGCTGTAACCTCAAACTCCACAGGGACTAAGATGTTAGTAAGGGCATCTTTGTCCTTTTGATGAAATTTGGAGGTTCTGAAAATAGGAACAAAGAGCAAACGACACATACAAGATTCTGAGCAAAAACCACCACTGATGTATTGAGATGCCAATAAGGGAATTTTAGTCCCAATAAAGGTACTTTTTAGAAAAAATAACAAAATTTGAGTTGATAATAGTGTTCCTAGGTTTCCTACCTAGCGACCTGATGCTTAGAAACAAAAAACTATGCAAATGAATGCAAGAAAAAGTGACTAGTGACAAGCAATTGAATGGAAAGTTGAATACAATATTATAAATTTTTAATGTAATAACAATGTTCCTAAATACAATTAGGATGATTGAAAATGAACTTTTTCAATAAAATAAAATGATGCAAGAAATCAAAATTGCAATGTATATGCACTTTCACTATGGAAATGTGAGAAACCATAACTGAACTTTCACAAATGCAAGATGCAATGCAAGAATTAATGCAACCTAGATCTAGGACTTTAATGAACTCCAAATTAGAAAAATGAATATCCAAAATGTCAAGTTCACCAAAATGAATAATGGTGGAAAGTGGGATGCTTTATGGCCTAGGTCATATAACATCACTATTCTTCAATTATCATTCAAATATGCCCTAGGATCCCAAATTGGATTGGCTATCAACACAAGGGTGAGTCAATTCTCAACAAGGAAGACCTAGAGAGGAGTCTTTAGGCTTTAAACATGGAAAATAAAACTTAGCATTCAACTCACAAAACCTAATAATATAAGCGAAATGATGAGCGCAAATGACAAAATTAAGTAACAAGTTAGGTTGTATATACCTAGGAAGTCTCGAAATGTAATAAGGATTTTGGAAATACAAAAATGTTGTCATAATATGCCAGGGAGGACAAAGAAACCCTTACTATTGTCTTAGTCCTGCTACTATTTTCTGGGGAAA
Source organism: Sequoia sempervirens (assembly GCA_007258455.2). Lineage (NCBI taxonomy): Eukaryota > Viridiplantae > Streptophyta > Pinopsida > Cupressales > Cupressaceae > Sequoia > Sequoia sempervirens. Next base: position 119,299,925 of record VDFB02193867.1, read on the forward strand.
ATGTGGAATCTTCAGATGTCAGAACAAAATATCTAAGAATCTCTGTAAAATACCCCCAAGAGGACTAAGATGCCCTTGTTTTCAACTTAGTCCCGACTTGAATTTATACAACCTTGAAATGTGATCTTGAGGTTCAATGTCTGAACTTCTTTACCAAATCTTCATATCTAAACCTATAAATAACCTAGAAAATGCATAGATCTAAAAATGGAAATGTGTGTGAGCCCTAATATTAAGTGTGTCTAATATTATGCTAGCTAGAACATTTAGAAACCCTATTCAAATGTGTTAGAATAGAATTCCTAAGATGCAAATGAAGATGACCTACAAAGGAGATCTCAAATCACCCTAATAAGCCATAAACATGAAATATACCTTCCTTAGGTAGAAAATAGAACAATGGAAGATGGAATCACTCAAGAAACAAGTCCTTAGGCTTGGAAGTATGGCTAGTTGCATCTCCAACCTATAATCTCTAATGATCCTCTATAGGCATTAATGATTAGTCTTTCACAATGCTAGATCTTGACTTGAAAATAGTGTTGAAAAACCTATAGAAACATAATACAAGACTACTCTAAGACTTCAATTCCTTGCTCCTTGAAACTCTCCTTCTTACTCTTAGAGTTCTCTCTTCTTCTCTTTTCATAACTTAGGTGAAAATGGGTGTGAATCTTACTTTTATAGGCATTTCTATCTAATAACCCTATTATTAGATCCCAAAGGTTGGGAAAATGCCAAATTAAATCAAATATTTTCATTTCCCACTCTTAATTCTCGAAAATAAATCCCCTAGAGCTAAGATGGCCTCGGTGGTGTATTGGTCCCACTAGGGTGGGCTAAGACACCACCAAGGGCATATTGGTCCCACAAGGTTTGTTTTGTAATTTTAACAGGTGGTTTGCCAAGATTAAAGGTTGTCTTGTTGATTTGGTTCAGTTTACAATTGAAATATACCTCAGATGCACAAAAAGGGGTCTTAGGGGCCCATAGTAAGTGACCTAAAGGGAATTTAATGCAAGGGATGCTAAAATAGGTCCATATTAAGTGTGAAAATGCAAAGGTATGCATTTTTCTACACTACAAAATGTATAAATGATCCTTTCTAATAATAAAAAGCAAGAAGAGGTGAGAAGGTAGGAGTGAAACTTTCACTACCCCTCCAAATATGAAACAAGTGTACGACTCTATGGATAAGTGCTGAGAAACTTGGTGAGCCAAGATGAGGTGAGAAAAAATTCTAGATAACCTCTAAGTGTAGTGTGAATAGTACTCTACTAAATAGGGTAAAATCTAACTAGTTTGATAAGACCTCTTGTCACACTAACACCATTTATATTTTTCCTCCTTGTTGGTTTCTCATGGTATTAGTTCTATTTTTATTTGTTGGAAAATGTGTTTGGAGATAGATTTCTAGATTCTCAAGGGATATCAAAGACTTATTAGGTATGTTTGGTAGAAAATATTAGACTTATTATAAGAATATTTCATTGCTAAGTTCTCTTTAAATCAAGTTATTATTCTGTATGATTTGTTTATTTTGAATTTAGATTTGGATCATCTCCTTCTAATTATCAAGGGGTATGTTCAGGATTATGATGGGCCAAAAAGTGGCAATATGATGGGAATGTGTAGGGTATGTGGCTGATAACTTTTTTTTACCCAAAATCGATGAAATGAAAAAAATTTTTAAAGGAAATTATTAGCTTTCCACCAATATAAATTATGCTTTACTTTGAATTCAATAAGTAATTATTATTCATTTTCTATTTGAATTATGACTAAAGTCCTAATTGATAGGTTGATTGAAAAACATCTATAACTTTCAAAAAGTATCACATTTTTTGAATCTGAAACATGTGTCACATTCTATGCTTCGTATACTATAGGATAAAAAAAAGAAAAAATGAATTTCATGAATTTTTTACCAAATTAAGGTGGTTAGACACACGAGCTTTTATATGTTTGAAAAGTTCTAATAAAAAATTCACAATTATTTATTTACTAAGAAATTTAAAAAAAAAATGCATCACATCGGGACATGAGTCCTCTACTTATATCTAAAATCTTATAAAAAAATATTATCATTTTATTGTGGTTAGGGTGGTCAGACAGACACCTACTTCTTATTTTTTCACTAAAATTTAAGTACTACTGCATTGAAATTTCAAATTTTCACCAAATAGAATTTTTTTTTAAACAAACATAGTAGTTTAGAAAATAAATTCAATTTTCTATAGATATTATTCTTACATATTTTTGAAATAATATAGATAACTTATTCAAATTTTTATGTCAAGTTGCCTAACTCTGATTTTTCTGAATTTTTTGCCACTTAAGGGCCTATTTTTTCCATGTTGATCCTGCACATACCCCAAGTCAAATTTTCTCATCAGGTTTATAGGGTTGGTAAATGGATTTCTCCCCCATTAGGTTATTTAATATAAATATATTGATTGTTCCTCCTATAATAATCCTCATAAAGATGGTGTAAGTGTGGAATAAGTAAATAAGTAAAACAACTAAAACAGTTCTTAATGAAACATTATATCAAGATTTAACATGAATTAAGCTAATTTTAAAACATAGAAAACCTAAAAGTGTCTCATTGTCTCCTATCTCCAAAGATTTATCAAATCATAGAGGGATCTTAGATTTTGTAAGCACCATGATTGTTTAAAATGCCTATCTAGAGAATGGAATGATGCTAAATACAATGATGTAATGATTGCTAATGATAAAATGATGCTACTATAAATTATTTTGACATGAAACCTGATAAAAGAAGCTACAGTAAAAAATAAGATGTAGCCGTGATATGGATTCTACTGATGCTATGATATTTCTATGATCCTATGACTAAATGATTGATTGCTATTGCTATGATTGTTATTCCTGCAGAGTAAGTTTGCATACAATTAGGATTTCCTCGAATGATTTTCATGCTTCACAAGGCTATATTTATAGATTTCACAGAAACACATTTGTACAGGGGCAACACAAGAAAGGCTTGGATTAAATATGGAAAATTGAGTGGTGGGAGATTGAGAAGTTTGAGCTGATGAAAGGAATGGTTTCTCCCCATGAAAACATTAGGCTAGATCTAATAGGAAGAATCAAAGGAAATGTGATTAAGAGGAGTGCCTACAAGTTTGTCTCCAAAGCTTTCTCATGAATTCCAGTTGAATTAATTAGATATTTGATATCTAATTTTAATGGTGGGTGAATAGAGGAAATTTCCTTTTTTCCTTTATTTGAATAATTTTATTTATTCAAAATTAGTAAAAGGGAATAAATAATTTAATAAAAAAAACTATAGAATTTGTTTATTAAATTAATATAGAAGGGATATGATAATTAAATAACAAAGTATTTAACATTGTTTAATTAATTAAGATTGAATGATGTGATAATTAAATAACAAAAACTATTGAAGTTGTATATTTTATTAAAATTGAAGAATAGGAGAATGAAGTATAAATAAATATTTCTATTTATTTAATAGTAGAAAAATAAAGGTTAATTAATCAAATAAATCATATTTAATTAATTATATTCTCCAGACCATTTTTTAGGTGTATACATTTTTCCCCTCTTTGAAGTGATGTGTTTATGCATTGCTTCAAAGAAAATTTTGCTACTACTAATAGTATTGATGAAAAAAAAATTAGTGTGCCCTTGACATGCCCCAAAGTTTTATTTTAGCTGATGATGGATATATGCCCCCTCAGGAGATACATTGATTGAATTTTTTTTTTTTTGGATTTTTTGAAACTTTTCATTTTTTTATGATTTAATAATGATTTGATGATGATTCGATGAAGATTCGATGATGAAATAATTTATCTCCCAATAGAAAGTATAGAAATTTCCCCTGGATGGATTTGTATTAATCTCTTCTTAAAAAAATGAATTAACCCCCCATAAAAATTCCACCAAAAAAGACCTTTAATAGGTCAAAGAGGTCACTTTCAAACTCATTTGTGCATTTGAGCTTTTGAAAATTTGAGAGAGAGAGAAAGTTGAGCAACTTGGAGCAATATGCCGATTCCCTATCACACTCACTAGTTTGAGAGTGTGTGACATCACCAACGCCCGACCGCTTATGGACCTCCGGTATGTACCCATCAACTCCCTCATTTTTTGTGCTTTTTTGGATCTTTAAAATTTTCCCTTCTTTTAGCGCTTTCACATTCCATTGTAGCTCATAGGAGGGTATGTGCAGGATCATCATCGAAAAAATAGGCCCTTAAGTGGCAAAAAATTCAAAAAAATCAGAGGTCAGAACTAACCCAGTATTAAAATTTGAATGACTTATCTATATTATTTCAAAAATATGTAAGAATAGAACCTATAGAAAATTGAATTTAGTTTCTAAACTACTAGGTTTGTTTAAAAAAATATATATTATTTGGTGAAAATTTGAAATTTCAATGCAGTGGTACTTAAATTTGAGGGAAAAAATAAGTAGTGATAGGTTATTAAATGCGACCACTAACCACAATAAAATGATAATAATTTTATAAGATTTGAATATAAGTAAAGGACTCATGTCCCAATGGGATGCATATTTTTGTAATTTTTTCCAAGTAAATAATTAATTATGAATTTTTCACTACAAATTTTAAAAATATAAAAGCTTCATTATGTCGACCACCTTAACTTAGTCAAAACTTAATAAAATTCAATTTTATTTTTAATCCTATAGTATGCGAAGCATAGAATGTGACACAAATTTTGGATTAAAAAATGGTGATATCGTTTGAAAGCTATAGATTTTTTTGAATCAGACTATCAATTAGGACTGTAGTCATAATTCAAATAGAAATTGAATAATAATTATTTATTAAATTCAAAGTAAAGCATAATTTATATTGGTGGAAAGCTGAAAATATCCTTTAAAAACCCTTTACATTTCATCAATTTTGGGTAAAAAAGAAGTCGTTAGCCACATGGGCCATCATATCAATTACATATCGCCACTTTTTGGCCCATCATAATCCTGCACATACCCAGGACTATTGTTTTAGTGCACAATTTAGAAAAATTTAGCACTTAGGTCATGTGTTTTAGTGCTTAGAAAACTTTAGTGCTTAGGTTAACTGATTTAGTGCATAGGTAGGATAAATTAGCATTTCCATAGTTTTAGCGCTTAGGTTAGAAACTTTAGTGCTTTGACCCTCTATTTTAGCACTTTGATTAGTATAGCACTTCGAACCCAAGTTTTAGCACTTTGACTTAATAGAATAGCAGATTGTTATTGAGAAATGGCACTTTTGGCTACCTATTTTAGCTTTTGACTAATGAAATGGCACATGTCATGATTTAGCATTTTAATGCCTACTTAAGCATCCAAGTTAGATTGATTAAGTTTGTCAAATTTGTCCTTGATTTTTGTTGATTTTAAATCATGTCGGCCATTTGGTTTTGATATGATTGATTATCCTAATCAAGTAGATGATGTTCAACCTCATGATAGGTGAGGCGTGTTTGATTTGATGATAATTATCCTCATGATAGGCAGGAATAGTACGATTCAATTGATTGACCTCATGATGATAAGTGAGGAGTTGATTTGATGTTTGATGATTGACCTCATGATACATGAGGTTCAATGATTTTCACTCATGAGATTTAATAAAAAGTCTCACCAAGAGCTGATTAGTTTTGATAGGATATTTGATGTGTGATGATGATTTGATAAAGGGGTTCTGATTTTTGGATATTTCTAATAATAGAATCCATTGGACAACCTTGAGGTTTGAAATGTTTTCCCATGGACTTTTTGATTTGATACTATGGATTAGCACAACTGATATAGTAGTCATTGTTGATCTGAGATTATCTTCTATTATACATGCCTAGATTAGGATTAATAGTGGGGTCTCTTGACAACATTAGCTTCGGTGGCTGTAAGCATAACACTATTCACCTTCCTCTTTGGTGAGATGACACTTAGGAGCCTATTTTTTCCATGTTGATCACGCACATACCCAAGTCAAATTTTTTCTCCATCGAGGGTTTATAGGGATGGTAAATGGATTTCTCCCCATTAGGATTTATTTAATATAATATATTGATTGTTCCTCTATAATAATCATAAAGATGGTGTATGTGTGGAATAAGTAAATAAGTAAAACAACTAAAAAACTTCTTAATGAGACATTATATCAATATTTAACATGAATTAAGCTAATTTAAAGCACAAAATCCTTGAAAGCGTCTCATTCTCTTCTATCTCCAAATATTTATCAAATCACAGAGGGCTCTCAGATTTGGTAAGCACTATGACTATTTAAAATGCCTATCTAGAGAATGGAATGATGCTAAATACAATGATGTAATGATTGCTAATGATAAAATGATGCTACTATAAACTATTTTGACATGAAACCTGATAAAAGAAGCTACAGTAAAAACTAAGATGCAGTCATGATATGGATTCTACTAGTGCTATGGTATTGCTATGATGTTATGGATAAATGCTTGATTGCTATTGCTATGATTGCTATTCCTGCAAAGTAAGTTTGCATACAATTGGAATTTTCTCAGATGATTTTCATGCTTCAAAAGGTTGTATTTATAGATTTCATGGTAGCACATTTGTACAGGGGCAACACAACAAAGGCTTGGATTCAATCTGGAGAATTGAGTGGTGATAGATTGAGAAGTTTGAGTTGATTAAGGAAATGGTTTCTCCCCATGAAAACATTAGGCCAGATGATAGGAAGAATTAGAGGAAATGAGATTGAGAGGATTGCCTACAAGTTTGTCTCCAAAGCTTTTCTGTGAATGCCAGTTGAATTAATTAGATATTTGATATCTAATTTTATTGGTGAGTGAATAGAGGAAATTTTCTTTATGCCTTTATTTGAATAATTTGATTTATTCAAAATTAGTAAAAGGGAATAAATAATTTAATAAAACAAACTATAGAATTTGTTTATTAAATTAATATAGAAGGGATATGATAATTAAATAACAAAGTATTTAACCTTGTTTAATTAATTAAGATTGAATGATGTGATAATTAAATAACACAAACTATTGAAGTTGTATATTTAATTAAAATTGAAGAATAGGAGAATGAAGTATAAATAAATATTTCTATTTATTTAATGGTAGAAAATAAGGTTAATTAATCAAATAAATCATATTTAATTAATTATATTCTCAGAACCATTTTTTTAGGTGTATACATTTTTCCCCTCTTTGAAGTGATGTGTTTACGCATTGCTTCAAAGAAAATTTTGCTACTACTAGTAGTATTGATGAAAAAAAAATCAGTGTGCCCCTGACATGCCCCAAACTTTTATTTTAGCTGATGATGGATATATGCCCCCTCGGGAGATACATTGATTGGAAATTTTATTTTTTTGGATTTTTTTAAACTTTTCAATTTTTTACAATTTAATAATGATTTGATGATGATTCGACGAAGATTCGATGATGAAATAATTTATCTCCCAATAGAAAGTATAGAAATTTCCCCTGGATGGATTTGTATTAATCTCTCCTTAAAAAAAATAATTAACCCCATAAAAATTCCACCAAAAATAACCTTTAATAGGTCAAAAAGGTCACTTTCAAACTCATTTGTGCATTTGAGTTTTTGAAATTTTGAGAGAGAGAGAAGGTTGAGCAACTTGGAGCAACATGCCGATTCCCTATCACACTCACTGGTTTGAGCGTGTGTGACATCACCAGCGCCCAACCGCTTACGGACCTCTGGTACGTACCCATAAACTCCCTCATTTTTTGTGCTTTTGGATCTTTAAAATTTTCCCTTCTTTAGTGCTTTCACATTCCATTTGTAGCAGCACATAGGAGGGGTATGTCTTGGAGATCATCATGGAAAAACAAGCCCTTAAGTGGCAAAAAAATCAGAAAAATCAGAGTTAGGCAACTTGGCGTAAAATTTGAATAAGTTATCTATATTATTTCAAAAATATGTAAGAATAGAATCTGTAGAAAATTGAATGTAGTTTCTAAACTACTAGGTTTATTACAAATAAATAAAATCTATTTGGTGAAAATATGAAATTTCAATGCGGTAGTACTTAAATTTAAGGGGAAAAATAAGTAGTAGGTGTCAAATGGGCCACCTAACCACAATAAAATGATAATGTTTTTTATAAGATTTTAGATATATAAATGGACTCATGTCCCAATGGGATGCATATTTTTTGTAATTTTTCAAGTAAATAATTAATTATGAGATTTTTTATTACAAATTTTAAAAAATATAAAAACTCGTATGTCTGACCACCTTAACTTAGTCAAAACTTAATAAAATTCAATTTTGTTTTTTTAATCCTATAGTATGCGAAGCATAGAATGTGACACAAATTTTGGATTAAAAAATGGTGATATCGTTTGAAAGCTATAGATTTTTTTGAATCAGACTATCAATTAGGACTGTAGTCATAATTCAAATAGAAATTGAATAATAATTATTTATTAAATTCAAAGTAAAGCATAATTTATATTGGTAAGCTGAAAATCTCCTTTAAAAACCCTTTACATTTCATCAATTTTGGGTAAAAAGTTGTCAACCACATGGGCCATCATATGGAGTTACATATGGCACTTTTTTGGCCCATCATGATCTACATACCGAGGACTATTGTTTTGGTGCACAATTTAGAAAACTTTTAGCACTTAGGTCATGTGTTTTAGTGCTTAGAAACTTTAGTGCTTGGGATTGCTTGATTTAGTGCATAGGTAAGGATAAAATTAGCACTTCCATAGTTTTAGTGCTTAGGTTAGAAAACTTTAGTGCTTTGACCCTCTATTTTAGCACTTTGAGTTAGTTTAGCACTTTGAACAGAAGTTTTAGCACTTTGACTTAATAGAATAATAGTTATTATTGAAATGGCGCTTTGGGCTGCCTATTTTAGCGCTTTTGACTAATGAAATGGCACATGTCATGATTTAGCATTTTTAATGCCTACTTAGCGCATCCAAGTTAGATTGATTAAGTTTGTCAAATTTGTCCTTGATTTTGTTGATTTCAATCATGTCAGCCATTTGGTTTGATATGATTGATTATCCTAATCAAGTAGATGATGTTCAACCTCATGATAGGTGAGGCCTGATGTTTGATTTGATGATAATTATCCTCATGATAGGCAAGGAATAATTATAGTTCAATTGATTGACCTCATGATAAGTGAGGTTGATTTGATGTTTTGATGATTGACCTCATGATAGGTGAGGTACAATTGTAAGATTGATGATTGACCTCATGATAGGTGAGGTTCAATGATGTTCACTCATGAGATTTGATCAAAATTATCACTAAGAGCTAATTAGATTTGATAGGATATTTGATGTTTTGATGATTTGACAAAGGGTTCTGATTTTGGATATTTCCTAATAATAGGAGCCATTGGACAACCTTGAGGTTTGAGAGTGTTTCCCATGGACTTTTGATTTGATACTGTAGTTAGCACAACCTGATATAGTAGTCATTGTTCGATGCAGATTATCTTCCTATTATACATGCCCTAGATTAGGATTAATTGGGGTCTCTTGACAACATTAGCTGAGAGGTGGCATAGCAAGCATAACACTATTCACCTTCCTACTGGTGAGATGACAGTCACCCCAGAGGATGTCTGGCAGATTTTGCGAATTCCCATTGTTGGAGATGTTTTTTATGATTCTATAGATCAGGGTGGGATTGATGCTCTCTATAGAATTTTTTAGGACAATCAAATTTCTGGATATTGGATTCCATGGTGTGAGATGGTGATGCTTATTGCACCCTTCCTGCAATTTTGGCTAGATTTATTAAAGGGTTCCTTTGTCTTCATTGTAGGTGAAAAGGACTTTTTGTTGGTTGGGGCCATGTGTTGGAGAGCATGGTTGTTCATGGGATGAGATTTTCTTAGGGCATGTGCATTCTTTTCCATCTGTATCATGATTTGCATTCGGTGGTGTATCTTCGAGGTCATAGTTTGTCATCAAGAGCCATTTTGTCATAAGTGTGGGCATGGGAGCATATAGCTATCACACATCTAGTGCCATTTCAATATAGGCCATCTATGAGGCTATATGTGTTCAGATATGTAGGTCACCTTACTCAGTCCAGACTAGGTAAGTTAGAACATTGGAAGAGAGTGGCATGGCATCCATACCTTGATTGCGAGCATTGGGATGAGGATGATATTCAAATGCCTTTTCTTTATCATTCAATACTACTGATTGGTCATACTCATTGGGTGTTAGAGATATTTTTGCTCAGATGAGTTCATAGGAAGTATGGTCTAGTGTAGGGTATGCCCCAGGGTGTTGCTCATTACATCCAGCGTTAGACAAATTCTACAAATTGAGGGCCTAGTTTGTCATATGATGCTACCGTTTAGGAGTTTTATTCTTTGTAGCCTTTTGAGTGGGATATCCATCCTGACATTTTTGAGCCACCTATGAAAGCAGATTATGCTAAGTATCTTGATTTGCATCCTTTCCCATGCATTACCATTCTTGATGAGCCTGACCCATTACCTGGAGAGGAGGATGTTGGTGTTGCACATGGTCATAGGTGGAGGAGAGAGGAGGTTGGTGAGGTTGAAGCAGAGGATGTCAGTGAGGAGGAGGGTAGTGTAGATGAGAGGGATAGTGGAGGTGATGATGAGAGTAGAGGTGATGATTACGATCTTGATAGTGGAGATGATGCAAGTGGGTCGGGTCTTGCTTTAGATTTTCTTGAGCATACAGTGCCTCCTAAGAGGAAAATAGTGGGAGATGCTACAAATTAGTTGCATATTGTGAGCCTTCAAGTGTAGTTAGAGACCGTATAGAAGCGACTTGTTCAAGCTTAGGGTTTATAAGAAAAGAATTAGACTCAGATGTAGGCACAGGTTTAGTCACATGTATAGGCTCTAGCGTCAGTACAAACTCAATTGGCTGCAACCTAGGCACATATCACAACATTGAAAACCAAGAGGGATACTAATAGGTAGGATGTAGGATTGAGCTAAACATTCCAATCATGTCCAACATCATAAAACATTTTATTTAGTGTTTTCAGAATTGTCTTGTTTGAGGTCTCTACTTGGCCATTTCCTTAAGGATAGTACAGTGTTAAGAAATGAAGTTGGATATGAAAATTTACACACAATTCATGGACATCTTGGTTCTTAAATGGTCTTCCATTATTTGTAACAATGGAATGAGGTATGCCATACTGACAGATTATGTAGTTTAGTATGAAAGATGAGATCTACTTCCTTGTGATTGTTGTTAAAGGAACCAGTTCTATCCATTTTGTAAAGTATTTTGTTGTTGTGATTATGAACTTGTGTCCATTAGATGAAGATGGGTTTATTTTACCTACCAGGTCTAGTCCCCACTCACAAAAGGGCCATGTTGATGTGAAAGGGTGCAACTCATGTGCTTGTGCATGGATTAGATTACCATGTATCTGACATTTCTTAACAAATTGATATGACTCACTTTCCATGTTTGGAAAGTAATACCCCAATCAGAGGAGTTTCCTTGTTAGGGTTGGTCCACTTGAATGAGTTCCAAAAATACCTTCATGAACCTCATGTAAGGCTGATTTAGATTCATTGTTTTTAAACACCGAAGAAGAGTACTATCTAGACCTCGATGGTAAAGGATATTGATAATCAATGTATGTCAACTGGATTGATAGATGAAGTTACACTTTTGGTTTCTAGAAAGATCAGGAGGAAGGATATTATCCTTGAGGTAAGTATAGATCTTTACATAAAGTGAGGTTTGAATGTATGTTATTTGGCATATGGTTTGTGATTCAGGATTATCGTAGGGTGGGTTAGATACTTGTTCTACCATAAACTCATAACGACCTTTCTTTTCTAGTAATTGCAAGAGAGAAGCAATTGTCACCATGGCATCTGTAGCTTTGTTCTCAGTCATTGGTATCTGTTCAAACTTGATCTCCACAAAGAAATTTTTAATATCATCTATCATTTTCTTATATTGCATGAGTTTTCCATCCTTTGTCTGGTACTTGTCATTTACTTGATAGATGAGAAGCTATGCGTCTCCATACACTTGTATTTTTGTGATGTTCCGTTCAATAGCACCTTTATGTCAATAATCAATGCCTCATACTTAGCCACATTATTGGTACATGGAAACATTAGTCTATAGGACCTTGGGATGGTGTGTCCTTGAGGTGTAACAAATAGAATTCTCACACCAGATCCCCTTTGTGTTTATGATCCATCAAAATAAAGTCTCCATTGTTGTGTTGAAATATTCAGAATGTCTACATCTATAAATTCAGTGTTCATTGGATGATTATCCTATAACAGAACTTCAACTAATTGATTAGCTATCACCTATCCTTTGATGGATTTCCAATCTACATACTGGATGTTGAACTTACTTAAGATCATAACCCATTTTGCTAGTCTCCCTGTCAGAGTAGCTTTCTTGAGTAGATATTTTAATGGATCTATTTTTGCGATGAGTCTGACTATATGAGTCAACATGTAGTGCCTCAATTGTTGGGTTGTGAATATCACTTCCAAACAATCTTTTTCTATGAATGTGTAATTTATTTCATAACCATTGAGAGTCCTACTGATGTAGTAAATAACTTGTTCATTTCCTTTAGAATCTTCTTGTGCTAAGAGAGCTCCTATAGAAATATCAGTTGTTGTGATATATAGTAACAAAGGTCTCTCTACTACAGGTGGCATGAGTATGGGAGATGTCATCAAATACCACTTTATCTGGTTAAAAGTTGTTTCACAATTATGATCATTCCTGAATGAAACATTCTTATGAAGTAGATGATTGAATGGATGGATTTTGTCCACCAATTGGGAGATAAATCTCCTGATGGATTTTAGCCTACCTTGTAGAGACTATAATTGACTGATACTTTTAGGTGGTGGCATATCCATTATTACGTTGACCTTAGTTGGATCCACTTTGATTCCTTTTTTTGACAGTATGTATCCAAGGAATTTTGTTGATGTTACCCCAAACACACATTTCTTGGGATTCAACCTGACATTGGATTTTTCTAGTTTATTAAAGATTTTGTCAAGTATCTCCAAATTTCCTTCTTGGGTGTATGCTTCTTCTAAGATGTCATCCACATAATCTTCCATGAAATTATGCATCATCTCATGAAAGATAGTGGTCATCGCCCGCTGATATTCCAAAAAAATGTACACCAAGGACAAGTGAATGTTTTCTTTTCCTAATCTTCAAGTGCTATATTTATTTGGTTGTACCCTGAGAAACCATCGATTAATGACAACATGGCATGGCTTGTTGTTAGATCGATAATGATATCAATGCTTGGTAGGGGAAAATCATCTTTTGGGTAGGATTTATCTTTTGGGTAGGATTTATTTAGATCTTTGAAATATGTGCATATCTTGATGCTATTATCCAGTTTAGATACATGCACAATATTGAAGTTCCACTCAGCATAATCTATGGACCTAATGAAACCTGCATCCAACAATTTCCTCAACTCAACTTTTACCATTAGGGCGATGCGAGGATGCATTTTTCTCAATTTTTGCTTTACTGGTTTGATTCCAAATGGTAGATACAGATGATGCATCAAGAGATTTAGATCTAATCCTAGCATGTCAGAATAAGACCAAGAAAAATTGATATGTCTCTCTCTAAAGAACTTGGTGAAGGCAGGCTTCTCCTGTTCTATCATAAACCCTACCAAATGTAGAATATTTTCCTTTTCAGTTGTTCCAAGATTTATGGATTGTGTTGGATCCACCAGTACTGATGATCTATCATGGTAATGCTCTGGAAGGGTGTCAAATCCTCCATCTTTCAGTGCCTCAAATTTTTTTTTCACTATTAGATATGTTCTTTATTTTTTCTTTTTCAAAATCTAATGATGCCTCAGAAAATTTTTCACCATTAGATCTATTTTTCCTATTGTCATTTTTGCAACTGGAATATTTGGCACCCTCCTAATTTGAAGTGTTGTTATGAGTGTGGGTGCAACTTGTTAGATTCATCCTTGCAAAGAAAATTTATGATAGCCTCTGTTGGTATATTAAAGGTTTAGTGGGTTCCCAGTCAATAAGTTCAGGATTCCTCAAGGGTAATAAGTCATTAGGTTGAGCAATGTCAATGGCTGTGAGTGTTCTGATAGCCAAGTGGTCAAAATTGTCAGTGGGAAGGTCGAGGTCTATGATATTACCCTACTCTGAGTTGTCTAGCTCACTCAATGTTTGTTTGTCCTCACTTGAGTCATCGATATTTGTTGATCTAAAAACAAGGTCTACTTCCTAAACTCTGCCATTCCTCTCGTGTGGGTGTATACACTTGAATGATGTCAAATTTTTTTTTAGTGTATGATGTTGCAGATAAATGATCACATTCATATTCATTTGAATCTGTTTCAGACCCATCCGTCATTTGCAAAATCCTTTCTACCACTTTATGAGGTACTTCTCTTGATTTCCTTGTATAGCCTAATCATGTTTTGTCTTTAGGCTGAAGTGTTATAGGTTGAATAGGTTCTATAATACCATCTTTTCTCTTTCAAATTGGTCCTTTCCCTTCATAGCCCATTTTTTCTCAGATAGCCTTTCCTTTTCCATACTGATTTATTCTGATGCTGATATTTGTTGATGTTGAAGCTTCTTCATCTTTGTATAGCCAATTTAGAATGGCCTTGTCTTTTGATTCATCTCCTAGATTTCCTACTTTCACAAACCTTTCATTTAAAACCATGCAGGGTTGTGATGATTGGTGTGTGTTTGTTGTGGGTTGTCCATATGATTTTGGGGATGGTAGAAATTGTGAAAGGCATAAAGATTGTTCAAGGGAATATTCCCCCAAGCCTTTTTCCTTTAACTGGAGCTTGTTTGTAAATTGTTGTGATGGAGTGCTCAGGGGACCTTCATCACTCAATATGGTTGAGTTAGTAACAATTGTTTCCTTTGCTTGTTCTTTCTTCTCGACCCATTTGAATATAAAAGTGAGTTGCTTTTCAGCACTGGATGAAGCAAATGTGCTAGCTTCTCTATTGTGATGTACCAGAGTGTCTTGATTTTCCTTAAGCATGCTACATGTCTAGGGATTATTGTTATCTGCTAAAATTGTGACCTCTTTCCTATTGATAGGAAATTTCAAACATTGATGATGTTTTGAAGGTACCACTTACATCTCATGGATCCATGGATGTCCCAAGAATATGTTATATGCTAGCTCCTTGTCTAACACTTGGAAAAAAATATTTTTGACAATCAATCCCACTTGAATTGGTAGTACAATCAGCCCCTTGGAAGACATTTCCTCTTCATCATATGCTTTTATTGTTATCTTTCTCTTGGCATCAATGGCATTGTCAGAATAGCCTAGTGCATGAATTAATTTTAAAGTACAAATATTTAATCTAGCTCCACCATCTATTAAAACATGTTTGACATGATGTTTATGGATTAGAACCTCTATATGCAAGGAAGTGTTGTGTGGGTGATTTAGTGACACATCATCTTGTTTAGAGAATGACAGACAATGAGGTGTGATCAAATGTCCCACCATAGCTTGAAATTGACAGACATCCAAAGTTTTGGGTACCATAGTGGCTACCAGAGCCTATTCTAGAACCTCATTATGTGATGGAAAATTTTTAAGAAGTTCCAGTATGGATATCTATTCAGGTATCTTTTGCAGTTGATCCACAATGTTGTATTGATGTGATAGAGGAGTAGTGATTTTAGGTGGAACTCCTTTTAGTATCAATTTGGACTATGCCCTTGTTGTTGCATTGACTAGTTGGAAGTCTTGTGTTTCTCTAATTTTCATGACATTGATTTGGTTGTCATATGTGTTTATGTTTGGAATCATGTTCAAGGATATAGTGTCATTGATTCTTGTGTTATTTTTTTCATTTTCAATGAAATTATCTTCCTCAACCTTAGAAATGCAAAGAGTTGCAGTGTCATAGATATAGTTTACACTTTTTCCTTTACCATTTGAAGAAGATTTTCCTTTGTAATAGTTGGGTAAAGGATTTGTAAATGCATTATTATCGTTGTTTGTTTGAGGTCCTTTGACAAACACCTTATTTTCTTCAATTAAATCTTGTATCAGATGTTTTAATTTGATTAAATCATTTGTTTTATGTCCTTTAGTTTTGCGAAAGTTGCAATAGTTAGCATCGTTCCACCAAGATGGTTTCACTTTCAGCTCCCAATTTCTTGCTTCTAGTAGAGTAATAAATCTATTTGCAACAATCTCTCTCATTATTGATTCCAAAGTTTGTCCTAATGGTGTAAATATTTGTCGATTGGATTGTCTTTGATATGGTGGTGGTTGAGATTCTCCATTATTTGGATTATTATTTTGAGTGGTACCTTGATTGTTGTTTTGGTTTTCATTTTGATTTGTTTTCACATTTGATGTTGTTAAATTGAATATTGGTTTTGTATTTTTTGTGTCAGTTGTAGTATCGTTGTTTCAAGTATTTCTATTTTTCTACCAAGATTTAGGCTTGTCATTGTTTCCATAGTGATTTGAGGAATTAGCATTGTTTTGTGTGTCATTGTAATGCTTAATGACTCCTCTTTTGACTAAGGCTTCTTCAATTTTAATCATGTTATCAATCACCTTTTCAAAGGTTGGGGGACATTGTAAATCCAGTCTATAATTCATGTCATCATTTAAGTTGTCGATAAATAATTCAATCTTTTCCTCTTCAAGAATAGATTGAGGATATCTAGTGAACAACTTTGACCAACATTGTAAGAATGATAGGAATGTCTCTCCCTTCCTTTTTTTTGTGTTGTATAGATCTTTTATGTTTAAATCATGTTGAATGTTGAAAGAGAACCGTGTGATAAATCTATTGACTAGTTCTTCAAGGGATTGGATCCTCAGTTGTAATTTGGAGAACCATTCCATGCAATGTGCTCCTAAAATTATAGGAAAAAACCTCATTAGGTAAGTGTCCTCCTATGAAAAATCTAGACTCATTGTTCTAAATTCCCTTACATGATCAATGAGATCTATTTTTCCATTGTATTTTTCATATTTGGGGAACTTACAATGCCTAGAGAAGGGTATCATGTCAACACTCAGATGAAAGGGATAAGGACAAATTTCTTGTAATGAATACCTCTTTGTGGTTCCCTTTTGCATGTCTTGAATTTTTTGTTGTAAGTTCTACATTTGACATGTTAAGGAAACCACTTCATCAATGTTTTACATGTTAGCTAATTTTGTTTCAGCAGTTATAGGTGTTTCCTTCAATCTATTTACGTAAAAATCTTTCAAAAGTTTTGCACCCAATTTTGCTAACATCAAGAGGTGTTTTTCTATGTTTTGTTCCAAGACCTTTTCCATGAATTTATGGAAATTTGGATCTTGTTGTGCTGTGTTGAACTCTTCTTGGGTTATCTCATTGGGGTCACTTTGATGAAATCGGGAAAAGGGGTTTTCTTCAGCCATTATGTTTGATGTTTCAATGTCTTTGTCCCTAAGTTTTTGCATTTGTGACCTTGTAAAAATAGGCATACAAATATTTTTTTTTCTCCATAAACTTTGATCTTTTGAGTTTGGATAAGTGTCAAATGGGTTTTAACAAAGTCAAATAGGATGATATATCCTATTGATGAGACTAGGCTAAAAATTTGATTATTATGTTTAGTTTCATGATGGTAGGATCATAATATCCTGATCAAGAAACTTAACCTAATAACCAAGAGTTTGTGTTTGATTTGTGGACACTTTAATGTTTGCAAGATCTTGGTTTAACTTGAAAAGGTCTAATTTGTATGATCCTATTTTTTTATGTTTAAAACACTATAGGGACTGTGGAAAATGTTTCTGATTGGTAAAAACCTGAGTTTCTAATGTTTGTAATTTGACAAAAAAATTTAATAGCTCTCTATTTTCTAGTCCTATGGATGCATTATTATAGAAGGTAGAACTGCTAAAAAAACACTTTATGTGCTAAAATATTTGGTGAAAGCACTATCAAATAGTGTAGATGTGCTAAAACAATGGGTAGAAGTCCTAAAGTTTTTGGTATTTTTCTAACTAGTAAATAATGTTTTGGCTGACTATAGATGCGCTAGAATAGATTGTGTAAGTGTTAAAATAGACATTGTATGCACTATCAGACAGGGTGTATGCACTAAAATAGTGGGTAGAAGCACTAAAATCTAATTTTTCTAAAATTGATGGATGTTTATGATAGACTGTTGATGTGCTAAAATAGTGGGAAAAGGTTCTAAAATATACTACAAATGCATTGTTTCAGGATTTATCACTGTTTTGTCTAGTTTTCTCAGTGAATGGACTGATTCTAGGATAGTTAGACAGAGTATTTTTGTTGGTAAATTTTTAGATTTTGATAACAAGTCTAAATTGTTTCAACTATTTCCTCTATTGTATGAATTGATCTAGCCTATTAGAATACTCTATTGTTGGTTGTGGAATGGATGATAGATGCATAGGTTGACTATGATTATGTTTTTGTGAAAGAGCTCTTCTTTGATAGTAGGCTTGTAAATGTAAGGGCTCTATGGCATAATCATCTGTGTATCCCCTAGAAAAATCTTAAAATCTATGGATAAAGGTTCTATGATGAAGTAAGACTTTCCTACTTTGATACAAAAAAAATCTTCTTTCCAATTGTTTTTTGTAACTAAGTTGTTTTTTGGGTTTTTTGACACTTTTTGCAATGGTTTTCTTGACAAATTTTGTGGACTTCCAATACCTAATCATAAGTTTTCATGAAATGACTTGTCAACTTTTTGGGTTCTTTTTGGATGATCTTTATTTGATTTAATGATTCAAAGACACATCAAGCAATTATAGAACAAGTGTTTTTAAGTCCTAAGATCTAAACAGTGAGTGTATGCTCAAGAATCAAATAGATCCTTCTTGATTTCCATAGTTTTATTGACAAAAATACACTTCATATAGACTAACTCTTAAGGACAAGTAGGTCATCGTTATACTCAATCAACCCACAACTTAAAATTGTGTCAACTCACACAGTCATGTTACCCCCTAGAGGGTGCCCGTGTTTTTGTATTTTCCAGGCATGTACTCAAGGTTAGATTTCTCAATCCCCTGAGGAAACGATCCTTGGAAATTATATGGTGAGTGTCTTGGGGGTATATTCTTCCCTTCCCCAACACTATTGAGTATTACAATGTTCAGAAACTGACAAGTAGGATACTACACTGTGGTTTGTAGATAGGGTTTCCGTTTGGAGTGGCAATAATAAAATCCCTGAGGAGACCTCCCAACCTTTAGAACAAAGGCTATGGGGATGGTTATCTTGCACACTTCTGGTAAATGAGGATTTGTCCAGATATACTTTTATTTTATAGTAGGTTGAAAATCCTGGCTTTGGATGTTCCCACTTAGGTCATTCTCATAGGGTGAGTACTTTTTTCCACTACGATAGGCCTTCTAAAAGATTTAATAAAGAATAAATGCATAAAATAAAGGATGAGTTTGGAATTTTGACCACCCAGTTAAGAGGAGAGCATATGTGATCACCACACAATCATAGTAATCAATTGTTAAATTTTAGAACCCAAAAAATAATTTACTATCTATGTGAAGATGTTGTTTCACAATGAAGAGATTTCTTCACAAAAAGAGATGGTGTTCATTTTTAAATCCCAATTTGAAATGTTTGGTGACTACCCTAGATTGATATATTTTAACTTAAATGACTATCCTAGGATTGATTCATTTTAAATCCAATTAAAAAAATGAAGTTACTAGTCATGGTCACGTCAAATCCAAATAACAGTTACATAAGAGTTATAAAAAAGTTTAGAAGTGCTATATAAATTCTCAGATGTGTTGTAGAAATCATTAGAAGCATTGTAGAATTGGGCAAAAGTGCTATAGAATTTAGTAGAAGTGTTGTAGAATTTTGTAGATGCGCTAAAATGGATTTGAACCTAAAGCATCGGTCGATACTAGAAGCTAATGGTGAAGCACTAAAATGGTCTTCAATAGCACTAGCTTTTGTCAAAAGTGCTGAAATAGTATGAGCGTTATAGTTTTGTCGGATGCATTATAGATCTTTCGATTTAGCTAAAAGCTTTTCTATCTTGTCTGAAATTTTTTTAGAATTTTTTTTTAAACCTTGAAATTCAGCCCCCACGGTGGGTGCAATTATGCAGCGTGGAATAAGTAAATAAGTAAAACAACTAAAACTTACAATGGAATATAATATTTAACATAGATTATAATGTCATTCAGCACAAAACTTGAAAGCATCTCATTGTTTCTTATCTCCAAAGATTTATCAAATCACAGAAGGCTCTCAGACTTGGTAAGCATCGTGACTGTTTAAAATGCCTATCTAGAGAATGGAATGATACTAAATGCAATGATGTAATGATTGATAATTATTTCTAAATTATATTGATGCTAATGTAATCTATGTTGACATGAAAATTGATGAATGAAAGCTATAGTAAAACTAAGATGTAGTCGTGATATGGATTATGTTGATGTTATGATTTTTATGATACTGTGGCTGATACTTGGTTACTATTCTGCAAAAGTGAGTTTATATATTGGAATTTTCCCAGATGATTTTCATGCTTCAAAGGTTGTATT
Source organism: Sequoia sempervirens (assembly GCA_007258455.2). Lineage (NCBI taxonomy): Eukaryota > Viridiplantae > Streptophyta > Pinopsida > Cupressales > Cupressaceae > Sequoia > Sequoia sempervirens. Next base: position 119,320,514 of record VDFB02193867.1, read on the forward strand.
TATAGATTTCATGGTAGCACATTTGTACAGGGGCAACACAATAAAGGCTTGGATTCAATCTAGAGAATTCAGTGGTGAGAGATTGAGAAGTTTGAGATGATGAAGGGAATGGTTTCTCCTCAAGAAAACATTAGGCCAGATGATAGAAAAAATAAGAGGAAATGAGATTGAGAGGATTGCCTGCAAGTTTGTCTCCAAAGCTTTTACGTGAATGCGGTTAATTAATTAGATATTTCATATCTAATTTTATTTAATTAATGATGAATAAGTACTTTATGCCTTTATTTGAATAATTTGATTTATTAAAATTAGTAAAAAGGAATAATAATTATAAAACAAACTAGATTTTTTATTAAATTAATATAGAAAGGATATGATAATTAAATAACAAAATATTTAACCTTATTTTAATTAATTAAAGATTAAATGATGTGATAAATTAAATAACACAAACTATTGATGTTGTATATTTAATTAAAATTGAAGAATAAGATAGACTATAAATAAATATTTCTATTATTAAGAGTAGAGGAACTAATTATGATAATTAAATAAAACAAAGTAAAATTCGTTTATTTAATTAATACGAAAATAATAGAATAAAGATTAAAGAATTTAAGATGAACTATATAAATAAATATTTCTATTTATTTAATAGTAGACAAAATAAAGGTTAATTAATCAAATAAATCATATTTAATTAATTATATTCTCTAGACCATTTTTAGGTGTATGCAGATGGAATTAGTGGTATTAGGTGTGATAGTAATGGTTTGGATCACTTCTATTTTTCTTTTTCTCTAAATGTTCATAATAATAATCAAATGGAGGATTTTGCTATCCTTGTTGCCTTGGATTTTTTTTTAAGTTGGGTTACATAAACAAGTTACTTATGGGATGGATTCCATGATTTTGGTTTCTCTTTTGAAGAAAAATGGCTCTTCTTGGTGGATGAAACCTTTTGTGGAGATGATTTTCTCCCTTTCTCAGAAACATTGATTAGATGTGTCCTTTGTTTATATTCGTGATGAATGAAATGTTCTTGTAGATTACTATCCAAATGGGCTTCTAGAATTAATCATAGATATAATTTTTTTGATTGGGTATCCCTATTCCCTGATCATTCTTAATAGATCCTTCAATTTCTTAAAAATGATAATGTATGGGTTGATCACTATTACTATTTCTTTAGTATTGTATTTCTTTTGACTTTTTCTTAACCTTTAGATCTTGGTGGTTGGGGTCAACAATAAATATTTGTGCATTTTCCTTCTATTTTTAGTGATAGCTATTTCTATTTGGAAACCCTTATGTAATTTTTTTGGCTTCTTAATAAATAACTTTTTTTTCCAAACACAAAGAGAATTGCATATTTTTAAAAAAATATCAATATTTCCATAAATATTTCACATTTATGACACTTATTCTAAATCAAACTCACTACAAAACAACAATGATTGATAAAAATATCCTAGTAGAATTTATTTGAATATATATATATATATATAAGCAAGGATAGAGAAATCATTATTGGATTATAACTTATTACAAGAACAATACAAATTTTATTTCATTCTAAATATAAGCTCAAGTGCAATCACAAAATAGATTCCAAATATAATTAACTAATACAACCCTTAATAATTACTTCTTTAGAAAGTTAAAATATCTTAGAAAAATATTAACTTTTTTCTCAAGTGATAAATTTAACATAAAAAATAGGGTACGTAAAGTTTAAAATTACTTAATAAATTAAGAATCACTAAGCAACACTTGTTTTTTGTAAAGAGTAAATAAAATTAAAATAACAATTGAAATTTTTAATTTATATCTAAAATTATTTTTCATTATTTATGTGGGTCTAGGTGTATAGGCACACCATTATTGTGATGGCCTGATTTTACATTCATTTTTTTACACGACTAAGTTGGTCCTAAAAAAAAGACTTCAAATGGAATTATGTCCAAAAAATATACTTATAATTACTATTATAAAGTTAAGATGTGACAAGAAAAACTATTAACTTTGATTTCATGTTATAAATTTAACATAATAAATTGATAGTTAAAAGATTAAAATTACTTAATACATTAATAATACTTAAGTGATATATGTCCTTTTAAAAGAGAAAATGAAATTAAAATAAGAGCTGAAAATTTAAAGTTGTATCTAAAATTGTCATTGTTTATTGTTTATGTGGGTCTAGATGCACAGGCACACCATTATTGATGGTCCCATTTTATGTTCTTTTTAGGCACAACTCTCCTTGTACGAAAAGTTGGTCTAAAAAGACTTGAGAAAAACAGAGCTGGATGTTTTTAGGTTCATCATTATTGTGATTGTCCCCGACCCCATCTTTCATCTCCCACACTGCCTTTCGTGTACGAAAGGTCGAGCTTTGTACATCATTATAGACATACTCTCTTGTACGAAATGGGTCCACATTTCCCAGCGACTAAACATATGACATTGGATAGGTCCAACTCGAATGATTCTCACTGTTTTTGAATGCAACTTCAACCGCTTGGATTAGTTCAATGGTCTTCCAAGGCGTAAGCACATTTAAAGATAGCCAATTTCCATCTATTCTAGTTTGAATGCTCGAATTATCTCTAGGGAAATGCCTGCCGCTCTCCAGTTGTAAATCCTCCTCGCCTTGACAGCGTTCTGCCCCAGCCATTTCTGAGGTGAGCAGAAGGGCCACTGCTATCGCTTAGATGAGATAAACGCCTCCCCAATATTCGCAATTTAGGTTTGCCAATCATCTTGATAACTGCACGTCAGAATCTCAGAGCTTTCAGTAGACCCACAAGGATTGTTGTCAAAAGTAATAGTGTTGTTAAATTTACATCCACACAAGAGAACATAGATAATAAAGATCATGGACGACAGCCTTTCTGGATAGGAAACAAACAAGAATATTGTTGCCATGTCATTGCAACTTACTGAAATAATGATTGATATGGAATAGTTGTGCCATATGAATGGGTCGACGAAGTAGAAAAAAATAAAGCCTCCGTTTAAATTTCAACTTAGGCAAGCAATTCAAGTTATTTATGTTCTTAATTTTTGGAGTGAACTTCAAATATTGACAGCTCCTCTAGTGTAAATTTGCGACCATTAGCGTTATCAATAAAAGCAATGCTTCATGTAAGTAAATTGAATTGGCTTGGTTTCCCTTGTGGAGCTTGTGCTGTTTTCAATTTGTTTTGTTTGTTTTATCTTCAGTTAAATTGTTTTTGAAATAGAATATATTTGATAAATAGAAGGTATTTTTTATTCTGTTAAATAATACTATTTATATATGTATTCAATTATAAAGTTTTTGAATCAAATTTATTGGATTGGATTTTATGAATAACTGGTTCAACACAAACTCATCACTTTAAAAATACTTCTTACTTGTCATAATGTTTCATAAGGCACAACAATTGCTAAAAGTTTTGTAAATGAACTAGTAAGTCAAGTGGATTAAATCTTAAGGAAAAATCTATGCATAAACACACTTGAATGAGGGTTTGAAACAATAGAAATATGGTGTGTGGTTCTATCTTTTGGGAGATGGAACACTAGGGTTTGGGTTCCTATTTCCTAGTTTCATTCATGGAAATCCTATATATCTCAACCCAAGGATGGTATGAGAGAAAGAAATCTACAATAGGCTATCCTAGGGTATGATTAGTGACAAAAGAGGGGTTCACCACCAAGCTAGGGCTTGGAAAGACTAGTAACATGCAATATCTAATGACAAAATGTAATGGTATGCAAAGCTTCACTAAATGACCTAGAAATGAATGCAAAACAGAATAGAAAGTAGAATAAGCAAAGAGGGGAACCTAGAAACCTATAGCAGTTTGAATGAAGACATGAAATGTTGAAAAAGCTAAATTTAATGTACACTGGGACTCATACACCAGGCTAAGTGATTTAATCCCAGACTAGGGTTTCTAGGCAAGAACATAAATCTGGCAAAGATAAGTTTGGAACACTCAAAATCTGGAAAAATAATTAGACTGGGACTCATACACCAGAAGTGTTGTATCCATCTTGCTATTCCTTTTCGAAGAATCAAGGTTTGAATTTTCTCTTCAATCTCTACTCTACCTTCTTAACCTGATTTCTGAACCTGAAATGACAAATTCTGTTTTGTAGATTCCTTTTAATGATCTTCTAAACAAGGTGACAACTTTGATGACTTTGCACACATGACAAATTCTTTCCAATCTTGCTCCTTAGAGGGTTTTCAACCTAGATTTGCAAATCACACACTAAAGAGAGGGAAAAATGTCATTTTGTTAGTAGAAAGGGGTTTTCCTTGGTCAAACCCTGTTTTGGTAATCAAACCTTGTAATGAAATCAAATGTAAATGAGGAATGATGAATGAAAAAAATGTAATGTGGCAACTCACCAAACCTTAAGAATAAAGTGTTGGAAACATGTATGAAATGGCTCTAATGGATGTAGATCTTGACTCTTGCTTGAATCAGAAATCCCTACCTCACAAATGTTATATCAAAAACAAACATGATGCATGATGACTTTGACATGATGCTCGATACTTGAATAATGCACCAAAATACCTGATAACCACCTTTTGAATACTCTTGTAGACTCTTAATTGCTCTTGTAAACACTTGTAATTACCAAATTTCTATTAGGAATGCTCTCATGAAAATATTAGGTGAAAATGAGTGAAATAACCTCTTATTTATACTTGTTTATGCCTAATTCCTTGAAATTACAAAATTACAAGCTGACATTAGATATAGGAGAATAAAATCCTACCAAGAATTTGAAATTAATTTAAGTTTAAGCCATACGGGACTCATACACCAAAAGTGGTGTATGAGTCCCATTAGGCTAGGCTTTGGGACACAATTTTCAAGAAATGCCTAGATCCATGTGAAATCTAGATTGGGGCCTCAAAACTTAGGTGTGACCCATATGCCCAAGGTGGCGTATGAGTCATAGATCACCAAATCAGGGCCATAAAATCCAAAAAGATGAATTATGATTGGATGTTGATTTATCTCAGCATTATCTTTGGAAAGATGCATTAATTAAGGCTTCTGGATACAAAATAAGGCTAAATAAGGCATAAAGAAGCCCAATTCATTAATGAAAGCATGGATTAGTATGAAAGTGTGGTACAACACTTTACAACACCATAAATACAACACAACTATGTCCATTTAGTTTACAAGGGACCAACACCTAATGTGAATGTGTTAACCACATTACAACACTAAATTAAGGTTGCATTAAACTTAGTTTGGCAAGGAGGGCCCAAGAAGGAGGGAAAATGTAGAGGGATAAATTTTACGTTTCCACAAAATCGAGTAGTACTAGAAATATTGAGCTCATAAAAATTTCAAATGCTTCATCCCTATAGTGTTGTAAAATGGATAACCTTGCTTTATTTATGCTTCTTTATGGCTTAATTGATCCTATTTTGTGTCCACAAGCCCTATGAATGACATCTTTTTCTAGCTAGTCTCGACATTCTCCAATGCATAAATGACAATTTAATTGGCTCCATCAATTTGTCCTTGATTTTTGGGTCAGGACTAAAATGCCACCTAGGGCATGTCTTTGTCCCTCAAGGGTCCCAGGACCCTAATTCTGAGATGTTTTGATTGGGCCCCTTCTTGGTGTCTATGCACCAAGTTTTTAGGACTTGGGACTAAGATACCACTTAGGGCATCTTAGTCCTCCTTGAGCCTTTTTCAGGATTTAATTTCAAATTATGACAAGATTTAACCTCCTTTCTTTAATGCATTCACATGTGGGCTTGGTGTGATGTAATTTCAAGATATTAAGCATAAGTAAGTATAAATACAAGGTTCATTAATTATTTCTAATACAAGTCTTTTATGAGAGCATTCATAATATCAAATTGAGTTCATAAGAGAATTTAAGAGCAATTTTATCAAGCATTTGGAGCCATCATCAAGATTCAAGCATTCTATTAAAGAGTTTTCTTGCATCATGTGTGTTGTTATGCTAACATTTGTGATGTAGGGTTTTGATTCAAGCAAGAAATTCAAGATCATTCCTTTAGTTCAAGATCCATATCCATTGTAACCATTGTACACAAGTTTGCAGAATTTACGCAAATGGTTTGGTGAGTTGTAGCATTGCATGTTGTTCATTCACCATTTCCTTCATTATTATATTTCATTTCAGGTTTAATTACCAACAAGGGTTTTGACCAAGGCAAACCCCCATTCACTAACAAACAACAAGTTTTTCCCATCTTGTATATTTTTTATTGTAAATATAGGTTGAAGTCTTGAAGATCTCTTAGAGTGCAAAGTTGTAAAAGTTGCATTTCAAAGTTGTCGTCTTCACGAAAACTCACCTACAGGTTAAATTCGAAAGTTTCAAAACTTGAGATCGAAAAGGAAGCAAGTACAAACCTTGGAGTTCAAGGAAACATTCAGAGTTTTTAGAAATCCATAATAGGACTGATGTAGGAGCATCCAGTGGTATAAGGGAAATCTTGCATCACCCAAAAATATGCATTCCATTTATGTTTCCTTTGGTTAGCCTTTTGTAGATGTCTTTTCATTTGTATATACCCTTTTCGTGATAATGTAAGTCCCCATTTTTAGTTTTGATTTTCTACTTTTTTCTAGTCAACTGCTATTTTTAGTAGGTATTGGAATTTGAAGGTCTTTGGGGACAAAAAAATATATGAGAGGATTCAGAATGGAAAAATAAGAAGATTGGTGAAAGAATAAAACCGAGAACATTCCCAATTTGAAAGATATTGCAATTTTAGTCTCCTAGAAATGCACTTGAAAACCTTCCAGATCAACTTTGAGGCACTAAATAGCCCTGAAATAGCCAGAAAACTTTCCAAAATTGGCATAGCAAATTTCAGGCATGTTCTTGACTTCAAGACCTTTCTGATGGTTCAAACAGTTCAAAAAACGGAGTCCCAAATCAAAAGTTATGGCTCCCGGAAGTTGGTACACTTTCAAAATGTGCTAATTTTCTAATGATGTTTTAAATTTTGAATTTCAAATTGTAATTTGTGGTGCCAAACCGCCAAAATATGATAATTCAAATGTTTTTTGGCTCCAAAATGGAAAATGAGCTATTTATGGGGGGGATTTTCTGATTTTTGTACCTTTTTGGGGGAAAAAGAGTTTGCATGCTATGAAAGGGGATTCTATAGTTACTATAATTTTTTGTAGCTTGCATGTATTGTAGAGCTTGAGGATTTGTGATTCTCTGCATGTAAGAAGTAAATTTTATGAATAATAAAATTATTCTCTAGTTTTCTGCATAAATTTTTGTGTCTTGAGTTGCACCCTCATTAGGTGGTATCAGAGCGGGTTTTCTTAAGTGTGTGGACAAATCACCAATCATGAGGCAGTTCACACCAGGACCATGGTTGTGGGTTTGAGATATTCAAGATACCTCCAAGAGTGATGCCTGGTAGGCATGCTGGTGCTAGAGGTAGTAGAGGTGGAAAAAATGCTAGTGGAAGAGATCCATTGGCGGCTAAGGGTTTTAGAGCCCTCCAGAGACAAATTGATGCATTGCAGGAACAAATGAGAAGAGGGTTAAACCCAAAAAGGAGAGAAGAAAGAAAGGATGAAGAAGAGGTGGAAGATTCAGATGGAGAAGAGGAACAAGAAGCAATTGATCAAGATCAAATGCGGCTGATTAGGGCCATTTTGAAGATTGAAAAGAGACCCAAAATATAAGTCCCTAGCTATTCTGGAAGTCTGTCCACCCAACAGAGTTGATTGATTGGATCAACGAGCTAGAGGAGTATTTCGAGTATGAAGAAGTAGAGGACCCAGATCGGGTTAAGTTTACAAAAATGAAGCTAAAAGGCTATGCAAATATTTGGTGGAAAGAGGTCTAGTTGGAGAGAAATCAAAGAGGAAAAGGAAAGATCAGCAATTGGGATTGTATGGTGGAGAAACTGAAGAAGCAGTCCATACCAGTGGACTATGAGTTAGATTTGTTGAAGAAATTGCAAGGTTGAGGCAAGGGAGCAGATTTGTGAAAGAATACTCAAAATATTTTCACAATATGATCATCAGAACAGGCCATGTAGAGGCCAACAAGGAGAAGGTAGCCTGTTCTCTTAATGGGTTATGACAAAGTATTCAAGAGGAGTTAAGCCTGGTCAGAATGACAACCATTGAGGATGCATACCAGTTCACTCTGAAAGTTGAAGATAAGTTGAACAAAAGATTTGATAACAAGCAAAAAGTATGAGGAGGTCAAAGAAAAAAGGGTGGTGGAAGATCTTTTGGAAGCTAGAACGAGGATGAGAGGAAAAATGGAGATGTGGACCTACCAGCTGAGATAGAGGAGTGATAATTTCTACTGCCCTCATGATAAAAAAAGTGGTGATCAAAGAGGTAGAGGATGAGGTAGATCTGGACAAGGATCCAAAAGAGGTGGTTTTAGAGGTACTTATTTTCACTGTGGTGAAGAAGGGAATCGAGCCTATGAATGCCCTCAACACCAAGGAAGGACAAACAAAAGGCCAAAAGGTCGTGGAAGGGTTGTACATGTAGATGAGGAGGCTCAATTTGATCATTCAGATGATCCTGAAAGGGGAGAAGCCCTAGTGGTGAGAAGAGCCCTGGTGACTGAAGAGAAGGAGCTAGAAAAGAGGAAGAATCTATTTTGCACAAGGTGCAAATGTGAAGGAAAATGTTGTGATGTCATTATTGACAGTGGGAGCACCGATAATCTAGTGTCAAAAGAGATGGTTGCAAAACTAAAGCTAAAGAGGGAAAGGCATCCACATCCATATTAGATTGCTTGGCTCCATAAAGATCACAAAGTTCTGGTCAATGAGCAGTTCCTAGTGAAGTTAAAAATTGGGAGTTATTGTGATGAGGTACTCTGTGATATCATCCCCATGGATGCATGTCACATGTTGTTGGGGAGGCAGTGGCAGTTCGACATGCGAGCTATACATGATGACCATGCAAAAACTTATTCCTTGATTAAAGATGGAGTTTGCCATAAGCTGAAACCTGTAAAGGAGGTCGAAGAAAAGGTATTCAGTAGTACTAGGGTTTGTTATGTTGATGGAAGGAAATTTTTAGAAGGCATGAAGCATGAGCGTATGTGTTATGCATTGATTCCTTGAAGGGGTAAATAGGATAGTGAGAATGTGCCAATAGAAGTTTTTGGGCTATTGGGTGAGTTTCAGGAGATTGTTTTTGATAATGTACCTGAGGGTTTACCACTAGTGAGGAAGATTAGTCATCAGATTGACTTGATCCCTGGAGCCATTTTTCCAAATAAGGCATCTCACAGAATGACTCCTACAGAAAATGAGGAGTTGAACAGACAAGTTTAGGAGTTGTTGAGAACACGTTTGATCTAAGAGAGTCTGAGTCCATGTGTAGTACCTACAGTACTAGCACTGAAGAAGGATGGGGAGTGGAGAATGTGCACAGACTCCTGAGCCATAAACAAGATAACAATAAAATATAGATTTCCCTTGCCAAGGATGGATGACTTCATGGACTATTTGAGTGGAGTGCAATACTTCACAAAGATTGACCTGAAGAGCAGCTATCACCAGATCTGGATTTAGGAGGGAGATGAATGGAAGACCGTCTTGAAGACCAAAGAGGGCCTATACGAGTAGTTAGTCATGCCCTTTGGGCTAACCAATGCATTGTGCACATTCATACATGTGGCTCATGACGAGTTATTGAAAGAGTTTTTGGGGAATTTTTTTATTGTGTACTTAGATGATAATTTGATATTCAGTAAGTTCCTAGGTGAGAATTTGATGCATATTTGTAGAGTATTTGAAAAGTTGAGAGAAGATAAATTGTCGATTAATCTAAAGAAGTGTAGTTTTGTGAAGAAGTTAGTGTACTTGGGGTTTGTTGTCTCGGCAGAAGGTCTCAAGATGTACCCAAAGAAGGTGAAGGCTATTCTGGGATGACCTACCCCAAGAACTGCTACTAAGGTGAGATCTTTCCATGGTTTGGCCATTTTTTACACAAACTTCATTAGAAACTTTAGTAGTATTTGTGGACCCCAGATTGAAACAATGAGATAGGATAGAAAGGGGTTCAAGTGGAGCACTGAAGCATCAAATAATTTTGATCTATTGAAGCAGAAAGTGACAAAGCAACCAGTTTTAGCCCTTCTAGATTTTAATAAGGTGTTTTAGGTGGATTGCGACGCTATTGGTCGTGCCATTGGAGTAGTGTTGAGCCAAGAAGGTAAGCCCATTTCCTACTTTAGTGAAAAGTTAAATGAAGCAAAGAGAAAGTACCTTATATATGATCAAGAATTTTATGCAATAGTTGAAGCATTAAAGAAATGGAGACATTATCTATTGCTGAAGGAGTTTGTTTTGTTTACTGATCATCAAGCATTATAGTACCTGAATAGTCAAGGAAAATTAAATCAGAGGCATATGAAATTGGTAGAATTTTTACAGAGCTATACCTTTGTTTTAAAACATAGGAGCGGGAGGTCAAATAGGGTTGCAGATGCCTTAAGTAGGAGGAAAACATTGTTGAATGAGATGCAAATTGAAGTGGTTGGGTTCAATGAACTCAAGACATTGTATCTTGGGGATCCTGATTTTGCAGAGGCTTGGAAAGCTTGCAAGGAGCCTGTTACAATTGACAGGACAAGGTGGCTGAATTTCATAATCTAGGATGGCACGTTGTTTAAAGGAAGTCAATTGTGTATTATGAGGAGTTCCATGAGGGAGAACCTGATAAAGGATAAGCACAGTGGAAGAATGGCAAGAAATTTTTGTTGGGATAAGACTATTGCCATTATCAGTGAGCACTACTATTGGCCTCAATTGTCACAGGATGTGAAGAAGTTTATGCAAAGTTGTAGGGTGTGCCATATGGCTAAGGGAGTGAGCCAGAATACAGGGTTGTATCATCCCTTACCTGTACCAGAGAGGCCTTGGGAAGATATAAGTATGGACTTTGTTCTTGGTTTTCCAAGGATGCAGAGAGGGAATGATTCAATTTTTGTGGTAGTTGACATATTTTCAAAGATGGCACATTTCATTCCATGCCGAAAGACCCATGATGTAGTCCACATCACTGACTTGTTCTTTAGAGAGGTGGTGAGGCTACATGGTCTTCCCAAGAGTATAGTCTCAGATCATGATACCAAGCTTGTGGGATACTTTTGGAGGACCTTGTGGAAAAAGTTGAAGACAAAGTTGAAGTTCCATTCTGCACACCATTCATAGACTGATGGGAAGATTGAGGTTGTGAATAGAAGTCTGGATAACCTACTGAGATTTTTGGTAGGAGATAAACCCAAGGGATGGGACCTGATCTTACCCTAGGCAAAATTTTCTTACAACAATTCTGTCAATAGGAGTACGGGAAGATCACCATTCCAAATTGTGTATGGATGTAGTCAAAGAACTACACTAGAATTGAGGAAGATGGGCCAAGAGAAGAAGACTAGTGCCGAAGTCGAAGACTTTGCAAAGCACATCAAGAATGTACATGAAGAGGTAAGAGAACATATTAATAAGATGAATATGTAGTATAAGGCTAAGGAAGATCAGAAGAGGAGAAATAAGGAGTTTTAGGTAGGTGATGAAGTGATGGTCCACTTAAGCAAAGAAAGGTTTCCAGTGGGAACCTATAACAAATTGAAGATGAAGAAATTCGGTCTCTGTAAAATTTTGAAGAGGCATGATTCAGGGAACGCATATGAGGTGGAGTTGCCGGATGGAGTCAACATTTCCCCTATGTTCAACATTTTAGATTTGACAGAGTATTATGAAGGTGGCGTAGAAGAAGTACCAGCAATGGAACAATGTGGCATTCCAACATCTACTTCAAAGAAGGAGGAGATTGAAACAATCCTAGATAGCCATGTGGGAAGGAGTACCAAAAACAGGCAATATGAAGAATATCTGGTGAAGTGGAGAGGAAGGCTTGTGGAAGACTCATCCTGGCTGTCTAAGGTAGAGGTTGACCATTTTGGTTTTCCTCAACCATCTGAGACGTGATGGGGTCACTTCTCAAATTACCCTAGGTGTCTGATGCAGGAGCATCCAATGCTGTAATGGTAATCTTTCATCATCCAAAAATATGCATTCCATTTATGTTTCCTTTGGTTATCCTTTTGTAGATGTCTTTGCATTTCTGGATACCCTTTTCATCATAATGTAAATCCCCAGTTTCAGTTTTTCTTTTCTACTTTTTCTGGTCAACTACTATTTTTAGCAGGTATTGGAATTTGAAGGTGTTTGGAGACAAAAATTATATGGGAGGATTCAGAATGGAAAAATAAGAATATTGGCAAAAGAATCAGGTCGAGAGCATTCTGACTTTGAAAGATATTGCAATTTCAATCTCCTAGAAATGCACCTAAAAACCTTCCATATCAGGTTTGAAGCACTAAACGGCCCCGAAATGGCTTGAAAACTTGCCAAAATTAACATAGCAGATTTTGAGCATGTTCTTGACTTTGATACTTTTCTGTCAGTTCAAACGATTCAAAAAATAGAGTCAAGGATCAAAAGTTATGGCTCTCAGAAGTTGGTACACTTTCAAAATGTGCTAATTTTTTAATGATGTTTTAGATTTTGAATTTCAATTTATAATTTGTGGTGCCAAACCGCCAAAATATGATAATTCAAATTTTTTTTGGCTTCAAAACAGAAAATGAGCTATTTATGTGGCTGGTTTTTTAATTTTTGTAGCTTTTGGGGGGAAAAGAGTTCACATGCTGCGAAAGGGGATTTTGTAGTGACTATAATTTTTTGTAGCTTGCATGTATTGCATAGCTTGAGGATTTGTGATCCTCTGCATGTAAGAAGTAAATTTTCTGAATAATAAAATTATTCTCTGGTTTTGTGCGTAATTTTTTGTGTCTCGAGTTGCACCCTCATCAACGACTAATACACCATCTAGGGCATCTTATTCCTCCCAAGCATATTTTTCAGATATTTTTCAAGATCCTATTCTGAGATCCAAAGACTCTACATTTTCCCCAAAAAATAGCAGTGAGACTAATACATCTTAGGTGTCTTAGTCCTCCACAACACTTTTTGGAAGCTTCTTTACATTTTTAGAATCCTCATACCATCTCAAGACTTCCTAGGTAAACATGTATCCTATCTTGCTACTGTATAATTTCATCATTTGCATATCTCATTTACCTTGCATTTCTAGTTTTAGGTCATTTTTCATATCACATTGTGTTTTCCAACATTTGTCTTTTCCAAGTATTTGCTTGGTGGTGAACCCCTAAAAGCTAAAAAGCACCCTCCTAGGTCATCCTCATTGTGAATTGACTCACCTTGTTAGATGTCTAGTCAATCCAATCAGGATCCCTAGGACATTAGTGAATGATTTGTGGGAGAAAGAGTGATATACACATATATCCCTTTCCCCATTAATCATTTTGGTGAACCTGACTTGTGAGAATTCATTTCATTTCTAATTTAGAGTCCATTAAGGTCATTAGGTCTAGATTGCATTCATTCTTGCATTTCATCTTGCATTAGTGAAAGTGCATCTAGGGTTTCTTCCATCTTGCATTAGTGAAATTGCATTTAGGGTTTCCTATGTTTGCATTAGTGAAAGTGCATATAAGTTGCATCTTTACTCTATTTCATCATTTCTTTCATTGAAAAACTAAAAAGTGCATTGCTTATTATCTTAATTGCATTCTTATTACATTCAACATTGAAAAAAAAAATTACATTCAATTTCCTGTTCCTCATTACTTTTTATTGTACTCATTTACACATTTTTCTATTTCTAAACATTAGTACTGTGGACATAGAAAAAGTAACCCTTCTATGTTTTCTTGTTCTATCCCTTCTTGTGCTTAATTCGCTTGATTTTACCTTGATTTAATGTTGCAATGTGGCCCACACATTTACATTAGGTCTTGAATCTTTATGAATCATTAAGACTTTATGATGTCTTGTAAAAGTGTTGTGAAGTGTTGTAACACATTTTTATGCTTTTCTGGACTCTTCTTATTATAATTCACCTACATACCCCTTTTTATCACTTACCAAGTCTTATTTTAAAGTGTTGTAAAGTCTTGTAACAAACTTTCATGCCTTTTTAGGCTTGTCATCAATAAATACACCTTTCTTATGCTTTATTTGGCCCCTTTATGCATTTACAAGCCTTAATTTAATGTATTTTTATATACAAACTTGAGAAACATCATTTAAGACAACTTAATTCCTAACACCCATTCACATGCCTTGAGTGGGACCCATTCACCATTAGGGGCGAATGAGTCCCTCTTGGCATAAAAATAAAAATAAATTCAAATTATTGGCAAATTTTTATTTCTTAAGACCTAAGGTCAACCTATGATGTTGTATTTTCAAGAAATTAGGGCATAATTGTGTATAAATATATAATTTTCTATTCATTTTAGCCCCTTCATTCAAGTATTCATTCATGCATTCAATCCATCGTAGCATTCAAGCATCTTGGAGCAACATATCTTCAGACTTCAACATTAAGGGTTTGGTGAGTTTAAGACATTGCATGTTATTTGTTCATCATTCTCTCTTTATCTTGTTCCATTTTTAAGGGTTTGATTATCAAACCGAGGTTTGACCAAGGGAAACCCCTATACTCTAACATTTAACACTTTTTCCCCTCTTTGCATGTGTATTTTGTAGGTCTTGTATGCAGATTTGTCAAAGAGACATGTCTTAAAAGTTTCATCAAATTGTCAAAGATCATTCAAATTCAACCCTATTTGAAGCTTGGAGAATAATTTCCTATCAGATTTTCCAAATTCAGATCTGACAACCTGTCAGGTAGAAAAGTGCAAATCAAGACCCATAGAGTTGACCCTTAACTTTTTAGAAATCTGCAGGTGGACTAATTCGCCATTTGTGGTGAATGAGTCCAATTTGGATTCAACAATAAACTTTGTAGAATTCCAAAACCTCTCCACATCATCTTTTAGCCTCCAAGTGCACCTCATTCAGTTTCATTAAGTTTTGTTATTGTTTGTTTATGTTTTTAGTTCTTTTTGCATATTACAACATGTTTTCAAACACTGCATTTCTTAGTTTTGCATACAAAATCAATCTATTTTATCAATCCTTTGCATTTAAATAATCTCAATCCTTTTAGGTGAAAGACCCTAGAAGCGAAGGAGAACATTAGTGTACCAAAACCCATGTTTACATTTTGGTAAACCCAACTTTAGAATATTTTTACTTCTGATTTCAAGTGCATTTACATCCTAGAGCTTGCTTGCATCAACATTGCATTAGGTTTTACATTTACTTTGCATCCTAGGGTTTTCAAAATTGCATTAGTGAAATGATCATATAGATTTCATTTTTGCATTTCCAATCATTTAAAAACATTGAAATTCTCCATCTACATCATAGTTCTACATCAAACAATCTGAAAAAGCATAAAATTCATCTTAAATTTTCTAGAAAAAATTCAAAAAAATCATCCCTAGACTCATTTTCCACCCTAGGAGAATTAGTCAAATTGCATATTTTGCACTATAATTTTTGTTATTTTCTGAGCATTCTATACATTTATGTTTTCTGTTATTGAATCTTTGTTACAGTTTCCAAAAAAATTGTTATTAGCATTTTATTGCTCCTAGTTTACATTACATTTGCATCCACCCCACCTTTAGTAGCCTTTGTATTAGTGGTTCCCTATTGATAATACTTTAGTGAGAAGAAGTTCATGACTCATGGCATCCCGCAATAGGACATTCGTTGTGGACCTGGGGTTATCCTGAGCCACTACTCCTAGTATTGATAATTGTGCATTAGGCATGGACAATACCTTTAGTAACTCACATTCAAGAAGCATGCATGTTGACACACAACCTGATTCTATACCATATGACAAAATAGTGAGCATTCATGAGGACTTAACACATCTCCAAGATCAAGTAAGTCTTGAAAACATTTCAGCATAGTTATCATTCCTACTATAAAAAACATCCATCGCATGCTTGAAAGTGATGAAAGCCTAGACGTTGTGAAATAAATTATTGAGATATATCAAAAACATGTTCCTTCCACCTCTAGTCCATCTCAACTAGGAAACATTGTGGTTAACCATGGAGGACCTCACATTCATCCCCTTCAACCATAGAATCCATACCTACCTACACCACTCCACAAGTTGCAACAGTTATGCAATCTATTAGTAATGTGACTCATTTCTTCGGTATTCCTACTATCACTCTTAGTTCCTTTGTGGCATCGAATATTCTATCCTCTACCACCTTCCAACCTATCAATGTTCCCTTCACTTGTCTCACTACTACATGCACTCCATCCCCATTCTCTCTTTCACCTCCTACCACCTATCCTGATCCTCTCATCACACAACTCTTCCACATTGTTTCTTTTATGCAATGTTCAACAAATATCCACCAAAAAACAAAGTCAAAATGCACCACCCACGTATTATGTTTGTAGCATCCCATTATTTTTGGAAATATTAAGAAAACTGATACCACAAGGAATTGAGATACCTAGATTTGAGAAGTATGGAGGGAAGGGAAATGTTATGAATCATGTCATGCTTATACTACCTTATGTAGTGATTTTGTCATTGATGATAAATTGTTAGCTAAACTATTTCCTAGGACTTTAAAGGACACTACCTTGGAATGTTTTTCATCTTTACCAAAAAATTCAATTTGTTCATTTAATGAACTTGTTGAGGCATTCATAAATCATTTCCAAGTGCACATGAATCCCAAGAAGACATTGGCTGATTTAATGAGATGTAAACAAAATATGGATGAAAAGGTAACCGATTCCATCTCATGCTATCACTCACTTTATGCCCAAATCAATGTCAAGGTTCTTGATCCACATCATCAAAAGATGTTCATTGAAAATTTACAAAGTGAAATTCAAGATAAATTGAACATGATGAAATTTCCCTCTTTCATGCATCTATGTACAACCCTTTGTGACTATCACAATTTGGTTAGTAGTTGTGATGTCAATTCCACTTCTAGCCAAGCTGAGAAATCTAAACATGTTAGCCCAAACAATTCACAACCCTTTAGAAAAAGAACAAAGGATTCTTACAATTCAACCCCCCTCCTTAGCAACCAACTCCACCCGTTAATAATCAAGTTGCTACTGTTAAAATAGCGGTGCCTTTTAATAATGGGGATCCGAAGAGATAGTTTACACCTTTGCCTAATACCCTTCATAATACGATGACTCAAATTTTACAGCAACAAATGATCACCTTGCCTATTGTTAAACCACTTCATCCTACTAAACCTTTACTCTTGACATTTAAACCAAATGCTTATTGTAATTTTCGTCACCAAAATGGATATGACATAGAATAGTGTAAGCATCTTAAACACCTAGTGGAAGACATCATTGATTCTGATCATCTATCCATTGCGGGTGTCAATGATGAAAGCAATAAGTTTGTTGCCCTTCCCAACAAAAATTTGTAATTTTTTACCAACCCAATGCCTAAACACAATATTTCATTTGTCAAAGCTAGTGAACCTTCAAAGAATGATGTGATGAATGTCAATACAAATGATGAACATCATGATATTACTCCTCATGTTACCCATGATAATCATATGGATGAAATGGTGGGTACGATAGACATTATCTCTCTTAAGGGCCAAACTAAGAAATCTCTTGATATTACTTTTTCTTCTCAAGACATGCTAAAAAATCTTCTCGATGATCGTCTTTACATAGTCGTCTTCATCTATGATAAGCCCACTAATGGGATATTAATAGATCCCACCTGTGGCAAGAGCATGATCACAAAAGAGTTTTTAGTAGTACATGCTCTTTATCAAGATGATTATGACAAACCAACAACATAGATCAAGACAAATAATGGGTTTGCATTCCCTACGATAGTATGGATCATCCTTCCATTATAGATAGGACCTAAAACATTGGATGTAACATTATCTATCATTCCATAGTTGGATCAGTTTTGTCTACGACTAGGCTATCTATGGCTTCACTCGATGAAAGCTATCCCTTCAGTCATTCACAAATGTTTAAAGTTTCCACTTGAAAATGACATATTTACTGTCTACCATAGTGGCTTTAACCCATTGTCTTCTAAAGGAAACTTTTCCTTGGAAGCCTTTTGGCCTGAGCCCATGGAACCCATAACACATCACAAAGACTTATTTTTCATTACCTATCAAAAATTCGAAACCAAATGAATAATGGAATTGTCTCTTTGCAACATTTCCCCGTCCACTTACGACACTCCCATCCTAGATGAGAAAATGTTTCAACCTGAACCTGAACCAACAAATCAAGATCAACCAACAATAAACACTTCACCTTCATCATCCAAATGTCCATGAGATAATGAAACCAACCCCGTCATACCCCCTCACATAAAACAATTTTATAAAGAAAAAGAGAAAGTGATTGACCTACCTCCTATGGTTCCTTTTGTTCCTCCCCTTAGGGAAGAAAATGAGCCTATGGTGGATCAACCCAGTATTACACCCACACAACTTCAAAATAGAATCAAAAGAAACTAAGGTGCTAGGGAGTGTAGGTGTTGATGTTGTCTCCTTGCTCGTCAGTTACATGAAGACGAAAACAAAGAAAATCATAATCCCCACTTGATAGAAGCAATGCATCCTGACCCACCACAAAGTAATCCAATACAACAATCACAACAAGAGATATACTCTCCTTTAGGTATAATCATTCATCCTTCGATTGTGATTAACTTGGATGATGATGAGGAAATAATAAAGATTGATGAATAAATACATAATGAATTAAACACATTATTTTCCTCATCTATGAGCTAAACCGAGATGTCTCCTATACAGAGTGATGAGCCTAGCACTTCACCTAGTTCGACTCTTGCTCTTGTCCCTCTCGCCAGTTGTCTGCCTTCCAAACATGATTGGGAGGCAGATGACTTGTTAGATGGTTGAATTGCATTCACCTTACCAACCTTTTACATTTTTCTTTTCTTTTTGGTGTGATTGCATGTGTGTAATGTGATCCCTTGTGATGTGTTATTTGATGTTCTCTCTCTCTTTATGCAATTCCTCTATTTTTCCCTTCATTCTTCTATATGTCGTACATTGCTTTCACTTTTTTTTCTCCTTTTTTTGTGTTTTCCTTTTGGGGATGATGCAAAGCATTGAGACACCCTATGTCTCTTCCATGTTGACCCAAAAGGTCTTTCTATTTTCCTTTTTTTTTTTTTCTTGTTTTCCTTTTGGGGATGACACAAAGTGTTGAGATGGCCTATGTCTCTTCCATGTTGACCCAAAAGGTCTTTCTTTTTTATTTTTCACTTTTTTTTTGTTTGTTTTCCTTTTGGGGATGATGCAAGGAATTGAGACCAAAATTTCTCCTTCATGTTGACCCACAAGGCTTTCTTTTTCTTTCCACCTTTTTCTTTTCTCTTTTCGCCTTTTTTTATGTTTTCCTTTTTGGGATGTTGCAAAGCATCGAGACATCCTATGTCTCCATGTTGACCCAAAATGGATCCTTTTCCTTTTGTTTGCACTCTCTTTGTGTCATTCTTCTAGTTCTATGTGTATTTTGGGAATGATGACAATTCTGAGCTCTTTAATTAAAACATGGAAGCAATGAACATACTGACCCCAAATCCATAGATCCCTTACGTGTTTGGTGCATTCCTTTTTGGGGGAAAACCCTCTTTATTTTGTTCCTTTTTCATTTGCATGATGTAGCCTTACATGAAAACATATGACTTGGCATAGGGATTTCCAAGTTGGCTCTCATGTCTTATTTCTTTTTCCATTTTTCATTCACTACTTTAAAGTAATTGCTGATAGAACGGTGTGTAGCAATTCCTTTAAAGTGGGGGCATACATTGGCATTATTCATTTTTCATTTTTTTTCTTCTTGGTTCTTAGTGCATCCATCTTGTTTCATATGATGTGTTTGTCGCTTTGTGGATGACATTGGGTATAGTTTCCTTCATAAGAATGATCTATCTTAGCATACTACATTCCTCTTAGTGCCCTGATGTGACACATTACATCCCCTGCATTGCGAATTTTCTATTCTTTGATTGGTCCTCTCTTGGATACATTAGAAACAATGTTCCCTAAGTTATAGACCTCATATAAACTAAGAAAGGTCCTTTGAACATTCTTTGCATGTTAAATTTTGCATTTATATGGCCACCTTGCGTAACACAACTTGCATGCCTGTGGTTCCATCATGTTTGTTCATGAGTTCTAAGCATACAAATCTTTGCTTGTCTCATGAAGCACAAAACAAAATTTTCATTTGTGGCGCCTTATTAAAGTTATCAGGAGGTATAACTTTGGCATGGTTGAGCAGGAAGCTTATTCTGAGGCACAACTTTCCCCATAGCCACCTGTGTGTTTATGAGTGCATACCATCTGTGAGTGTATGTTTCTCGCCTTTTGGGCTTTCTCACCTAGTGGACAGCCCTAAGCTCCATCGCCCCAGAGTGAGTATGCATTTTCTTTCTAGACAAACAACCTAGATCTGATCCATAATGGGATGGAAAAATGATCAAAGCTTGATTTAATCCTTTCTTTTATCTTTATCTTTCATTTTCCTCTCTTTCGCTTTGATGTGTGTTCTTTGTGCTTATGTTTATTTTGCCATGGGATCTTCATCCTGGGGGCTTGATCATCCCTCTTGATCATTGTTGTCTCATCTTCCTAAGCATTAGTTCAATGAAACCTCTCTTGAGATGCATTGCTCTACTTTAGTTTGAGTTTGAAACAAGTTCATCCTCTCACTAAAGCGAGGGCTAAATATGGACACAAAAAAAGTAACCCTTCTACTTTTCTTGTTTTTTCCCTTCGTTTGCTTAATTGGCTTGATTTTACCTTGATTTAATGTTTCAATGTGGCCCACACATTCACATTAGGTCTTGAATCTTTATGAATCATTAAGACTTTATGATGTCTTGTAAAAGTGTTGTGAAGTGTTGTAACACATTTTTACACTTTTCTAGACTCTTATTATGATTCACCTACATACCCCCTTTTTATCACTTTCCAAGTCTTATTTTGAAGTGTTGTAAAGTCTTGTAACAAACTTTCATGCTTTTCTAGCTTGTCATCAATAAATACACCTTGCTTATGCTTTATTTGGCCTTAATTAAGTGTATTTTTAAATATAAACCCAGCAAACATCATTTAAGACAACTTAACTCTCGACACCCATTCACCATTAGGGATGAATAGTCTCTCTTGGCACAAAATCAAATTAAATTCAAATTACTGGCAAGTTTTTATTTCTTAAGACCTAAGGTTGGCCTGTGGTGTATTTTTGACAAATTAGGGCATAATTATGTACAAATATATAATTTTCTATTCATTTTAGCCTATTTATTCAATTATTCATTCATGAATTCAATCCATGATAGCATTCAAGCACTCTAACATCCTTAATCATTCAATCAAGCATTCAAGAATCTTGGAGCAACACATCTTCAAACTTCAACATCAAGGGTTTGGTGAGTTTATGACATTGCATGTTATTTTTCCATCATTATCTCTTTATTTTATTCCATTTTTAAGGGTTTGATTACCAAACTGAGGTTTGACCAAGGAAAACCCATACACTCTATCCCTTAGCAGTTTTTCCCCTCTTTGTATGTGTGTTTTGTAGGTCTTGCATGCAGATTTTTCAAAGAGTTAGGTCTTAAAAGTGTCATCAAATTGTTAAAGATCATTCAATGTCAACACAACCCTCTTTGAAGTTTGGAGAACATTTTCCTGTCAGATTTTACAGATTTGGATCTGGCAACCTATCAGGTAGAAAAGTGTGAATTAGGACCCACAAAGTTGACCCTTAACTTTTCAAAAAATTGCAGGTGGACTAATTTACTATTTGTGGTGAATGAGTCCTAGTGGGATTCAATAGTAAACTCTAAAGCATTCCAAAACCTCTCCACATTAGCTTTCAGCCTCCAAGTGCACCTCATTCAATTTCATTAAGTTATGTTATTGTTTGTTTATGTTTTTAGTTCTTTTTTCATATCACATGTTTTCAAACACTTTGCATTTCTTATTTTTTCTTCCAAAATTAATCTATTTTATTAGTCATTTACATTTAGATCATCTCATCTATGCATATTTCATTGATATTACATTAATCTTGAGTGTAGACATAGCCGATTTTTACCCTATTCCTTTCCTTTTAGGTGAAAGACCCTATAAGTGAAGGAGAACATTAGGGTACCAAAATCTGTGTTTGCAAGTACCTTCAATAGGCAATCTATAAACATTGTTGATATTCCAGAATTCACTATTTTTCAGCAAAATAACTCTGCTAGGGCTAAAACGCCTTTCGTGGTGTCTTAGTCCCTCTCAGGATTTTTCCCTCAAAAGCTTGTCTTTGCTCTCTACTCCTTGTTTCACTCCCTAGAACTTCAAAATATCACCAGGAGGACCAAGAAACCCTTCTTGGCATCTTAGTCCCTATTGACTCTGACTCTCCAGTTTTCAAGATTTAAAATTTATTTTCTGTATTTTTGTGGGTTGCCTTTTAGTTTTCTATTTCAATTTCCAGAATTGTTGTTAATCCAATTTCTTTCATTTCAAGTTTATTTTTTCAATCTTGCATCATGGATATGTGCTTTGGAAAGTTGTGGATGTCCTTGAAATATTTGGTAGATGTGTCAAATTGTGCCTTTGGTAATGATCCCAACAAAGTTGAACTCACCCATGCTCAATCAACTACTAATGCATATCCCCCTTGTGATGTTGACATTATTGGAGAAGATAATGACAACATGAATAAATTCCTAAATGATTGTCTTGATAACCTTGAAGCTAATGTATCTCTCTATCCATCCATGAAACAACCAAATCCTCCCACAATACCACCTCTTGAGATGTTTGGTTACTTACATCCTAAAACTGAAGCAAAAGTTGAACCTAAGCTCCCTACAATGGATGAACCTAGTTCCTCTAAATAAGTATACACTCAACCATTTTATGATAACAAAGTGATAAACACTTCGATCAACCTAGAAGAAACATATGGAAATGGATTTGTGATTTTGAGAAAACAAGGTTGTAATACAACAAGTGAAAATGAAATTCATTAACTCTTAGAGGAAAAACCAACAGATGAAAACACAAAAGGGTTAGGATATCAAGATCCTCCTCACAATAATAGGCCTCCTCGAGAATTCCTAAAGCTTCATAGTGATGGTATGGTGATCTTTGATTCTCCCCCTGATATGAATGTCCTTCCTCAAGAACAACCAATGACTCATAATAACAACAAAAATGATAGGATCACCTTAGGTTCTCCTCAACCTTCAACTAGAGAAGTTGGTGAATCTAGCAACAACAAACCACCTTACAAGCTCCCACGTGCACTCAAACAAAAATTGAATGCAAATTGAAACATCTTATAGAAATAGGTCAGCTTAAACTCCCACCTCATACTAGAAGGAAATTTCTTAAAGATAACATGAAGTATTGTGCATATGAAAGGATTCTTGGACATCTTACTAATGAGTGTTGAACTATAATAACGATCCTTCAACAATTTGACATTGTAGAAATAATCCCCTAAAGTGGGATCCTTTTGTCATGTAATAGTTGTAGAATTCTCTATTCTCACTATTACATGACCCTTCCCATCACCTACCTCAGCACATTCTTGTCTTGCACTCAGTGGGGGCAAGAAGTAGATTGTCTTGTCATAGTAAGGCATTTATTGTTGTCCCTTACATTTTTTATCTACCTTTCTCTTATATAGACCGAGATTGGGAGGTTGGTTACTTGCTTTAGGTTAACTCTCCTATGCCTTACTAGTCTTTTAATTTATTTTTTTGTTTGCTTGTATGTGCGTAATGTGATCCCCTGTGGTGTTTTGTTTGATGTTCCTCTCTCTATGTGCATTCCTCTATTTGTACCTTCATTCTTCTATATGTCGTATACTTTTTCCTTCTCATTTGATTTTTTATATTTACTTTTCATTTTCATTTTTGTCTTGTTTTTTTCTTTTTGGGATGACACAAGGCATTGAGACATTCTTGTCTCCTTCATGTTGAGCCAAAATATTTTTCATTATCTTTTATTTTCCTTTCATTTTCATTTTTGTCTTGTGTTTTCCTTTCAATGGGGATGATGCAAGGTGTTAATACACCCTATGTCTCTTCCATGTTGACCCAAAAGGATTTACTTTATTTTCACTCTCTTTGTGTCATTCTTCCAAGTCTATATGTATTTGGGGAATGATGACAGTTCCAAGATCTATAAACACATTGTAGCAAAGAACATACTGACCCCGAATCCATAGATCCCTTATGTGTTTCTAGGGGGCAACCCTTTTTCTTTTCCTTTTTCATTTTTGGCTACATTAAAGTAATTGCTCACAACATGGTGTTAGAAATTTCTTTAAAGTGGGGGCATACATTTGAATTATTTTGGCATAATTTTTCTTGCATTATTTTTCCTTTTTCCTTTTCTTTTATATGATTTTCTTATTTCACACAACGTGATTTCCTCTTTGTGGTGACATTGGGAGAAATTTCCTTCAAGAGTGTGATCTATCTCAGTATATTATAATCCCCTTAGTGGTGATGCAATGCACTACATCCCTTAAGTGGTGAATCTTTTATCCTTTGATTGGTCCTCTCTTGGAGATATTAGGAATGATGTCCCCTAAGAGTAAGACCTTGCATGAACTAAGCAAAATCCCTTTGAACATTCCTCTTTATTGTTGTATTTTCCTTTTTGTACCTTATTAAATTCAGTGAGGTATGGCTTTGATATGGTCCATCGGGGCTCACATACTAGACACCTAGCTCCCACTAGCCCTTGTGAGCATGCATTTTTGTAGCTTATTAAAGTCATGGACGTATGGATTTGATATGGTCCCCTAGGGCTCACCTAGTGAACACCTAGATTCACTTTCCCTTGTGAGCATGCGTTTTCATTTTTCATTATCATAGTCATGGGAGTAGGTATGTGTAGGATGATCATGGAAAAAATAGGCCCTTAAGTGGCAAAAAATTTAGAAAAATCAGAGTTAGGCAACTTGATGTAAAAATTTGAATAAGTTATCTATATTATTTCAAAAATATGTAAAAAAAGAATTTGTAGCAAATTGAATGTAGTTTCTAAACTACTAGGTTTATTTTTAAAAAAGAAAATCTATTGGTGAAAATTTGAAATTTCAATGCAGTAGTACTTCAACTTTAGGGAAAAAATAAGAAGTAGGTGTTTGTCTGACCACCCTAACCACAATAAAATGATAATATTTTTTTATAATATTTTAGATATCAGTATATGACTCATGTCCTGATGTGATGCATATTTTTTTGTAATTTTTTTCCAAGCAAATAATTAATTATGAATTTTTATTACAACTTTTAAAAAATATAAAACCCATATGTCTAACCACCTTAACTTGTTCAAAACTTCATGAAATTCAATTATTATTATTTTAATCCTATAGTATGCGAAGAATAGAATGTGACGCATATTCCAGATTCAAAAAATGTGATACCGTTTGAAAGCTATAAATGTTTTTCAATCAGCCTATCAATCAGGATTTTTTCAATAATTCAAATAGAAAATGAATAATAACTATTTATTAAACTCAAAACAAAGAATAATTTATATTGGTGGAAAGTTGATAATTTCCTTTAAAAACCCTTTTCATTTCATCAATTTTGGTTAAAACAAAAGTCATCAGCCACATACCCATCATATTGCCACTTTTTGGCCCATCATGATCCTGCACATACTCGGGTATGACGTTGATATGGACTTCCTAGGGCTCACCTAGTGCACACCAAGATCTCACTATCCCTTGTGAGTGTGTGTTTTTTTTCATAGTGGAAAATGTGTTCCACTTGTAAACTTTCTTTTTGGACTAACAACCTAGACCCAGTCCACTACATTGGATGACTAGTTGAAGCTTGATTCGTTGTAGTTTTTTGTTTTCCTTTTCCTTTTTCTTGTCTTTGATGGTGTATTTTTTTGATCTGGTTATGGCTTCATATATCATCCACAAGCATGTTCTTTTGTGCTTATGTTGGTTTTCCACAAGATCTTGATCTTGGGGCCTTGGCCACCCTCTTGATTATTGTCATCCTAACTTTCTAGCATTTGTACATTTGAACCTCTCTTGATTGTGTGGTTGGATACTTTAGTGTGAGTTTGAAGCAAGCTCATCCTCTCACTAAAGTGGGGGATAAATCTAGTGTAGTAAAATGCATAACCTTTCATTTTCACACTTATTTGGGCCCACCTTGCTTTATTTATGCTTCTTTATGGCTTAATTAGTCCTATTTTGTGTCCACAATCCCTATGAATGACATATTTTTCTGGCTAATCCTGACATTCTCCAATGCATAAATGATAATTTAATGACTCCATCAGTGTGCCCTTGATTTTTGGGTTGAAACAAAAATTCCACCTATAGCATATTTATCCCCCAAGGGTCTCAAGACCCTAATTCTGAGATGTTTTGATTGGGCCCCTTCTTGATGTCTGTGTCCCAAGTTTTTAGGACTTGGGACTAAGACGACACCTAGGGAGTCTTAGTCCTCCTTGAGCCTTTTTCAGGATTTAATTTCAAATTCTGGGGGGATTTAGCCTCCTTTATTTAATGCATTGATATGACGGCTTGGTGTGATGTAACTTCAAAATATTAAGCTTAAGTAAGTATATATACAAGGTTCATTCATTCATTCTAATACAAGTATTTTGTGAGAGAATTCATAATATTAAATTGAGTTCACAATAGCATTTAAGAGAAATTTGATCAAGAATTTGGAGCCATCATTGAGATTCAAGCATTGTATCAAAGAGTTTTCTTGCATCATGTGTTATTGTGCTAACATTTTTGATGTACTTCTTTGATTCAAGCAAGCAATTCAAGATCATTCCTTTAGTTCAAGATCCATATCAATTGCAACCATTATACACAAGTTTGTAGACTTTACAACAAGGGTTTGGTGAGTTGTAGCATTGCATGTTGTTCATTCACCATTTCCTTCATTATTCTATTTCATTTCAAGGTTTAATTACCAACAAGGGGTGTGACCAAGTGAAACCCCCATTCACTAACAAACAACAAGTTTTTCCCATCTTGCGTATTTGTGATTGAAGATCTAGGTTGAAGTCTTGAAGATCACTTGGAGTGCAAAGTTGTAAAACTTGAAAGGTTGCATTTCAAAGTTGTCATCTTCATAGAAACTCACCTACAAGTCATATTCAGAAGTTTGAAAACCTGAGATCATAAAGGAATCAAGTGTAGACCTTGGAGCTTAGGACCACATTTAGAGTTTTTAAAAATCCATAATGGGACTAATATGCCATATAGGGCATCTTAGTCCTTCCAGGCATAATTTTCAAAAAAAATTCAATATCCTATTCTAAGATCTGAAGACTTTGCATTTTCCCCAAAAAATAATAGCAAGACTAATACACCATCTTGGGCATCTTAGTCCTCTGCAACACTTTTTTGCAGCTTCTTTACATTTCTAGAATCCTCATAAAATCTCAAGACTTCCTGAGTACACATCCTATCTTGTTGTTGCATAATTTCATCATTTTCCTCTCTCATTTAGCTTTCATTTCCAGTTTTAGGTCATTTTACATATCACATTGTGTTTTCCAATATTTATCTTTTCCAAGCATTTGCTTGGTTGTGAACCCCTAAAATCTGAAAGATCCCCCTCCAAGGTCATCCTCATTCTAAATTGACTCACCTTGTGAGGTTGATAGTCAATCCAATTAGGATCCCTAGGACATTAGTGAATGATTTGTGGGAGAAAGAGCAATATACATATATATCAACTTTTTACCATTAATCAATCCCATAGACATGTTGAACATGCACTGAGTGATAACCAAATCACTAATTCATTTAAAGAGATTATTTATTGTATTGAATAAAAATCTAAAATTTTGAAGAGTTTAAGTTTCTGCTAGTTGCAATCAATGTCCAAAATTTAATTTATTTACATCTTCACTAGAAATAGTCTCTTTATATTAAAAGTAGGCTTCCATGTAGACTGCCAAAACATTCTCTACAACATACCTAGTTTATGCTGAAATTAAAATTAATGTAATTTTAGTAAAATCCACTCTATTATAATATCCCTTGACACAAAGGTTTGATGCATTGGTTGTAAGGCCTTGAGTGTTCTCCAGTTTTAGGACAATGGTGTGATTCTTTGTGGGGAAACTATTGCTCACAGTCCCAAGATTCAAACACTAAAATAATCAACCTACGAAGTTAGGCTAGTTTCCCAGTCCCCTAATGTATTATTGAGAAATAGTAGAAATTTCAAAATCTAATGAGAAGATAACATATGGATATTTATGTGAAAATAAAGAATTTTAGTTGCACATATAGAGTTCTATCAAAAAAAATATCCTTTTTTTATTTGTCTCAATTGCTATGTAGGTCTATGTATGCTTCAAGATGTTCTTATAAATGTTATGGTCTATG
The DNA here is from genome assembly GCA_007258455.2 of Sequoia sempervirens. Taxonomy (NCBI): domain Eukaryota; kingdom Viridiplantae; phylum Streptophyta; class Pinopsida; order Cupressales; family Cupressaceae; genus Sequoia; species Sequoia sempervirens. The sequence continues at coordinate 119,348,964 of VDFB02193867.1, forward strand.
ACATGTCTAACATGGGTGCTCTCACTAATGCTCTTTAGTACTATAACATAATTGAAAGTGAACCATAAATTGATGGAAGCAATGGTAAAAGATAATTGCAACTCTATATACGAGATTGTTGGTAGTCTAAACATATAATTTTTATGGTAATAGAATCATGAATATTTTTGACCTATAGTTTTAATGTGGTTTTCTCTATTGAATTTGATATCTTATCTCTGCTCTTCTATGGCTTTAAATGGAATACAGTACAACAAAAACAAGATAATTAGAGGCAATTAAATCTAAGCATAAGAATGTGGGTTGTTTTAAAATGTAATATCAACTCTCATAGATAAAAAAGTGATGGGTATGTACCATTGATTGCTCCTTCCCATCAGCAATTTACTGGGAATAATTCTTTATGCTTTGCATTTGAAAAAGAGAAACTTCAAATTTCCTCAAACTTATATCACCATATATATTATAAATGACATTTTTAGAAAATGCATAAATAGATAAACATGATTCTCTTATATCTTTGTTTCTTTCAAACTTTGCATCAAAACCTACATTTTAAATAGGATATTAAATCATTACAATTTTAAATCATAAAAAATATTAAGAAAATCTTTTATGAAAAAAATATATTAAATTTTAAAATATTGACTTTTCAATTAATCAATAGTTTGTATGGCTTTCTTCTATTATTACTATCCATGATACTTTTTTCATTGTGATTCTTTAATTTTTTTACAAACTTTAGGATTATTGAAGATATTACTCTAAAGTCAATTCTACATGAATATGTATGATATTAGGGGAAAACAAAATTCAACCATAGTAATAATTTAAAAAGTGTAATTTTTGGTAGGAACAACATAAGGTTCTTGTACAACCAAATTAGTCATTATGAAGAAGATAGAGGAAGTGATTTGTAAACATTCTTCTAGTGTCAGAAAATGTTCCCTTTACATTTTCACACTTGTTTGGGCCCTCCTTGATAAAATTGGGCTTCTTTATGCCTTATCTAGTCTTATTTTGCATCCACATGCCTTAATTAATGCATCTTTCCAAGGATAATCCTGATACATATCTAATGAAAAATCATAATTTAATGATTTTATATTGTATGATCCAGATTTAGTGATCTGGGACTCATATTCCACCTTGGGAATATGAGTCCCACCTAGCTTTTGAGGCTTGGTCCCGAATCTAGCATAAAACTAAGCATTTCTTGAAAATATGTCCTAAGCTTAGCCTACTAGGACTCATATGCACCAACTGGTGCATGAGTCCTGCTTAGCTTGGACCTAATTTTGAATTCAATTATTGGTGATATTTTATCCTCCTAAATTTGATGTCGGCTTGTAGTGTTCTAATTTTAGGAAATTTGGCATAAATAACTATAAATACAAGGTTATTTCACATATTTTATCATAGCAATTTAAGTGATGTTATGAACATTCAAGTGAGAGAATTTTAGAGCATTCAAAAGTTTATTATCAAGTATTTTGGAGCTAGTTCCAAGATTCAAGAATCATGTCAAAGTCATGATGCATCATGCTTATTTTTCAGCTAACATTTGTGATACATATTCTTATGATTCAAAAAAGCATTCAAGTCAAGATCCATAGCATTCAATTAAGTGTTAGGATCTACATTCATGCTACTGATTATATATAATTTTGTAGCCTTTTCTTCAATGGTTTGGTGAGTTGAAACATTGCATATTTGTTTATTCATCATTCTTTCTTTCTATTTCATTTCATTTCAAGGTTTGATTACCAAAACAAGATTTGACCAAGGAAAACCCCTATCCACTAACAAAACAATTTTTTTCCCTCTCTTGATGTGTGATTGTAGATCTAGGTGGTTTAGGTTGAAGATCCTTTGCAAAGAAAGATTAGAGAAAAGTTGCAAAGTTTCCAAAGGGGTATGTGCAGGATCATCATGGAAAAAATAGGCCCTTAAGTGGCAAAAAAATTAGAAAAATCAGAGTTAAGCAACTTGAAATAAAAATTTGAATAAGTTATCTATATTATTTCAAAAATATATAAGAATAGAATCCATAGAAAATTTATTTTATTTTCTAAACTACTAAGTTTATTTATTTATTTTTAAAATCGATTTGGTGGAAATTTTAAATTTCAATGCAGTAGTACTTAAATTTCAGGGGAAAAATAAGGAGTAGGTGTCTGTCTGAGCACCCTAACCACAATAAAATGATAATATTTTTTTATAAGATTTTAGGCATAAGTAGAGGACTCATGTTGGGATGTGATGCATATTTTTTTGTAATTTTTTTCCAAGTAAATAATTAATTATGATTGTTTTATTACAACTTTAAAAAAATATAAAAAACTTGTATGTCTGACCACCTTAACTTGGTCAAAAATTCATGAAATTCAATTTTTTTTAAAATCCTATATTATGTTAAGCATAAAATGTGAAGCATGTTTTGAATTCCAAAAATGTGATACCGTTTGAAATCTATAGATGCTTTTCAATTAGCCTATCAATCAAGAATTTAGTCATAATTCAAATAGAAAATGAATAATAATTATTTATTAAATTCAAAATAAAGCATAATTTATATTGGTGGAAAGCTAAGAATCTCCTTTAAAAACCCTTTTCATTTCATCAATTTTAGGTAAAAAAATAGTTGTCAGTCACATACCCTACAAATACCCATCATATTGCCACTTTTTGGCCCATCATGATCATGAATGCACATACCCAAAGTTGTCATCTACATTGCAATATCATGGAAAGCCTTCTACAAGTTGTAATTCATTGTTTTAGACTCAGAGATTTGATAGGAGAGAAGTTATAGAAGAACATTAGAGGATATCCAAATTTTAGATCAACCCTGATACTAGGACTAAATCACCACTTGTGGCATATAAGTCCATGTATACTTATTTTTATACATTTTTTGTAGATCCTAGTTTAGCAGCTGCATATTTTGGTTTTTTCTTGAAACCCTAAACTGGGACTAAATCACCCCTACTGGCATATGAGTCCTAGTGTGCACTAAAATTCAACAGTTACAAGATTTTAGATCTTCATTCAAGCCTCTTCAATTTCTAGGTGCAAGTTTGTTTATCTCTAGTTTATTATTTTGATTTGAGTTCATTTTCTAGGTCATATACTTAAGCTTTGCATGTTATTTACATTTCTTGTCTTTCCAATCCCTTGCCTAGTGGTGAACCCCCTTTTAATCTTTAATCACACCCTGGGACACCTTATTGAAGATCTCTTTCCCTCATTCATTTGAGATCTCTATGGTTTCCTTGAATGAAATTTGAAGGAAACAGGTGGAAAGGTCCTAAAACCCTACCTTTGTGAAACACCCCTACATTTTTCCAACATTTATTTTTGGTGAACCTAGCCTTTAGAAGACCTTTTTTATGTTTTTGGAGTGCATCATAGTCCTATATATAGCTTACACTAACTTTTCATTAGGTCTTGCATTAGTTAATTTGCATCTAGGGCTTCTAAATCTTGCATTAGTGAATGCGCATATAGGTTGCATTTTTTGCATCTTGCATCATTGAATTTCACTTGAAATTTTGAATTGCACTTATTCCACACAACATTCAAACCCAAAAATCTAAAATTCACTCATTCTTTGTTGAAATTCATGTCAAAACCCTAATTTGGGACTCATATACCCCTCTAGAAAATTTAGTCCCAGTGCAGGTTGTTTTACCTAATTTTTGAGTATTTTGTGTCGACTGTTTTGTAGCATTTTAATCCTTGAAAAACCATAACTAGGATTCATACACCCCTTTGAGTGATTTAGTCACGTGTCAGATCTTAAACTATATTTTTTAGCATTAAAAACCCTATTTTTATGTATCAATTTGTTGTTGTTAGATTTTTGTTTCAGATTACATAGTTTTTGTTTCATTCATTTCATTGCATCTAGCTTAATTCAATTCATTTTATGCATTTATTTATTTCATAATTGCATTAACACATTTCATTCTAGGGTATTGCACTACATTCCATCATGGTTATGTGTTTTGGTAAGCTTTGGATGTCCTTGAAGTCATTAGTGGATGTATCAAGATGTGCTTTTTGAAAATGGCCCTAAGGAAATTGAAGTTACTCCTGCTCAATCAACTCCTAATTCATGTCGTCCTCGTGATGTTGAAATCATTATAGAAGATAATGACAACATGAATAACTTTATAAATGTTTTCCTTAGCAACCTCAAGACTAATGCATCCTTTTATCCTTCACAGAAACAACCAACACTTTCCATCATCCCACCACATGAGATGTTTGGCCATTTACATAGATTGAAATTGAAAAATATCCTGAGCCTAAGTTCCCTACAATAGTTAAATTTAGTTCCTCTAATAAAGCAAACATTTATCCATCATATGTTAACAAAGTGAGCAACACTCCTATCAACTTAGAAGAGACATATGGAAAAGGATTCACAATCTTAAGCAAACAAGGATGAGAAATAACAAGTGAACATGAAATTCATCAAATCTTAGAACAAATGCCAACTGAAGATACCAAAGGGCTAGGATATCAAGATCCTCCTCCCAACATAAGTGTCCTCCTTCGTAAAGAACAACCAATTCCTCGTAACGATGATAGGGATGATAGGATTGTCTTAGGTCCTCCTCCTCAACATCTAACTCAAGAAATTTATGAATCTAGCAAACAACAAAGGCCTTAAAAACTAAAGAAACTACAATTCCTTTATCCTTCAACTTAAATAAATTTACATATACTTCTAAGCCGAGGACTTATTACATTACCACCCATGTGAGAAAATGGATTTTCAAATCCTAAGAACACAAACACATCACATTGTCAATATCATAGAATTTTTAGACATAGTACTAATGAGTGTCATGTTTTAAAAAAATATTTAAAAAGTTTGCTATCATCTCATAACCCAATTTTATTCCATATTTATTATAATATGGTAAATTTAATTATTGAAGAAATTCAATATATATTAAATGGAAATTTTGGAAATTTTCCAAAATAGAACGAAAGAAGTTGACTAATGTTGACTATGCAAACTTTTGAAATTATCTTATATGTTATCAAGAAGTGAATATTACTGATAAGTTTGAAAGATCAAGTGTGTGTAGTTGTAGGGTGATAGGTTGAAGGACGAGAACACGATTGATGAAGGACATTTTAGCTGGATCGAATGGTAAACTAGTTGGAATTTTGGTTCACACACCACAAATGGCATGATGAATTACATTTGAACTATTTTGCATATATAGAAGAATGCAATTTCATGACTTGAATTATTTTAGTGATTGAAAATGAATGCTTTCTAGATTAAATTTTCTACATAAACTTTGTGTTTTGAAGAAAGCGAAAGTAAGAAATTAAAGGTTGTTACTTAATTTAAATGATATCAAATGGAACTTATAAGATCCCTCAAGCAAACAACCTACATGTGATTATATATATATGTATGTAAATAAATGTGAATACATACACATATACATATATATAGATAAATATTCTCATCAAAATTTAAATTGATGAGGGTATGTGCAGGACCATGATGGGCCAAAAAGTGGCAATATGATGGGTATTTGTAGGGTATGTCGCTAATGACTTTTTTTTTACCCAAAATTTATGAAATGAAAAGGGCTTTTAAAGGAGATTCTCAGGTTTCCACCAATATAAATTATGCTTTATTTTGAATTTAATAAATTATTATTATTCATTTTCTATTTGAATTATGACTAAAGTTCGATTGATAGGCTGATTGAAAAATATCTATAGCTTTCAAACAGTATCATATTTTTGGAATCCAAAACATGCTTCACATTCTATATACTTCACATACTATAGGATTAAAAAAATAAAAATTGAATTTCATGATGTTTTGACCAAGTTAAGGTGGTCAGACATATGAGTTTTTATATTTTTTAAAAGTTGTAATAAAAAAATCATAATTAATTTTTTACTTAGAAAAAAAGTACAAAAAATATGCATCACATCCGGACATGAGTCCTCTACTTATGTCTAAAATATTATAAAAATATTATCATTTTATTGTTAGGTTGGTCCGACATACACCTACTTATTTTTTCCCAAATTTAAGTACTACTACATTGAAATTTCAAATTTTCACCAAATAGATTTAAAAAAAAAACCTAGTAGTTTAGAAACTACATTCAATTTGCTACATATTCTATTGTTACATATTTTTGAAATAATATAGATAACTTATTCAAATTTTTATGTCAAGTTTCCTAACTTTGTTTTTTCTGAATTTTTTGCCACTTAAGGGCCTATTTTTTCCATGATGATCCTGCACATACCCATGAATATTCTTCTTGAAATTTAAATCGATAAGTAATAATATTCTGAAATTGGAGTACTGAAATCAAATAAGATCATGAAGGGGTCCTATAAAGGACGTGGTCTACCACAAGATTAATGGAAATATTCAAACAAGTAGTGGCCAACGGCAAGGCAATAATGCCATCACCTAGCAACATGCAAATGATAATGTTGTTTCCATTTTTGAATTCACAAGGTTGTGGGGGGAAAAGCATGGTGAAGAAAGTTGTCGGTTCAAAGGAAAAATTAGAGAAGAGGTCGTGGGTGAGGGAAAAGTTAGAGGTAGTCTCACAAAATATTGATTTATCAGGTAAATCAATTACTTTATAAAAAAAACTTGATTTTCTTTTATCATTTTTCCTCATCATTTGAATAGTATTCTTCCAATTTGTCAATTGCATCATTTAAACTATAAAATGTGTACTATTGAATAACCATGCCCTTGAGTTGAATAATGTGGCTATCGATCATTGTTTTCGGTCGCTCAGACTGTGGCCAGTATTGCATGAGTTTCATTTAGAAGCCTTAGCTGCTGGCTTTCAGAGCTAGGTTGAGGCTTAGAGTTACTAAGATATGACTATTCCTTAATTTCACACTTTTTTGCTAGCCATTTGATGGCTATTCAGAATTTCTATTCTTTATTCAACTGTCATGGTTAAATTTATTGAGGATCAACTATTGATCCCATGGAAAGGGTATTGAACCCTATGTCTTATTTTCACATGTATCATATTCTCTTTATCGGTTGGCTCGATAATAAGTAGCTAAAACAAATTCTCAAGATTGTATTATATGTACTAAAATGCCACCATATTCTAGTGGGAAAGGTGGTGAAATCCTTATTTAATTTCAATAAACCCAAGTAGGGTTTGATATATAAGATTGAAGGGTTGTTCCCTTGTAACTAAGATTCATGCATGTCGATTATGACTAGTGAAACCAACATGTCTTTAAGGTTTAATTTGTACATGATTTTGTTGCTAAGAAAGAAATGCACCAGACCAATATGAATGGTTGATTCAGAGTGACCTATGAATGTTTGTTTGAAACTTGAAAAGGCATGAGTTCTACTTAGAACCCAAAACTTCTATATCTATCTATTGACTGAAATACTTGTTTAAGTTTTACCTCGACGAGCATGTTGATCTTAGATTCATTTCATATATAAAAGTTGCACCATGAATCTCTACAATGGAAGTGTTCAAAGATTTGAATATTGGTCAATTTGCTTCCATGTATGAAGCTAGGCTAGTTGATTTGTTAGATAAATATATATTTTTTGATTTCTTGAAAATCGATCAATGAAAAGCTATGGACAATATTGTTACTAGCAAATAGAAATGTTCATTTTCTATTCATTATGGAAAAACCCCATTCTGTTAAAAATAGTGAACCTTAAATTGTAATGATTATAATTTAGCATGTAAACAGCTTGATAAGAGCATTGAGTAACTACAAAAAATGTATGCTCTATTGGAAAATGATATTGTTTGTAGAAAAAAGTAGCTATTTTGTTCAGAACATCATTGAATGGATGTAAATAGTAAATAATTTGTTGCAAGTGACACTGTTTTGTTGTTAAGTTATCTTTGTAGCTTAAAATAGCCTTGCTCATTAATTTTTTAAGATGGGACAACATTGAATAGTTGTAAATAGTGAACGTTCTTTAAGAAAGAACTTGTCTTAAAAAAAATTAGTGGGAAACAATACCAGTTTTGTTTAAACAATGAATGTTCAGATGTAAATAGCAATGTTAGAGTGTCACAGTTTGTGAGAATGCAAAAGGAACAATAGTATGTGTGAAACTATTAACATATACTTGTTTTGATTATTTATTTTGACAAAAGAAATGTCAATGAAATATTATTATTTAGGGTATGTGCTGGATCATGATGAGCCAAAAAGTGGCAATATGATGGGTATGTGGCTGATGACTTTTTTTTAACCCAAAATTGATGAAATGAAAAGGGTTTTTAAAGGAGAATCTCAGCTTTCCACCAATATAAATTATGCTTTACTTTGAATTTAATAAGTAGTTATTATTCATTTTCTATTCAAATTAGGACTAAAGTCCTGATTGATAGACTGGTTGAAAAACATCTATAGATTTCAAATGGTATCACATTTTTTGAATCCAAAACATGTGTCACATTTTATGCTTCAGATACTATAGGGTTAAAAAAAAAAAATTGAATTTCATAAAGTTTTGACCAAGTTAAGGTGGTTAGACATACGAGTTTTTAATATTTTTTAGAAGTTGTAATAAAAAATTCATAATTAATTATTTACTTTGAAAGAAATTAAAAAATATATTCATCACATTGGGACATGAGTCCTCTACTTATATCTAAAATCTTATAAAAAAATATTATCATTTTATTGTGGTTAGGGTGGTCAGACAGACACCTACTTCTTATTTTTTCCCTAAAATTGAAGTACTACTACATTGAAATTTCAAATTTTCACCAAATAGATTTTTTTTTTGTAAGAAAAACCTAGTAGTTTAGAAACTACATTCAATTTGCTACAGATTCTATTTTTACATATTTTTGAAATAATATAGATAACTTATTATAATTTTTACGTCAAGTTGCCTAACTTTGATTTTTTTGATTTTTTTGCCACTTAAGGGCCTATTTTTTCCATGATGATCCTACACATACCCTTTAATGGTTGCAATATGAATTAATGATTATTTTAGAATGCATGCATAAATTCTAAAATTTAAGTAGGCACATATATGTGTATGCACATAGACTTCATGTATGTACATACACATGCTTGTGACATACCTTCTTAAGTTAGGTGAATTTAAAAAAAAATGATAATGCTTATGATAAAAAGTAATAGTGACTCATGAGAATGGTATGGCTGATTGTTGAATTACTCTATTTGAATCATATATCTGATTTATGTTTAGAGAGTAAATTAGTAATCTAATTCTTCTTTTCAAATATTTATGTGAAAGATTATTCTAATACTTGAACATAATAGTGATACCTAAGTAGACTAGAGCACCTTATGGTAGATGTTGTTGGAGGGTAGATAGCTGTAATGAGATGTTCTATATGTAGAAAGTTACCTTCCTGGTTGGGTGTTGAAATGGAGTTCAAAGAGTATAGGTTTTCTTTACTAGAACCTATTGTTTGTTGTTGTTTCAGTACATTTATTATGCTTGACCAAGCAATATAGTTCATTTTGTATGTATGAACTCTATCATTTCACTCTCTATCATTCTTAGCATAGATCTTGCATTTTCTCTTCTAACTTGTAGATAGAAAGTGCATTTTGATATATGGGAACACACCAAATTCCACCTTGCAGATTGTTCTCTTGCTAAGCTTTTCATGTAGGGTCAGGAATTCTTGTAGTCAGAAGAATTTCATGGAAGCATAAGCTTCGTGGTTGGGCGGTAAATCACTTCAACCATATTCTCATCCACCAGTGGAGGCGAGTGTCAAAGAAGAACCTTAGTTGTTCACAAGATTATTTTAGTCGAAGATGTAACTTGATGTAATACATTCATGTATTTGATGTAAACTATACAATGTAATGACTTTGTGGCCTTAGGAGCCAAGTCAAACCTGATATTGTACTTTGAATTTTGAAGTGAATATATAAATCATTGACTCATTTTAAATGGAAATGTGTAGCTATGATTGACTTTAGCCACTAGTTATGTCTTTTTAATTTGGAATATATTCATGTGTCAAATACAATAAAGTTAATTAAGTAATAATTTAGGATGGGTTATTACATTTAGTATCAGAGCTTAGGGTTCAAATCTAGGCCTTTTGAGTCTACCAAAGTTTGACTAGGGATAGTTGACCCAGTTGACCCTTGACCAAAACTTTAGTTGTCCTAAGAATTGATCAAACCTAGATTTAATGTAGGAATGGGAAGGTCAAAGGCAGGACAAAGGAAAGGGAAAAATGTTAGAACCTCATGTAAGAATGACATAAAGGGAGAAAATATCAAGACAAAGTTCAATCAGTAATTCCCGATGATGAAACTCTATCTCGGGCCCTTACATGACTCAAGCTAGAGAGAGGTTAGAAGATTGAGGAGAAGAAAACACCTAAGATCAAAAATATTTCTGCAATTCAGGATTTACCTCTAGGATGTGGACCTAATGTACCCTTGTTCACTAAAGAGGAAAAGTAGATCATGCGAGCTCAACCATCCTCTTTGCAAAGTTTGATGTAAACTCGGATGAGGACCCAAAGGAATGTCCTCTTTCTGACACCGATAAATAAAAATGATGTCACAAGAAGCCTATTCTAGAAAAGGGTCTGTTGACTCACCTTTAATATAAATAAAATCAGATAATATTTTTTGGTGTGTTCAAAGAAGGACTCTCAAATGTCTGTATTATGTCTTCTAGAATAAGGGATATATGCATATGAAAAAAAATGAGATGTAGCATAAGAACATTTATTCATAGTAACTTGTGTTGAGATGTGATAAATGTGAATGTGTTGCATGATAAGTGTCTGATGATATGGTGACCACTATGTAAGATGGGGGTGGTAGTGGTTCCAATAACAGACCTAACAAGGAGATAGAACAAATTCTAGAGCTTCTGAATCAACAAGATTCTCGTATGGATCATATAGAGAAATATTTTTGAGTGGTGTTTGAGGACCAAGACAACAAGAATGTAGAAGGCAATCAAGGAGACTATGGTCTAGGGGTAGGTGGGTATGTGCAGGATCATGATGGGCCAAAAAGTGGCAATATGATGGGTATGTGGTTGACGACTTTTTTTTACCCAAAATTGATCAAACGAAAAATGGTTTTTAAAGGAGATTCTCAACTTTCAACCAATATAAATTATGCTTTACTTTGAATTTAATAAGTAATTATTATTCATTTTCTATTCAAATTATGACTAAAGTCTTGATTGATAGACTGATTGAAAAACATCTATATCTTTCAAATAGTATCACATTTTTTAAATCCAAAATATATGATTCTATGCTTTGCATACTATAGGATTAAAAAAAAAAATTGAATTTCATGAGGTTTTGACCAAGTTAAGGTGGTCATACATACAAGTTTTTTATTTTTAAAAGTTGTAATAAAAATTCAAAATTAATTATTTACTTGGAAAAAATTACAAAAGATATGCATCACGCCGGGACATGAGTCCTCTACTTATATCTAAAATCTTATTAAAAATATTATCATTTTATTGTGGTTAGGGTGGTCAGACAGACACCTACTTATTTTTTCCCTGAAATTTAAGTACTACTGCATTGAAATTTCAAATTTTCACCAAATAGATTTTTTTTTTAAACAAACCTAGTAGTTTAGAAACTACATTCAATTTTCTACAAATTCTATTCTTACATATTTTTGAAATAATATAGATAACTTATTCAAATTTTTATGTCAAGTTGCTTAACTCTAATTTTTCTAATTTTTTTGCCACTTAAGGGCTTGTTTTTTCCATGATGATCCTGCACATACCTAGGTCCATGAGGATGAATTGAGGAAGAGCTTGGGAAAGACCTAACAAGAGTATCACTGGTCACCCAAGTTCAATGGTAAGACTATCGAAGCAGGAGCTGGGGCTTGGATTATAGAGATGGAAAAATACTTTGGGCTCTGTAAAATTTCTACATAGACTAAGGCGACATGGGCTATGTACCAGCTCTTAGGTGAAGCAACAAATTGGTGGTATAATGAGAAGTTAGAATGAAATCTTTAGCTTATTGAGATCACTTGAGTATTATTCCTCCAAGCTTTCAGAAAGAGATGGTTATTGCAACTTTTCTTTGACAAGAAAGTGACAGACTTTCAAAACTTAACCCAGGGAAATATGATTGTGATTCAGTATTGGGAAAAGTTCACCAACATGTTAAAGTATGTGCCTCGGTATCAGGGAGATGAACGGTTCTAAATTTCAAAATTTATAATGGGATTCAAACCTCACATAGGAGATGAAGTGGATATGCATGAACCTCAAACCATGAATGAAGTCTTCCAAAAATTCACCAAATAGGAATAGAAACTGCAAAAGCTATCCAATCTTCATAGTGACTCAAATTTTAAGTCGTGATATGGGAAAAATAAGTTTTGTAAAGGAGACAAGAGCCATCAAATCCATAATCTCAAGAAGGGAAGTGAGTCACAGGAGAAGGGTGAAGATGTAATGGTAGAATAAACAAGAAAGCAAAGAAAGGCAAGGGCAAAGATGACCATAAGAAGAAGGGATTTAGAGAGGGAAAGCTAGGTGGTTGCAAAGGGAATCATGATGGATTTTATACTTTTGGAGGTGATCATTATGCCTTGAATTTTACTCAACTGTCAAAGTGGTGGAAGGAAGGAAGATATCAATAGAATAAACATCACTAGATCCACACTGAAGTGGATAACATATAGGAAGATTACCAGCTTCACCAATTCAACTAATGGGTAAGATATATGGCCAATTTGTCTCTATCTTAATTGATATTGGAGCTAGTGATTTTTTTTTATATCCTAGAAAAATATCCAAGATACCCATTAGACCTAGATACATGGAAAATTCATGGACAGTTTGGTATGGTAATCGAGCAGAGTGGAGGGTAGATACCTATCTCTTTTTTAGTGAGTTAGAGCTTCAACCTTTCAAACTCAGGTCAACTTATATGTGGCACCTTTAGGCTCATGATGTAATTTTAGGAATAAATTGGTTAACTGAGCATAAGCCTATAGTGATATGTGAGGATAAGGTGGTCAACTGTTTGGATGATTATGGAAAACCAGTTGAGGTTTGTATAATGTAGATACCCTTAGAGCTTGAATAGATTTATGCAATGCAACTCAAGAAGGTTCGTTGAAAAGGATGTGTAATTTATGTAGTGCATGTTAGTAATCCTCATAGCAAGGAGTCGTATTTAGATGACTATCCTATTCTCAAGGGGTTCCAAGATGTATTCCCTAATGAACTTATGGAGTTGCCTCCAAAGTGGGTGTTTAATTTTTCTATTAGCCTGGTTCTAAGATTTGAGCCTCAATCCAAGGAACCTTATTGGATGATCAAAATAGAACTCTATGAGTGGAAGGCCAGTTAATGGAATTCCTAGATAAGGGACTTATAAGACCTAGTGTGTCTCCTTGGGGAGTCCCAGTTATTTTTTTGAAAAAAGGATGGAAGTTTGTGTCTATGTATAGATTATCATATGTTGAACAAGGTGACCATCAAGAACTAGTATCCACTTATGGGGATTGATGAACTATTTGACCAAATGAAAGGAGCGATGGTGTTCTCCAAAATTGATCTTAGGTTAGGGTACCATTAGTTGAGAATTAAAGAAGACATTCTGAAGACTACATTTAGAACTTGATATGGACATTATGAGTTCACAGTGGTTCCTTTTGGTTTGACTAATGCACCAAAAACCTTTATGAACCTCATGAATAGTATGTTTAGAGATTGCTTGGATGAATTTGTTCTAATCTTTACTGATGACATTCTAGTCTTCTTAGATACTATCAAAGAGAATAATTGACATTTGAAGATATTTTTTCAATGATTGAGAGAAAGGAAAATCTTTGGGAAGTTGTCCAAGTGTTCATTCTATCAGGAAAAAGTGTGTTATCTAGGCCTTATCATTTTGACAGAAGGAGTCTCCATAGAACCCAAGAAGATCAAGGCAATCGTGGAATGGACAGTGCCTTAGAATGTGTCATAATTATGTAGCTTCATGGGCCTCGCGGGATACTATAGGAATTTTATGCAAGGGTTCTCCTAGATTGCATCTCTTGTTACCTCACTCCAAAGGAATGGGACACAGTTTGAATGGACTGAGAAATGCAAGAAGGAATTCCAACTCTTGAAGGAGAGGCTCTCAACAACACCAATGCTAATCATCCTTGATCCTAATGGGAGATTCATAGTTATCATAAATTCTTTAGGAGAAGGATTGGGAGTAGTATTAATGCAAGATGGACAAGTGGTAGCATATGAATCAAGGAAGATCAAGAAGCACAAAGTGAACTACACACCTCATGATTTAGAGTTTTTTGCAATAGTTCACGCCTTACAAATGTGGAGGCATTATATTTTACGAAAACCATTTGAACTCAAAAAATACCACTTAGGGTTGAGATACATATTTACCTATCCAAACCTTATGCATGATAGAGAAGGTGGTTGGAATTTATTAGCGAGTGTGAATTTAGAATTGAATATATAAAAGGGAAAGAGAACAAATTGGTTGATGCTCTTAGTAGACAAAGACATGTGGCAAACATGATCTCAAAACGGTCTAACTTGAGATAGTAGGTGATTTAGAATCTACTAGGGGATGAGCACTATGAGAGAGTGAAGAGAAACCTAGCAATAAATCCTTCAGATCACTGGTTCGATGGGTATGAGATTGAACTAGATGGTATTTTGAGATATCAGAGAAGAATGTACATTCGTGAATCTAGAGAACTAAGGAAGTTGGTTTTAGAAGTTCATAATGCACCTTATTTAGGACACCTATGAGTATCCAAGATTATGAAAGAGTTGAAGACTCTGTATTTTTGGCCTAAACTCAAGAAGGATGTAGTGGAGTACATAGCTAGATGCTTAGAGTGCCAACGATTCAATGGTGAGCATGCACATCTAGATGGATTGTTGTATCCTCATGACATACCTAAGTATAAATGACAAGTGATCGGTATGGATTTTATATAGGGGTTTTCATTGGGTAAGAACAAGCATGATGTTATTGTGGTCATGATTGATAAATTGACCAAGGTTGTACACTTCATTCCATGAAACCTTAAGGATGGATCATTGACCCTGGCTAAGAAATTTGTCTAGGAGATCTTTGGCTTGCATGGAGTTCTAGAGACTATAATTTCTAATAGGAACACACAGATAACCTCAAGGTTTTAGATGACCATGAATGCTGCATTGGGGACCAAACTAAATTTTATCTTGGCTTATCATCCTTGAGCTGACAGACAGATAGAGAGGGTGAATCAGGTAGTCAAAGACCTCTAAATGTATTGTATGGATGAAAAATATAGGTGGGAATAATATTTTACTTTGCTAGAGTTTTATTACAACAACTCTTAATGTATATCCTTAGGCATAGCACCATTTGAAGACTTGTATGGGTGGAAGTGTCGTAACCCCATCAGTTGGGATAAATTGGAGGACGTGATCATAGTAAGGCCTAAAATGCTTAAGGAAATGTAAAGGTTTTTTTGCCTTAGTTATTTTATTTTTGGTTTGCATAAATGTCTTTGATGTTGGGTGCACCCGTGCTCAAATACAATTTGTGAAAAGATGTGCAATGTTCCACGTGGTGGTTGCACAACTTTTACCTTTCACATCTTCCTTTCGAGAGAAGATTCACGACATGTGTTTGCTTGTCGGATGTTTCCTTGGGAGCTATATTTGTGAGCTCAGGAGTTTCCACTCTATTAACACATCATCTTCTTGTCCCAGGTTATTTGTACTACCTATAAAGATATCTGATTGAGGAGTTTGTCTGAGTTGGCTGACCTTTCTTTTCTTTCCTTGATTTTGGGATGGAAGTTTTGAGATAGTACCTCATAGTAATGTAATCAATCAATTGTTTCTATTGCTATGCTATTGTTCCTAGGATATGATCGTATTTGGGTTTTATCTTTGCTAAAATATCTAGAGAACAATAATGCAGTAGCTAAAGAGTTAATGCAAATATCTTTAGTGGCCTAACTAAGAGTCTATGATCGGATTGTGTGCTATCAACTATCAACACTTGGCAGTAATTGTTTTTGGGTTGAAATGGTGTTTTCTTTCTTCAACAACTATGAAAGGAAGGTGACGACACCAAAAAAAGAGGATTTTCCAAGAGGGACTATTTTCTTTGCAAAAAGAAAGTGTTTTCTTTTTTATTTTTTCTTAGAGTTTAAGAACTATCTTTCAGAAGCAAGTTATAGAACTACTTTATTCTGGAAAATTATATCTATTAAGGTTTAAACTATTGTCAGATTGGCATCTGACCTTTGTTTCAAACTTTGGTTTTAATTAAATCACAAACTATTGAGGGGTATTTACTGAGACTATGCATGTATGGCATTTTTCAAGCTTTCTTTCTTTATATTATCTTTTTGAATGAAACATTGTGTCTTGCAAGCTATATTCTAGTAGTTTAAATAGCAAATTTCTATGCTTTATGCTTGTGGTGTGGAATAACAATTTTGGGAGAAATCAGACTATGTCATTGGACTTTTATGTTTTCCTTGAAGTTGTTATTCTTCTATTCTATGTTGTATTAGGAGACATAGTTCTTATAATATCTGAAATATTATTTGTTTACTCTAAGAAATATTTATGTTTGATTGGACCTTAATGAACACTGCCTGTGGAAAGATTTGAAAGTCTGCACTGTGCTTGAAGTTAGCCTTTGTTATTCGTTCTCTTTCCAACAATGAGGGGTTGTGGTGTTCTATGTCCTTTATATCAATCATAGGAATCATTTGGGTTTGAAATGTTGTAAAATCTTTGGTGTATCGCCTTTTATGTTTTATATTTACATTTATTTTTCTCCCTTAACTCATAACCCCAAAAGAAGAGTCGGCTTTCTATAAAAAACCTAGAGGTATTCAGTGAGATGTAATTTGTCCCCCACTCGTTGAATTTACCACAAGACTGTCAAAGAGCCGAAATCTTTGATGATCAACAAGAAATGGAAGAACATATGATGGAAATTACGAGCAGATTGAAAGAGGTAGTAGACCAAAATAAGATTCATGCCAACAAGAATTGAACTCTTAGATAGTCTGCTATAGGGTCCATAAAGTTTTCTTGAGAGTTAAACCTCATAAAATTTCTATTTCTTTTGGAAAGTATTCCTAGTTGGCCCAAGGATATGTGGGACCATTTGAAGTTTTGGAAGTGATTAACCTAGTTTCTTATAGACTAGCTCTACCACCTGCTCTAGCTTGACTTTATAATGTGTTTCATGTGTCCTCGCTTAAGTCATATCATCCTAATGTGACTCATGTGCTTGATTGGAAATCCTTGTAGGTACAAGATTCAAGAGTGGTGCTAGTAGAGCCCATTAGAATCTTGGATAGATGCAACATTAAGTTGTGGAGTGGAGAAATTTATCAGTTTAAGGTCCAATGGAACTAGTACTCAGATGACAATGCTACTTGGGAGGATGTAGAAGAAATAGAATGTTTCTTTCCACATTTTATTTCTTAAGAACAAAACTTCAATAATTTTGCTTGAAATTTTTTGGATTGAGATACTATGATATTTCATGCTTTAAATTTTGATGTGATGTTGAAATAACATATATATATTTGATTTGATCTTGAAATAGACATATATGTATCTAATGTGATGTTGAAATA
Source organism: Sequoia sempervirens (assembly GCA_007258455.2). Lineage (NCBI taxonomy): Eukaryota > Viridiplantae > Streptophyta > Pinopsida > Cupressales > Cupressaceae > Sequoia > Sequoia sempervirens. Next base: position 119,366,622 of record VDFB02193867.1, read on the forward strand.
GACATATATATTCTGATGTGATGTTGAAATAGACATATATATTCTGATGTGACGTTGAATAGACATATATATTATGATGTGACATTGAAATAGACATACATATTTTGATGTGATGTTCAAATAGACATGTATGTTCAAATTTCATAATTTTTTTTGTTTTTCAACTTAGTAGACATCGGGACGATGTCTCTTCAAAGAGGGGAAGGATGTCACAACCCAATTTCATTGCATATTTATTATAATAAGGTAAATTGAATTATTGAATAAATTCAATATATATTAAATGGAAATTTTGGAATTTTTCAAAAATAGAATGAAAGAAGTCGACTAATGTTGACTATGCAAAATTTTTAAATTATCTTATAAGTTATCAAGAATTGAACGCTACTGATAAATTTGCAAGTGCAAGTGTGTGCAGTTGGAGGGTAATAGGCTGAAGGACAAGAACATGGTTGAAGTAGGATAGTTTAGTTGGATCAAATGCTAAGCTAGTTGGAATCTAGGTGTACACACCACAAATGGCATGATGACTTGCATTTGAACTATTTTACATATATCTAGAAGAACATAATTTCTTGACTTGAATTGTTTCAGTGATTGAAAATGATGGCTTGTAGGTTAAATTGTCTAGACAAACTTTTTGTTTTGAAGAAAACAAAAGTAAGAATTTAAAGTTCCTTAATTTAAATGATAGCATATGGAACTTATAAATTCCCTCAAACAAACAACCTACATGTGATTTTATATATATATATATATATATGTATATGTATATATATATATGCATGTATATGTATGTAAATAAATGTGAATACATACACATATACATATATATAAATGAATATATATATATATACAAAAATGTAGAACGAACATAGTAAATATGAATGAAGTCATATAAATATATATTTATATTGTGAAACATTTTCTTCCTTAATCATTTTTTACTTTCAGCTTTTATATGTTTTTGGCTTCGGATGTTTCTGTGCTCAAAGCAAAAAAGGTTCGAAAAGGCACACAGTGTGCCATGTTGTGGCTATGTGGCTTTCATTCATCACCTTCATTTCGAGAGAGTTTTGGGACGTGTTAGCTTGGTGGAGATTTTCTCAAACACAATTTTTACAAATCTGAGAATCCCCACCTACTCGACTCATCATCTCTTCACTGTGGGTAGTTTGTGCTTTGAGGAAGTGTTCTCTTTTGGAGTGTGTCAGAGCATTGTAGGTCCTTATTTTTTTCAGGATGTAAACTTCAATTTAGCACCTTTGAGCTACATGATTGCTGAACTAGAATTTTGTTAGGCTATTTTGTAAGATTTGATTATTTCTAGATAACAATATTTGCTAAATATCTAAAGGGAATTAACATGGCAATGGGAATTAATGAGAAAATATTTTTGTGACCTAATTAAAGATCTATAATCAGATCATGAGCTATCAAATACCAACATCTGGCAACATTTACTTCTGGAATGTGGAGGCAGTTCTCTCTTTTCTCAACTATAAATGGGAGGTGGCGACAAAAGGAAGAGGTTCTAGTTTAATTTTTCAAGGGAAAAAAGTCTTGTTTAGTTTTCTTTAGAAATAGAAGTATTTTAAAAATTAATGGGCAGAACACTTCTTTTCTCTTGTATGTTATATTGTTTTAGCTGAAACTATTATCGGATTAGCATCTGACCTTTTTCTTCTAAGTTCATTTGATATTTAAGCATGAACTATTTAGAATAAATCTTTGAGACTATGCATGTTATGGCCTTTATCAAGTTCCTCTTTATGCTTTCATTCAGAATGAAACACTATGTTAAGTTGAATTCAAGTAGTTTGAGTAGTTGATTTCCATATTGTAGGCTTATATAGTATAATAATAACTAGTGGAAATTGGATTATGTCTATAAACTTCTCCATTTTCCTAAAGGGTTGTTTTTTCATATTATGTTGTAGAAAGAGAAAGAGTTTATGCAATTTATGAATGCTTTTGTATTAACCTTGGGAATCTTTATGCTTGATCGGACCTTAATGAACATTTCCCATAGGGAGATTTGAAAGACTACACTATGCTTGCATTTAGCCTAAGTTTTTGTTTGTTCACTTCCCAACAATGAAAGGTTGTGGCATTCTGTGTCTAATATATCATTCATAGGAAAGATTGGGTTTGAAATGTTGTAAAAGCTTTGGCACATCACCATTTTTATGTTTTATATTTACATTTCCTTCTAGGTACCTTTTCTCCAAAACTCAGAGAAGAGCTGGCTTTCTATAAAAATGTCAGAGGTATTCAGTGAGGAAAAAATGAGTTCCCCCAATCGTTGAATTTCCCATACAACTGTCGGAGAGGCGCAAGCTTTGATGATCAATAGTTTTTTTCTGGCACGCTTCGTGAGACCTCAAGTATTTTGAACGCCTGATTAGAAGTCAGAAATATTTCTTAAATCAGGCCAAGGAAAGAAGTTGGGAATTTCATGCCTAAAATCCAAACAAGAGCATCCCCAAGAGGTCATTTCTAGTACTCCCAATTACCAGCCTCAGGATCTAGGAGAAGACTTACAGGTTTTGTATCACATGTAAGGAGTAATAGAGGAAGAAGTAAGATACCAATATCTAGAGCCTTATCTAATCCACCTAGAGGCCTATCCTTCCAAATCAAAATACCAATATACCTGATTCATAGGAATCTATTTTTCATGGCTCACATAGCTACCCCTCATTCTAGAAATTTCATAACCTGGGATACTGTAGTCAAATACAACTGCTTATGCCTCCAAAAGTGTGGCCCACCATACCCACTAACGCCCTCAAGGCTATTCCCAAATATTCTGGAGAAGACTTAAAAACCCCCTTCAAACACCCCCAAGATATAGCAAAGCTATGCAAGGTACATAACATAGTGGAGGAAAATATTGCTCTTAGGTTGTTGACCACTTTGTTTAAAGGAAAAGCTCAAGATTGGTATCGATATTTGGTTTTTTGTTCTATCTATTCCTTAGATGAACTCAAAGTGAACTTGTTTGAATGCTTCTCAGAGAAGGGAGATCGCTCCTCATTACTATATCAACTAATCACCATCAAAAGAGCCCCACAAGAGGCCATGAGTAATTTCAACACTAGGTTCTACAAAACCCAACAAAGAATCCTTGTAGCTACCCAACCCCCAGCTATGATGACATTTATGTTCTAATTGAAGGCCTTCAATTCTAACATCATTGTTATGATAACCTCTATGGGAGGGGATATCTTACCTAACACATAAAAGTTGGTCATGCATGTACAGAAAAAAATGATCAACATTGGGGAAACTTCTAGCAAGACCTCTGATGCTTATATTCACAAAAATATTTGGTGGTCCTCTAGAAGAAGCTACTCCAAGCACTTTTTCTACCCCAATGGCGACATCTACTACACTGTAGTCCATGTACGTGTACCCTACCACCTATTCAACCATGTCAGGATCTTCCTGTATAGCAACAGACATCAACAACATGAACAACCTTATGCAGCTTTTTGCTAATGAGTTAGTTCTCATCAAATGACAACAAGCAACACCTCTGAAGCAGGCCACTCAAACCTATGGTGGAGGAAGACCATCTTATCAATAGAATATGTACCAAGGACCCTGAAGAGTAGGAGGTCAACAAATGGAATCTGCAAACTAGATAGTTTTGGTCACCATTCCGCTACAAAAAATCAAGGATAGTTAGGGTAAAGAATTAGTCCAAGACCAGAACAACTTGGCAAAAGATAAGAATGCATGGTGCTTCATGTGCAGTGATAGTCACATGCTTCGAAATTGTTTGAGGGGAAATTTAGAGCAAAATATAGTAGAACAAAGAAGCAAGGGCGCGCTCCTAAATGCAGAAGGATATAAGTCTCCTAAAATGGAAAATTTCTGCTTTAGAGCACAAATTCAAGGAATTTCTTTAGAGAAAGAGTTGGATGGGTGATCCCACAAAGCTGGTTTAAATTTTTTGGGAGATTCTAATTTTTGTTGAAATCACATATTTTTAGAAAATATAATGATTTAAGCCTTAAAAATTTCCATTTAAAGCATTCCACTTGAAGAGGGTTTGATCAAACTACCTTAGATCAAACCCCCTTGGATAGAACCTTGCTAGTTTTAAACCATACCTATAACAGTCTCCTTTACACCTATCAAAATCTGATAAAAAACCACTTTTGATTTACCTTTCGGGGGATAAAATGAATTCATTTTAAATTTATTTTTTGTAAGTATGTAGTCTTTATTATAAGTTTCCCAAAAATTATAATTTTAAATAAATTTAATTTTAATATTATATTTATTTTTTATTTCTTGTGAATATAGGTTTTTCACTGAAATTCAAACTCTCTATTATGCACATGTGGAAAAATAGTAGATTATAAAAAAACAAAAATATGATACACCAGATATTGAAGTCCTTGATCCAACAACAAAAAATAAAATGAATTTGATACATACAAAAAAAGTTACGTGTTATACAATCGCGTTATGTCTGAATTGTTTTGGGTTCAAAACTTGATTAAAGAAAAAAATGTTCAATAAAAAAATCTAACAAAGTGGAAGCACTAGATATCAGAGTTACAAATCTAAATTCAAAAGAATCAAAATTTTATCCTTCATGGAAAAAATTTATGTGTTATACGGTGAGCGTCACATTTTAAAAATTTTGTTTTTTGAAAAAAATTAGTTTTCGAGGGAGATGGAAAAACAAGTGCAATATGATTCTAATTTTTTTTAAAAATATATATTCAGAATCTACAGACAAAATGTCACAAAAATCTAGTTTGAATCACCTTCAAATTCCTCACGGTTTAGCCACTATAGGTGCCTGAAAGTGAAGATTTAGTTAAAAAAAATTATTTCAGTGTCTAGTTTGGCCAAAAATTGTAAACCACTATTGTGGGATCACCCAGATATTACTCCTAAACAAGCGCTTTTTTCATGTATGGAGGAAGAAGATGCGATATTCATGAATGAAGCTCAGATGACTAGTTCCCCACAAGTACAATCAAACTACAATGCAAGATCCAAAAGAAGGATCATAGGAGAATATGTACAACAAGCTTTGTTGCGTCTTTAGCCACATCAACCGCCACTACAAGAAAAGAAGGCTCCGTAGGCCATAGGCTGACCTACTCAGCAGCCGTGAACTCTATCGTTACCCGAGAAGGAGATGGACAAGGTGAAAAGACCATTCATGATGGATCATTTTCCTCTGAAGAAGAGGGAAATATCACCATTTAAGCCCAAGGTTCATCCAGTCAAAATGCTTAATGTGGTGGAAAAGTTGAAGAAGGTTCCTCCCAATATATCTCTGTGTGATGTCATATCTATCCCTGAATAAAATAAATTGCTTCAGGAAGAATTAAAGAAGGAAGAGAAAATATTGTAGATGGATGTGACTCCACTATGCGATCAAAGTAAAGATAAAGAACCCTCGTCAGAACCTGAAGCTCTAAAAGCTATAGATTTTTTGAATGATGTGGACAATGCAAAAGAGAAAGAGGAAAGAAAGTTGAAGCCCACACCATTCTTCTTAACACTGACTGTGGGAGATAAACTTTTGCATAATAACATGATTGATTCGGGAGCTAGTTCAACAGTCATGCCAAAGCAAGTGGATGATGCCTTGAAACTTAAGTATGAGCCCCTTGAGAAGGGAATCATGCAATTAGATGGGAAGAGGGTTCCAACCATCAGTAAGGTAAAATATATGTCTTTAACCCTCTTCTCATGTCTAAGCCAAATGGTCACAAAAGAGATTGTGGTGATAGACATTTCCCTAGTCTTCGAAATGTCTTTCAAGATATTTCACCACAAAGCTTGGCATATATTTAGCACTTGATTAGTCTCACTTGATATTGAGGACCAAGCATGGGGCGAAGATGAAAATCTTTTCTAATTGTTTGCATCCAAAATACATAGCAGACAATGCAGCCCTATGATTTGAAGTAGCACATACCTCTTTCTCACAAAGGGAGAGATACTCTATAGAGATAATGGAAGATGAAGAAGACACGAGTGATTAGACTCTAGAGGAAGAGGTGATCCTTAACCAATTCATCATCTTTGACCCATTCAAAAAAATTCATACAACATCACTAGGCACCTATGTGATCTTCAATGACAATCAGGTTTTTCTGAAATTGATGAAGGATCGGGAGGAATATGATGATTCAGTTGACAACCATCTATGGACCTTATATTTTGATGGCCCCAAATGCAAAGCTGATTCTGGAGCGGGTGTCAAACTAGTGTTCTCAATAGGATTGGAGACCCTCAAGGCTTTTCATTTTTAGTTCCTCTGCTCGAAAAATGATGCAAAATATGAAGCCTTAGTTCATGGTTTGATTATTGTAGAATGAATCATGGGAATAAAGAGAATGAAAACATTCAAAGATTTAGAGGTAGTTGTGAGCTAGGCTTGTGGGCAAGTGGTTGTGAAGAATATAAGAATGAAGGTGTAAAAAAATTGCATATGGGATATGATTGAGAGTTTTGAAGCTTTCATTATGCAAGTTATTCCCCAATCTCAAAACTATGTTGTTGATCAGATGACTTCAATCGGTCTGCAATTTGAACTAGTTTTTGACTCAAAAAAGCAGAATGTAATACAAATCATCGTCCAACTAGCAATTCCTGACAATGCTCAAAACTCACAAGTATTTGAAGATGACATTCAGATCACTTTATACAAAAAATAGGAGGAGCTTTTGACTATTCACAACTAGGAGCAGAAAGAGCAGGTTATCCAGTTAAAAGGAAATAAGCTTCCTCAAGGTTTAATATTCCTTGAAAAGATTTTTGACTGTGAGGATGAAATAAATGGCAAACAAAAGTTCATTGCAGATGCAAGAGATTATGAAGAGCTTGATGTTGAAAGCAACATAAAGTTAAAAGTTAGAAGTGATGTTTCGTGGAAGGACAAGGAAAGACTAAATGATATATGTTCTAGATATGATAGAGGTATTGCCTCAACCTATGAAAATATCAGAGGGTATGATCTAGGAATAATTGAGTATTCCATTGACTTGGTGGAAGGATCAAATTCTATCTGACAAAAAAAAAGGCCAATCAATCCAAAGGTCGAAGCGTTGATGGCATAGGAGCTCACCAAATTGATCTAGTCAAAGATCATATATCTGATTAAGCATTCCACATGGGTGTCAAATCTAGTACCAGTTCAGAAAAAGAATGGTGATATTAGGATTTGTGTTGATTTCTGAGATTTGAATAAAGCCTCGCTAAAATACCACTACCTTTTATCATCAATGGAGAAGATCCTATAGACCATGGCTAGATCAGAGATGTTTTCATTGTTTGATGGTTTCTTAGGTTATAACTAGGTATATGTAAAGGAAGGTGAGCAACATAAGAAAATATTTACCACTAAGTTGGGAACGTTTGCATACTCAAAAATGGCATTCATACTTTCAAATGTTGGTGTGACTTTTTCAACAAGCAATGGTATGTTTCTTTCAGAGGATTAATTATTCTAATTATTCTCACATATATGGATGACTTAATAGTCTTTTCAAAGTCAAAAGATGATCACTTTTATCATTTGGAAAAGGTTTTCTAGAAATTTCAATAGCCTGGGATTTCCTTGAATCCCAAAAAAATGTGTTTTCAGAGTGCCCTTAGGTAAACTGCTCAGTTTTGTGGTATCAAGGGATGGAATAGGAATAGACCTAGAAAGGGTGAGATCTATAATGGAGTTTCCCCTACCAGTAAATCAGAAAGGGCTCCAGTCTTTTCTAGGTAAGATCAACTTCATTAGCATGTTCATTTCAAATTTCACAGTCATCGTGAGACCTATCATGCCAATGCTTAAAAAGAACCTAGTGTTCAAATGGACCCCCGAAGGAAAATAATCTTTTGGTAAGATAAAGATAGCTATCTCAATCACTCTAGTGTTAGCTAACCCAAAATTTTCTAAATATTTTCTACTCTATGTATATAGTAGCCAACATGGCATAGCTTCAGTACTCACTCAGAAAGACAAAGGGAATAACAGAGAGCATCTTATTGCATTTCACACAAGAAATCTTAAAGGATATGAGGCTAGGTATAATTTTGTTGGAAAGAAGGCTTTTTCAATTGTTAAAAGCCTAAAGAAGTTCTCACACTTGGTGTTAACCAGTAGAGTCACTATTCTCATTACACATCTCAGTGTGGGGGAGTACATCACTGAAGGTGAGATAATTGAGAAGAAGGAAAATTGGATCACCATGATCCTAGAGTATGATGTCAACATTAGACCAACCAAGATTGTTCAAGGAAGAGGCTTGTGCAAATATATTACATGGGAATCAAGTTCTGTAGCTGAAAAGGAGGTTGATGAAGTCTACTCAAACCAGTTCGAGTTTGACAAGTCCTCGGTTGCAGATCAAACATAATATATGCAAAAGAGTCAATATTCAAACAACCTTCCACCTCTCAAGAGCTGATAATATTGACTGCAAGGAACCACGTATGTATTAATTGAAGGTATATTATTCAAGAGGAATTATGATGGTGTCTCATTCTGATGCTTAGACAGGTGACAAGTGGAAAGAGTTCTTAATGAATTTCATAGTAGTCTTGAAGGGGGAATTTCTCCACCAAGACTACTACCTTGAAGATAATGTGAGCAGGATATTATTAGCACTCCATGTTTTTTGAAGTGCACCATCTAATGCAAAAGGGTACTTAGTGCTAGTTTTTTGTTGGAAAAAGAAAGAATTTTTCCTTGCCTTTGAGAACAATTGTAACTAAAGAACCCTTTGCTCAATGGTGTTTGGATTTCATTAGAATGATAAATCCTATTTATAGCACTAGCCAAAAGTGAATCCTTACAGTGACCAACTACTTCACAAGGTGGATGAAGGCTGTCACCCTAAAAAATGCTACAGAGGGTGAGATCATCAATTTAATCGAAGAGCTGGTAATCAAATTTAGTTTGCTAAAAACCATCATATCCAACAATTCTCGGGCTTTTGTAGGTTCGTGAATGTTGTATTTTTCTATCAAACATGAGTTTTACCTCAAAATTTCATTAAATTACTACCCACAAGGAAATGAGTTAGCATAGTCGACCAACAAAAACCTAATTAGGTTAATCAAGTGCATCGGGTCAGAGTGACAAAGGGATTGGCACAAGCACCTACAATCTACTCTATGGGTAGACTAGATTACTCCCAATTAGATAATGAAGCCCTCTCCTTATGAACTAGTATACAAAAAAGAGGTACTTTTACCTACTTCCATAGAAATCCCTACCTTGCAACTACTAAAAGTCCTAGAGATTGAAGAAAGCAGTGGAATGGAAGTATGGTTGGTGGAACTCCTAGCAATCTTGAGGAAGATAGAGAAAAAGATAATGGAGCCATGATCAACTGCCAACAAATAGTAAAATGATGGTTCAATAAAAGGATCTCAAACCCATATTTTAGGGAAGGTATCTTGGTACTAAAGTCTGATAGTGCACTATGAAACTAGGACAACATACAAAATTTGAAGTGTTATGGAAGGAACCCTACCGAATCAGCACATGCAAGGAAAATAATATGTATGAACTTGAAGATATGGAAGGGAACGCTTTGGATATATCAATGAATGGTATTTATCTAAAATTATTCCATTAAAATATGCAATTCTTTTAAAATTTTAATAGTTATGTACCATATGTAAAAAAAATTATAAATATGTTTTAGTTTTTAGAATAACATAGAGGAAGTAGAAAGTATTGTATTAATTATATTCATAGAAAAATTTACAATGTAATACAAGCTCAGGGCTCAGATTTAAACATGAATTCCTCTTGAGAAAACCCAAAAGGAGTCACAAAGCAAACATAAGCAAAAAGGAGGCAACATGCAAATAATAGTAAAGATAAGCCTCCAATCATTGTTAAGTAGTCGAAGTGGCTCGTCATCAGGTCCTTCTTCTTCTTCATCTTTGTTAGGGTAAAAAAGGGGGGTGAATACACATCATATGCAAGCTCGACACAACACATACCATAGGCCTAGTCATCGTGGCTATACACCAGAAACTCAAAGAGATTTCTCCATTCGAGCCCTAGAATGCACTCCATGTCATATTCTCGTAGCAAGAAGGTGGCCGCTGGCTGAGACAACAAATGATGCCTCTCAAGTTCCATGGTGTGAAATTCAGTAAGGAAGGGAAACTAGAGTACGTCTATCCCATAATCCACATCCTTGCAAATATCCATGGCACTCAAACTTCTAACACTAGGGATAGCTACATGCATGATTTTGCTGAGCCCTTGCATCAGCATAGAGTGAAACATTTGGTGGCACAATTCAATTATCATGGGATTGGAAATGTTCAGGTTGAGCAGAGAGGTGATGAACCGAGAAAGAATGTTGCAGTTGCTTCTCAACTGGTTCTCATCATCAATGTAGTCTAGGCCGACTATCCACTTGAATGCAACCAAGCCAAGGTAGTCACGCCTCTTCAACAGGAGCTTAATTATGTAATTGGTGACCTCTCCCACAAAGAAGTATTGTGGCCTCTGTGGTAGAAGCCAAATAGGAGTTCCTAGGCTAGTTGACATTATGATAAAGCAGTAGATTGTAGTGGAATGGGAGATAGAAGGTAAAGCTTTCTAAACTTAAAAAGCTATTTTTTTGAATGAATATTGTAATAAGGTGGCATAGCTATTTACAGAAAGTATGTGATGGCAAACCCAACAAATGAGAAGTCCATTTTTTGGCTAGATGAAAATGAAGAAAGTATCAAAGCAGCCAGAGGGTAGGAGGTGAATCATACAGAAAATCTGACAGGAGGTATAGAGAAATAAATTTGGGCATTAGGAGTAAATGCTTTCATATGTCAATCATCAACATGTGTCCTTTTCCATCATCATTACCAACTAGCTTTCTTATATGAAAATGCATGGTTTAACACGTTAAGCTTTGAAAAATTAAATAGGAACATCTTTTTAAAAGTACCTTGCACTACTTAAGCATGCTTCTCATAGCTAAAAGCATTCTTTCCAATGAAATGAGCTTATTTGTGAAAGAGGTGGTGGGGAGAATGTACTAATTCCATTCTCATAGAATTTTCAAAATTCCCAAGGGACACGGATCTCAAATCCACACATATCACCTCAGTGGAAGCATTTAATGGACCAGTGGTAACGATGTAGCCTTAACTGTATGAATGTGCAAAGGAATTAATTACACCTAAAAGAAGATTATTCTAAGTAGTGAAAAAGAAAGTAGTTGTTTCATTGAAGAAACCCTCTACAACTTCTTGACACAGCCATGGAAGAGCCATCAACATCTGGTAGAAAGGTTGGAGCCTCATCTAATAGGATGGGTTACACCAATATCTTCAGAAAGAATTCATTCGCCAACCCCCTAGCACTAGAGGAGTAGTCGTTTGAATTTTGTAAAATAGTACAACCAAAATTTCAAGAGAGAGGTGGTGCAGGATTTTGCTGGCAATGTTTTTGTCCCCAAGTTGGCATCCAACCCTAAAATTCTTAGGGAGGGTGCATTCAAAAGAATGTTGTTGCATGAGTCATTTTGATTTTCATAGTTCATGTTGCTCGCCATACACCCATGCCCAAAGCTGGTGGACACATGTGCCAAAAGATTCAATAAGGAGACATGAGCCATTGTGGGCAACAAGATCAAAGTTAGAAATTTGGTCGCAACTAGAAAGGATATGTTATGTATCCCTATGACTTGGGGTGCTAAATTTTTTTATGAAGAAACGGTGGAAAATTTCTAGGAGGAAAGAACCAAGAAAGGAAACTTTTATGAGGATGAAACAAAGGAAAGACTAGAGAGAGATCACTTTTATTTTCCCCTTGCGCGCATAAAGTTCAAGAAAGAAACATAGACTATCTTCTCAATGATGGTCTGGATTTATGGCCTTGATGATAATGAAGATGTCCATCCCTTCCAAATGGGCTTGGATTTAATGCTCTAAAAGGAGAAGAATCAGAAATATTATGATTTTTCTAATGTAGTACAACCAAAGGGATGTTAGAGAAATTGAAGAACTATGATACTGAGTATAAATTCAGGTATTCCTCTTTCTTGGTTTACTTTATTTTGCATCAAAATTCTGATTTGTTGAAGAAACGTTTGCCAGTGTCTAGGTTCAATGTAAAAGGATTCTATCAACCTATTTCTATGTGGACTCATGTGCTTTTGAAAATGGGGAATTACTACTAGTTTTTGGACTATTTTATGAGGCCAGTACTTCAAGACTTGTTGCCATGTCCTATGGGCCATTTTTATCTTGAGATCTTGCATTGGATGAAGAATTTTCCGACCCTAGTGGATTATTTCCTAGGAGAGGATTCTACATTTATTAGAGTCCATGGTTTCATTAGATATCCTTTGAGACTCCCTAGATTTGTAATAGATAGATTATTTTCATTGGAGGCATGTTATTAGGCAACCCTTTCCGACAATTCCTATGGTTCCAAAAGGAGTAAGACAAGGCTATACCTGATTCCCCTCAGCATTGCCAACAGTCAGGTAACATTGACAAGATGGAAGGTGGAGGGTTAACTTACAAACACACTGGAAACCCAAGGCTTGGTCCTTATTTGTGAGATGTGGGACTACAATCTGACAAAGCACTTCACTTTGAAACATGAGAGTCGAGATTATTTTGAGTCTAGGAGGAATCCATCTCAGGAAAGGCTAGAAGTGTACATTGACTTGGCTTGCATACCAATGAAGCCACCAAAATGGTTGAATTTCTATGTAGTGCAGGTGAAGTATCAGAGGAACCTCCCGATGGGTAAATCCCTTAACGCATAATTGAAGCACAAGGGGTGGTTGAAAAGGAAGAAGATAAATTTCTAGAGGTTTCGACAAGAAATGAGATGCCTAAATGCCTTGTTTGGAGAGTTTCAACCACATGATGAAATATTTGAAGAGATTTACAACCAAGAAGTCGATACCAACAATAGAAATTTGGAGACAAGTGTGAGATTGAATAAGAGCAACTTCTACATTGTACATCTCATCCTCAAGAATTTGATGAGAGAAGAGGCTCAAGGCAAAGTGACTCACAAGTCACGTCCTCTACTAATACTCGAAGCAAAGGAAAAAGAACTTAATGGTCCCCACGAAGGTCTATTGTGGTTATCGAAGACCAAGTTTCAGTGGGATTGGTCGCCAAACGATCATAATGTACCAGTTCCAGTCATGCAAAGAGAAGATGAGTCCAATATCTATGTGCACCTAGTGCATCAGGTAGAGGAGAAGAAAAAGAGGAGTCTATTATGTAAAGTGTTTCAACTCCTATGGCCTATGTAAGTTTTACTGCCTCTCTTCTTCCTTCCTCTATATCTCTAGAAAAGACAAGTTCATCTGTGGACCACAAGCTTTTGGTCCTTAATCAACCCCCAACCATTTTTAGCAATGAACCTTTTGGAGTAACCCCATGTGCCAAACAAGTAGCATCCACTTCAGCCACTATTGATTCTTTGATCACCCTATCTAGGGCCCCCATTGAAAAAGCTAAATCATCCATGTTTTCCATTACTCTAGGTCCATTTTCTTTTGGAAAAAAATCTCTCCCTTCACTTGTTTCTCTTTTTAACCCAACTATTTTTACCCTTGTCGAATCACACTTTGATATCATTCATTTTTCCATGATTATTCTCCCATTTTCCTCCTTGCATGCTCATACATCTGAGGTCTCTCCTTCCATGACCTTGTCTCATCTCCCTCTAGGTGCTTCCATTGCAGCACCCTATAGAGCCTCCAAGAGAATTTCGATGGAACCAAGCGAGCCCAACAGTAAAGAAACAATGAAAAATTATTAAAGAATTTCTTGCTTCCAACTACCAAGAAGATTGAATCTTTCTTCAATGAAGAGAAAAATTCTCTACTGATTACTACCATGAAGCTACTCGTGTCCAAACACAAAGGAAAAATGCAAATGGAGGACTATGACATTAGGGTTATGGGTATGGATCTAAATCAAACTTTCCCATAGGACAAAGTGATCCTAGATAAGGCCACCTAGAAAGTGGTATATGTGGATTATGAGAGTCTAGATAGGAAATTGAAGAAATGCGAGGAAAATTTGATAAAAGTAAAGGAAACAATGAGAAGGATGTAGATAGAAATCAAGGCTAGAGATGTTGAGATGGCTCACATAAGGAAAATACAAAATCAACAAGGAGAAGTAGCTAAGTTACTTGAGGATGCCCAAGGTGAATAGGTTTAGTTGTATGTTGAGGTTGAAAAGTTGAGAGTTGAGCTTGCTATTGAGTGCCAGAAAAACACAAAGTACGAGCATACTCAGGAAAACATAAAGAGAGAGTTGGATGGCATCCGATCTCAAGCTTCCAATAATCTACAAAAAGGCCTAGGTGGAAGTAGAGAAGTCAAGACAAGAGAAACAAGAGATCATGTCCACTCTATAGGCACATGACCAAGAGATTGGGATATTGAGCTCCAAATAGGCGAATGCCCTCCAGGTGAATCTAATCAAATGGAGGAGAATGTAAGAGTGAAGAGGCTCAGTTCTATTAAGATCTAACTATTGCACAAGGGTATGGGACCCTCTCGATATACAAGAAGCTAATATCCATGCATTGGGAATGAATCATAGTTACAGTCGCTATCCTCAAACTAGCACTACAGTTTTTGAGGGATGCTTAGGAATTAAATGGAAAGGTTGGCTTGTTGGTCAACCAAATTATGTAGGTATATGCTTCCCGAGTAGCAAAATCACAAAGCCTAATTTCTATATTGTTTGTGGCCACTGATGAGGCCCTAAAGAGTGTAGGAATTCTAGATCAAAGGGCCGCATCTAGTAAAGCAAAAAAATTCAGCAACTGCCACAAGGTCGTATCAAGAAGCAATGAATGCAAGGAAGTGTCGAACAAGAGGGTCAACAAAATCAAGAAGGATTTCAGTGTCCTGCATAGCTTCGGGTTGCCTCCCCTTTATTCACCAAATGGAGATGTGCTATCAGTTGAGTAGATCATGAATGCAATTAGACATAAGGTCCAGAATTCTATAAAACTCCCAGGTTCAAGTGTGACGCCCTTTGTTGATGATGTCAAGCATGAGATATTTCCCCTTTCTCATCTCTATTATCACCTTGGGGCTGTTTTGACAAGATGGGGAGTTGTTTCCTTAAAAGAAGTCTTCGAGCTAGACCAAGAATATAAGGTCATCTATAATCTCATCTGAATGAATGATGTGGATTGGGAGGTGCAACATTCCACCTTCCTCAAACTCCAAGAATTTTTAGAGCTCCAGGTTCGTGCCTCCACAAGTGAAGGCCCCTTGTGAGTCACCATAACTGTGAATCATTTTTTGCCTTAATCATTTTTTATTTTTGGCTTTTATATGATTTTTTCTTTAGATGTGTTCATGCTCAAAGAATTTTTTTTTTGGAAAGGCGTGCAATGCGCCACATGGTGGTTGCATGAATTTCATTTATCTCCTTCCTTTTGGGAGAGCGTCTAGACATGTGTCAACTTGGTGCAAATTTTCTCAAAGACAATTTTCACAAATCTGAGAATTCCTGCTTGCTCGACACGTCATCTCTTCATTGTGGGTAGTTTGTGATTTTAAGAAGCAATCTCTTTTGGAGTGTATTGGAGCATGTTGGATCCTTATTTTTTTTGGGATGGAAACTTCAAGTCAGTGTTGTCAAGCTACGTGATTGGACAAATATACTTTTTCCAGGCCGTTTTCTAGGATATGATTGTTTTCAGATAACAATATTTTCTAAATATCTAAAGGGAATTAATGCAACAGTTAGGAATTAATGAGAAAAGATTCTCGTGACCTAATTAAAGATCTACAATCAAATCATGAGCTAACAAATGCCAACATCTACCAAAACTTACTTTTGGAATGTGGCAGCGGTTCTCTCTTTTTTCAACTAAAAAATGGGAGGCGGCGATAGAAGGAAAAGGTTCTAGTTTCTTTAGTTTTCTTTACACATAAAAGTGTTTTCAAAATTAATTGGCAGAACACTACTTTTCTCTAGCATGTTATATTGTTTTAGCTCAAACTATTATCGGATACTCATCCAACCTTTGTCTTCTAAGTTCATTTGATATTTAAGCATGAACTATTTAGAAGAAATCTTTGATACTATGCATGTTATGGACTTTATTATGTTCCTTCATCATGTTCCTTCTTTATGCTTTCGTTCAAACTGAAACACTATGTTAAGTTGAATTCAAGTAGTTTGAGAAGTTGATTTCCATGTTGTATTCAATTATTTTGAGTAGTTGATTTCCATGATGTAGGCTTATATGATATAATAATAACTAGTAGAAATTAGATTATGTCTCTAAACTTCTCCATTTTCCTAAAGGGTTGTTTTTTCATATTATGTTGTAAAAAGAGAAAGAGTTTATGTAATTTTTGAATGTTTTTCTATTAACCTTGGGAATCTTTATGCTTGATCAGACCTTAATGAACACTTCATGCAGGGAGATTTGGAATATTGCATTTTAATTTTATTTAGCCTTTGTTGTTTGTTCATTTCCCAACAATGAAGGGTTGTGGCATTCTATGTCTAATATATCATTCATAAGAAAGATTTGGTTTGAAATATTGTAAAATCTTTGGTGCATCACCATTTTTTATGTTTTATATTTACATTCCCTTCTACCCTTTTCTCTAAAACTGAAAGAAGAGGTAGCTTTCTATGAAAATCCCCGAGGTATTCCGTGAGGCATAATTTAGTTCCCCCGCTCACTAAATTTCCCATAAGGTTGTTGGAGAGGTGCAAGCTTTGACGATCAACATATATATACTTATACATATCCATATTCTCATTGAAATTTAAAATGATAACTGATAATATTCTAAAATTAAATAGTTGAAATCAAATAATATCATGAAGGCATCCCACAAAGGATGTGGTCTTCCACAAGATTAATGGCAATATTCAAAAAAGTATTGGTCGGCAGCAAGGCAATAATTTCATCGCCAAGTAACATGCAAATGATAATGTTGTTTCCATTTTTGAATTCACAATGTTATGGGTGAAAAAGCATGGTGAAGAAATTTGTTGGTTTGAAGGAAAAAATAGAGAAGAGCAGTCTCACAAAATCTCAATTTATCAGGTAAATCAATTATTTGAGAAAAAAACTTTATTTTCTTTTATCATTTTTCCTCATCTTTTGAATGGTATTTTTCCAATTTGTTGATCGCATCATTTAAACTGTAAAATAAGTATTCTTGTTGAGTAACCCTGGCAGTGAGTCATGTAATGTGGGCATCAATCATTGTTTTGGGTCACCCAGCCTATGGCTATTATTGCATGAGTTCCATTTAGAAGCCTTAGTGGCTAGCTCTCAGAGCTAGGCCGAGGCTTAGAGTTACTAAGATGTGACTGTTCCTTAATTTTTCACTTTTCTACTAGCCATTTGATGGCTATTTGGAATTTCTGTTCTGATTCAACTGTATTTTTATGATGGTTAAATTTACTGAGGATTGACTATCGATCCCATGGAAAGGGTATCAAACCCCATGTCTTGTTTTTTATATGTATCATATTCTCTTAATCGGCTAGACCGATAATAAGAAGCTAAAACAAATCCTCAAGATTGTATTATATGTACTATAATGTTGCCATATTTTAGTGGGAAAGGTGGTGAAATCCTTGTTTAAATTCAATGAACCTAAATAGGGTTTGATCTATAAGATTGAGGGGTTGTTCCCTTGTAACTAAGATTCATGCATGTCGATTATGAGTGGTGAAACCTACATGTCTTTAAGGTCGAATCTATACATAATTTTGTTCCTAAGAAATAAATGTACCAGACCAATATGAATGGTTGATTCAAAGTGACCTATGAATTTTTTTTGAAACTTGAAAAGGCATGAGTTCTGCTTAGAATGTAAAACTTCTATGTGTATCTATTGACTGAAATACTTGTTTAAGTTTTACCTCAATGAGCATGTTGATCTTAGATTCATTTCATTTATAAAATTGTGCACCATGAATTTCTATAATGGAAATGTTCAAAGATCTAAATATTAGGAAATTTTCTTCCATGTATAAATCTAGGCTAGTTGATTGGTTAGATAAATCTTTTTTTATTGATTGCTTGAAAATTGATTAATGAGAAGTTGTAAACAATATTGTTACTGGAAAACAAAAATGTTCATTTTTTGTTCATTGTGGAAAAACCTCCTTCTGTTAAAAACATTGAACCTTAAATTGTAATGATTGTCATTTAGCATGTAAACAAGTTGATAACAATGTTGAGTAACTACAAACAATGTATATTCTATTGGAAAATGATATTTTCTATCATAAAAATTAACTAATTTTGTTTGGAACAACATTGTATTAATGTAAATAGTAAATAATTGGTTGCAAGTGACACTGTTTTGTTGCTATGTTACCTTTGTAGCTAAAAACAACCTTGCTCATTAAATTGTTTAGCTAGAAAATCATTGAATAGTTGTAAACATTGAACATTCTTTAAGAAAAATCTTGTCTTAAAACTATTTATTAGGAAACAATACTAGTTTTGTTTAAACGATGAATGTTCATATGTCAACAACAATGTTAGAGTATCACAGTTTTTGAGAATGAAAAAGGAGCAACAGTATGTGTGGAATAATATAAGAGATTTCTAATTATTTGAAAACCTCTTATTCATCTTCATATTTTTTATATTACCTAGTGTTTGTTGTATCAATTTTTCCATATTACCAAATAGTTGATTCAATTGGGTGTTTCATATCTTCAATTCCGTTTGTTTGTCATTTTTAAACCATAAAACACCGATTATGTTCACTGCTCAATTGGTTACCAAGCATGTCCATTGGTAAAGGAGATTTAAGAATTAATAAAAGCCTAATCTATTATAAGTCACTTTCTATCAAGAAATCAAAGGATAAATTATTTAAGTTATAAGGTTTGATATTTAATGATTTTAAGTGAATATAAAAGGGTATTGTTCATGGATTTTTTTGCACTTCTCAACATAGACGATGCACAAGTGCAATGCCTCTCTTGAAAGGTGAAAATCTATAACTAAGTTTTAGACAATCCGACCAAGGTCTCTTAGGTTTTAGGTCATGACAATGCATGGAATAGATCAATTAGTTGATGTGCTTTGCTGGTAATCACAAGGCGGCCTTTACGATTTTCAAAGCATGGGAAGTTTGATCTACAAAATAGAGTTTCAAATTGTTAGAAATGAATGAACAATGGTTGCACACTCAAAATAGCAAGCTAAAACTCAATTCAATCACCAAGTTTTACATTGTTGTGGTTCTTGGAATCCTTCACTAACAAATACTTAAAATAAATAGTAAAAGAGAAAGGGTTAAGAGAGCTACTCTAAATCTAAGCTATGAATGAGCAATAACAATGGAGGATGCTATAGTAGATAGAATCCCATGCAACTAAGTTTTACTTGACCAAGAGAACCTACAGCTAGAAAAGACTAGTATAATCTTCTAAGGCTTGTAGATTTTTAGATTGTGCATTTACCTCATGAACATAAAATTGAACTAAAGTGAAACATATGGATTATCTCAAACTAGCTTTGTAAAGTGATTCATCATCAGAAAACTACAAAAAGCATCAGTAGGAAGTGCATTGAATACTGTAACAACAACCACCATTAAAGACATTCAAGAAACTAACAAACTAAAACTAACATGCAGGTTGAATCATCCATACAAAATGAGCAAGCTCAAAGAAAACACTTGAAATAATGCAATGCTTCCTTCTATTGCTATAAAATTCCCTTTACAATAATTCACCACCACCCATACAAGTGAGGGGAAAGCCCCTATTTATAGTTTTCTAAAAGTGAAATGAATGGCCAAGATTCATTTACAATGAATGACCCAGATTTGTTACAACTTAGGGTTTCATCTACCCCCAATATTTCACAATTTAAAATAGACTATTTTGTCTTCTATTCTATTTTGTCTTTTAGCCTATTTTTTCTTTTAGTTGTAGTTATTTTGTCCTCTAGTTGCCTTCTCTATTGCAGCTGAAAACCATTGAAGTTTTCCCTTTGTTTGATTATGTTTGTAGCATCCCTTTCAACCAATCAAGCAGGTCTTGTTACTAATTCATGTCACTAAGAAATAGATATACTACTCCTAATCCTGGTGGATATCTCCTTACCATCATCATCATTTGGTGAAAGATAAAACAACTCCCTCTTGATCCCTTTTAAGGTCACTGAGTTTGTAGTTCTTTGTCAATGACTTCCTTGGTGTGCATTCATATGTAGGCTAGTCCTCCTTTGGAGAGTATCCCTTGTTAGGGAATACTTGATTTGAAGTGCTCTCTTTGGATACAGCTCCCAATACATCCTTCGTGGAAGCACTCTTTTCATTGTAGCTTCATCCTTTAGAAGAGTTCCTCATGCAGGCTCCCCTTTTACAATGCATAGTCTAGGCACATACTACTAAACTAGTTAATCTTGATTGCTTAATCACTCCTAAGAATATTTAAATCTTCGCCATGACATGTTTCCATAAGTCATAAAAGGGAATCATTTTCATTATAGCCTTGTGCTTGACTCAGTTCCACATATGAATCCTTGATGATTTAATTTTTTTCCTCTTTTGGGCATGGTTCCATGTGTGAGTGCATCATCTATTCTTTGGCATCATCTACACATAGTAAAAATATATTAAAATAAATGTCCACAAAATATTAATAAATACTTAAACTATGAGTAAATACCACTACCCATGATCGTAGAATTTAAGCCCATGAAACCCATTTAAGTTCAGATCATCCCTGATCTCAAATAGCCTCCATAGGCTATATCCTATGAAAATTCCAACCACAACATTCTCTCATGAATGATCTTCATATTAGGGAGTCGATATACTTTCAATTACCTATACACCATTAAGATATTTCCTCCAAGTTTGAGATTTTGATTTTGCGGTAAAAGCTCCTCTTTATTCGAAATCCATTTTCAATTTTGCAAACCATGTCTTAACTGATAATCTTAAAAAACATACATCTTGTCGTTCATGCCTAAATAGTTAAATGATTATGAGACTACCATTTTAGGGGAGAGAATTGTAGAGATCAAGTGAAGAATAGTGAATTCGAGTGGCCACGATGGAATTTCCATTGTAGAAGGTGGAGTAGCCTACGACCTCTGCAAGGAGAAGATCTACATGACCCAATCCCATGATCATCTCCCCCATCAAGTTCATAGTGCCTACCTCGTATACTCCTTTCAGCTTCCCTAAGTACCCTATTCATGTTGTGACAATGTTTAATAAGATAATTTCTTGGTTGGAGGTATTGGTATTGACATGAGCCGAAAGAGCCTTAGCTCTAAGCATTCAACATTTATTACAGTTAAACCCTTGGTAAGACTGACATGCTTCTAGAGCACTTTTTTTTTACCTGAAACATGATCTTAATACGCCAACACCATAATGCCCATTAGAATTCTTAATTTCCTTTGCACCCTTTCTTTAGAGATCGTTTATCATTGTGGGTAGGATACTACACGTGTGCCAAAGCAGTAAGGGAATCAATTAAAAAATATCTAAAACTCCTCCTCATTCCCTTCAATACCCAAGACCAAGACAGTTGGACAATCTTAATGTGCCAATTTTGAATCTTATCATATATAGCCACAACCATCCCTTGGGCACATGAGTTAAGTGCCTTTGCCGAGCTTTGCCGAGCTTTTGTAGCATAGTGTGTATGGTCTGATGATGGAATTCACCATCCTCATGTAGTAGTCGGTGTGAGCTTGTAAACCTATCAAGCATCATAAGTAAGGTTTGTGTTGATCGTTATTCTTCATGATTTTCTTTTGAAAGTTTCATCACGTCCATGCTTTGAGTTTCATGCAAATCGTTCCTCTATTGCATCAAAATTTAAAGGTTGTGGGTCCCTATCAAAGCTCTAAAAGGGAGTTGAATGAAGATCTTTGATTATGCAAATGATGACATTGGGGTGGAATGTGGGAGATTGATGCTAGAATGCCATTGTGGAAATATGAAGTAGAGAAGCTGGACACCCAGGTTGTATGTGGGAAATACATGTGGGACCACCACTTGGTTATGTCATAAGAGAATGACATCAGAAGAGAAGCCACCCACATATGAGCTCCCGCCAGCTCGAAGGGGTACAGAACCCACAAGGCCTTAGTTCACCATTGCTACATGCTTGATCCGTATTTAAACAATAGTCCTTGTGAATGATTGGTCACATTTGACTTTGCATTAGTTTTGTGGTCTCACAACATGACCCAAGGCTAAAAGATTTGGGGACCCAAGTGAAAAATAACTCTTATGGTAGGAGCTATAAAATTGAAAGATCACTAAAAGTGAAAAGAAAAGAGAAATCTTTAATCAAAGAGTACTTCGTCATGTAAGTGTTCTAGGTACCGTGTACCAAGAACTGAAAATGTTTGAAACATGAAAAAGGTAATGTGAGTTTGAATGGAAGGCTCCCATCCAATGTTTGTACTCTCATAAAATGGAGTCCGATAAGATGGAGTCAGGTAAGATGGAAGTCTGGTAGAACTGATGTCTAGGAAAGTTAAATACTGGGTACTGGGTATTGGGTTGCAACGTGAAGTGAAATTTTAAAATTTTTAAGATTATCTAACGATTCAAGTAATCTAGTATAATCACATAAGGATTTATAATATGATAGAAAGTGTGTTATTTATGAGATTTTTGTACTAAAATTTGAATAATGGTTTTATATACATGATATTTTATAAAAAAAAAAAATTTCCTTTTCTAAAAGGGATTTAATGTGTGGAATTTGTGATTGCAGGAGATACAGGTTGCGATGCAAAGTTTGGGTATGGATGGTCAGTAAAATTGTATTTGTGAACAAGTTTGATGATGCTGCTAGGTTCAATGATGCACTTTATAAGCTCATGTTGGATTAGAGTTCATTGCAAATATGTGCTAGATACTAGAATCCCATGACACTGGAGTTCAAGCATGTAGCAGAGAAGTGTATTTATTTTGGGAGTGGCTCATTCTTGGAATGTTCAAATCAAGGAAGAACCTAAGATATAGGAACAATACTTCCACCTGATTACTCCAATTTTGATTGAAGTTCCTATAAAAAAAAATTTAGCAAATTTGTTTGGATCAAAGGAAGAACCCCTATAATTAAAAATTAACACCCGAAGAGCTTCAACGAGTAATTGAAGTTGACTTCCATTGACTTTGATTGTAATTCTCCTATTGGTCACTACATTCCATGTGCCTTGATGTGATTGGTCCCTTGGATTCCCTCTCATGTATTTGTCTTATCCTATCTGAGCCTTGTGTTCTATAAAAGGCCAAAGGATCCCCTTTTTTATTTTAAGTTCAAAATTTGTGGATGTCGGAGTAGCATAATTTTTTTTAGGTTTTGTCCTTTTTTCCTATTTTCTGAATCATTCTGACATAAGACTTTGTATGCACATAGACATTGATTAATATCAAAGCCAATTAGATAACTACCTATCTCATGAATATTTTCTAGCCAGTTTTGTTAGTTCAGTTGAACAAGACTGTATGTTGCACCGTTTAAGGGTGCATACTGAACCTACTCAGTCTAGAAGTAAAACCCTATCTTTAAAATATCACACCATTTTATATGTAGTTGTGAAGCAATCTAGTGAAGTATAAAGTGGTTTTCTCTTTTTTAGTTCATTCTTTGGGGCATGCATGGAGAATAACTGAGAGAAACTTTTAATTTTTCATTATTTTTATGCTTTATTTTACAATAGACATTTAAATTCTTGAAATGTTCCAAAATTAAAATGAATAGATGGAATTTTATTGAAAATATTTTGTTTTCTATGAAATTGTTGAATGCTAAATCTACTTAAGTGATAGCAAGGAATTTGTGTTGTTCATGGAATATTATTATAAATCTTTCGATTTCATGATACTTGTCTTTATGATCCAATTGAAAATTTAGTGCATAAAATGTAAACAACAATAGCTCCTTTGAGATTAACAACAATATCACATCATACCTGAGAGCGACCCTAGTGCAATCATGACCTAGTTATCGAAGACTTGGGATTGGACTGAAGCCAATCTTTTCCTGTTAAAGTAGAATCCTGTTTTAGATTTTCTTTGTTCTATATCTTACAAGAAGGATAGGCTCTTTGCGGTCTTTTCTGTGAAGAATTTATTCACCCTGTTTGTTGTGAGTAAAATCATCATCAGGGTAAGTGCAAGAAGATGAGTCCACGAAATGTGGAAGTTTTTGCCTTAGGCAAAAAAATTAATTCGGCTTGCAAAAAACGGAACCCGTTTTTAATAAACGGGATCCCATTTTTAAAATGCGGATCCCGTTTTTAAAAGCGGGATCCGTTTTAAAAAGCATCGAGCCTAAAAAAATGGGATCCGCCAGAAATTTTCGCTTTTGGAAAATTTTCAAAACGAGATCCGCTTTGAAAATTTTCTAAAATGAAATTTCCAAAACGAAGTTTTCAAAATGGGATCCCATTTGAAAATTTTTATATTTGAAACTTCCAATTTTTGAAAAATTTTCATTTTTGGAAATTTTTCAAAACGGGATCCCGTTTTGAAAACTTTCCGAAAATGGAAATTTATGTTTTTGGACTGTTTTACAAAACGGGATCGCATTTTACAAAATGGGATCTCATTTCATAGAACCATAAAAAATGGTTTTTTTATAAAACGGGATCCCCTTTTTTTATGAAACGGGATCCCATTTTTTAAATTATGAATTTTTGGGTAGGTTTTTGGCTTGTTTTTTGGTTCGGGAAAGGCATGGGGACCCGAACCTAAGCTTTGGACCTGGTTTGACCTGCAACTTGAAGGTCTTGTTAATGTCACAGGAAAATAATGACTTTAGACATATGTTTGAAGACCTATTTTGCAGAATTTTTTTACGAAATTAAAACCCATTATAGATGAGATAGTGCAGATTCCAAATATGTAATTTTTTTAATAATTTGAATATTTTTTCTATTTTTCAATTAATTTCTAATGAAACTAGTCCATAAACTTGAATTATTAGGTTTTTTAGTATTTTAATAACTTTTGATCAACATAACATTTTGACGAACGGATTGCACTAGAACAAACTTCAGACAATTATTTTCAGTTTAAAAAAAAAAATCAAAAAATGATAAGTTTAGGTCATCTTATGCGTGTCGTACACAACGATTTTTTAAAACGACAAATATGCCTAATAAAAATTTAATAAAAAAATAAAAATTAATAAACAATTACAAAAAAATATCGAAAACAAGCTTCAGTGAGTCACAAATCTTTTCCCAAAAGGATTTTGAAAAATATGATAATTTAGGTCAAAAATATGGATGTCGTACACGTTCATGGTATGGTATAAAAAAGTGACTTTAAAACAGTGGTTTTTTGAAACGCCTATTGAAACTCAATTTTTACAATCTGGGTATTGAAATAAATTACATATTTGGAAACTAGACTCTGAGTACTACATTTTATAATAGTGAATTTTTTGAAGATTCCATCTCTAAGTGCTTCAAATTTTAAGGTCAATGTGTCAAATTCTGAAAATCAGGGAAAACACTTCCACTTTTTGGCCAAAAAGTGGACTCAACTTCTCGCACACACCCATCAATAGAAACTGGTGCTAGAAGGAGGGTCGTCTTTAAATGTTTTAGGCCTTATTATTTTTGAATTGGAGGGCTATACTTTGAATTATTAGTCCTGAGTTTGGTGAGAAGCTTGTAAAGTGAAATTGAGTGGAATTTGGTTTTTCTATATAGAAGTTGGAAAACTTTTGAAAAATTTTAACCATAAATTACATCCTTTGAGTTTATTCACTTTTAGTAGGGTCACCGAGTGTAGAATTCATGATACAACTGATCATGGTGAACTCGAATGTGAATTTTTTTAACTAGGGTAAGTTTGGCCATAAGTAATGTGATTTCATTAACAAAACAACTTCTAACTGCTAAAAAAAGGAATTGTTAATGAGAAAAAAATTTAACCGTAGTGGAATTGGAAATATTAAAAAACTAATTGATACATCAAAATAGTTGGAAAATTGCAATTATTATAAAGAAAATTTTAACGTTTTGCAGGAAAATAGGTGAGAATGTTGAGATTCAAAGACGTTACATCACAAATGAGGAAACAAAATTGATGAATTATCATTCTCCTTATACATGGAAAGTGCAGATAACGAGGAGTGGGAAACGCATGTATTTTGCTCCATGTTGAATATCCGCATGTTGGGCGGGTGCATGAAGTTGGGTACCAATTTTTTGGCCACTTTTGAAAAAAGTTTTAAAAAACGCGCTCGCATTATAATGCGTTAAAAACAAAGAAAAAAGTGAAAGTATTTTCCTTAGAATACCAACCCAAAGGCTTGGAGGGCATTCCCAACAAGAACAGAGACGTGTTTTCGCAAATTCTACAATTTTTCACATAATCGGGTCTGTACTCACCATTAAGATTGCATCTAGTTCAATATTGACAAAATAGAAAACATGGGTAATGATAGGTTCTCTCTTAGCTATCCAACGATGTAATTTTTTTCACTTTTTGACAATGTTAAGCCTTTCATCCATAATTTCTTTTGTTTGTATGTCTGTTTTTTTCCAAAAAGCAGTGTTTGGTGTTTTTTTTTTTATAAATTAACCATTCATAAAAATTTCAAATAAATTAAATTTTTAGAAACTAGACTCCATTCTACAAATTTTTTAAAAATCAATTATTTTCCAAAATTTGTAGGGGAGCATGACCAAAATTTTGCTTTTCAGGAAGTGCCCACTTAGAAAATTAGTAAAAAATCAAATATTCATTAAAAAATTATCAGAAAAATTGTGCATCAACTAGATGCTATTAGCTAACTTTGACCATAGCGATTTTAAAAATACTACAAAAAGTTCACCGTGCTAGGGTCATACAAGAGTTGCTATGTTATATTTTTCGACAAAAACAACACCAATTTGTGTACATCCCTCTTTTGAACCCCTTAATCTCAACCATTTTCAAAATAAATTAGTAGTTTAGAAAGTAGACTCGAAGCACTTCGATCCTTGTTTTCGTTCCATCTCAAAATTTTGAGTGTAACTATCCTCAATTTCACGTCCAAGGTCAACATTTCCTGATTTCAGAAAAAAAGTGGCCACTTAAGCCCCCTTTTTGGGAACCATCTTGGTGCACTTACCCTGTTATAAAAATAAATTTTCCTAATTTTCTACAAGATATAGAGTATCAAACTTTTACTTTTTCTCTCTCTAATAACAATATAAATAGTGATATATCTTGGTCTAACAAAATACAAAGTGAAGACAAGACTGAAGACATGAAGATTTTTAGAGGAGGAGAAAGTAGAGAAATGGACACATCCATTCACGGAAATGGACTAAGATGGGAGGAAGGTAGAGCATGGTTGTATAAGAAAAAATGTGTGCAATCGATATTTAATGAGGTCATTTTCATTCATATGATTGGTAAGTATGCTTTTAAATTTACAATTATTAAACGCAAAAAATTTAAAATAATTCATTGTTATAGTAGAACATTGAAATTTTTGTTAAATGAATTTAAAGATAAACCTACTATAATTCCTAGCAAATTTGTAGGAGAAATAGTCTCAGAAATTGAAATAAGATGCTTTATTAGGATAGTTAGGGTTGGTTTATTTTTTGTAGTTTATTTTTTTTTCTTTCTTCATATTTTTTTCTTTGTTCTGCCTCTACATTCGCAAATTCTACTTAAACCTATCTTACACATGAGAGTTAATTCAAACATTTTTAGAAATGAATTGTGAAATGTAAAATGATAAAACCATGCATAGTAAAACACACTTTAAGATGTACCTAAAAGTTTTATATATATATATATATATATATATATATCTGTGTGCGTGCATGTGTGTGTGTGTGTGTCACGTATATACATGAAATATAAAAAATCTTTGTTTCAAAAGATCAAAAAAGTCAAAAAAGAGTGAGAAAAGTTGCATATGGTAGTAGTCATTCAATCAATGTGGGGCACCTCTTCTATTAGGGCTAAATACCCTATATAGGAAAGCTCCCAGTGAAATTAAAAGTCACGAATATGGAGATCAATAAGGAAAGGTTGAAGTGGAACCACTTCCCTGCGTTCTAGGAATAGAGGAATATCATCCATGGAGGGAATCCCAATCCATGTCGGGTGTGCAACAGATAAAACAATATTCAGATTCTCTAGGTATTCAGGCCTCACTATCAAATTGGGAGCTAAGCAAACATTTTCAACAGGTATCCCAATATCAAAATGCGACACTAAAAAATGAGAAGCCACATAGAATAGAAGTGGAAGTAGTGGCTAGATCCAACATATTTTTCCCCAAGGACTAAGCACAATTTTGGCACAATGAAACTAGAAGTCATAGTGAAGAAAACCTTTTCAAGCCTTTGCAATGTGATGCTCTCTAAGAAAACATTTTGGTGATGAAAGAAGCTTAAGGAAATTGGAATATCCATGGCTAAGAAGCAAATGGAAATGCACAAAGGAAAATTATAGAAATAAAACAAGAAAGAAAGAAAGAAAAAGTGTGAAGAATTTGAGAAGAAATGTAGAATTTATAGAGAGTCGTAAGGAAGTTGCAGTACATAGTTCCCTCAAGTGAATTCTTGGAAACCGTAAGAAATGTGGCAACTGGATAATTATCTTTAGAGCTGAAGGTTAAATAAAATTAATTCTTTGCACATAGTTGGTGATAAATTGCTTCAAATTTGAACAGTATGAAGATTGTGAATCAAGCAAATTGAAGATTTCAAAGTTAATAGTGGTCATTTCTTTTTTTTAGAGTCGTATTAATTATGGAGGTGCTTATGTGTGCGAAGCAGAAAGGAAAATGAAGCTGGTAGGGTAGTACATGTCATCACTTGAATAAGTTGAGAGAATAATACATGTGGAATAAGGCATGTGAATTTAATGTAGAATAATATGATCATGTTTCAAGCTAATTATGATATTTTGGATTCATTAATGAAGTGCAGCATCATCAAATCGGAATTGGTAGCATAATTTTTAGTAGTTGCCATAAAATTTAATCGGAAAGGTGGTAACTAATGTTTCTAAATTTAGATTTAAATTTGGCAATTAAATTTTTGATTGCTAAATTTTAATTTATGCATATTTTCTAACATATAGCGAGTTGTAGTTAGCTAGGATTTGGCATAAAGTAGTGAAATTTAGCTAGAAACATGCACTTACAAAAAAATATTAAATGAGTTTTTGGGAAGTAGTGAACTGATGAAGGGATTTGCATTGAATGAAAAATCAAAATGTAACCTTCACTACCGCTGTAACTCCCAACCTAATAGTAGGGATTCATTGCTTGCAAGTTGATTAAAGAGCTATCATTGAAATATCAAAAGAAAAAAAATGAGCTATCATTGCTATATCTACAAAAAAAAATTCAACTCTTTAGGCTATCCAAATAACTCTACTGGGGCTATAGACATCTAGCTAGCAATAGAGAAATGTTTGGGGGAATTACGGAGATAACCTTCTCGGGGCTATGGACGCTTGACTGGCAGCAAGGCTCTATCCCTAGTTGGCTTTGGAGGATTACTATATTATGTAGTTCAATGTTAATGAACTGATTCTTTTCACTGAGTTTCAAAAACTGGAATTAATTAGAGTACACACAATTTTTTCCGATGGAGTTTTACTTTTTTATGTCAAAATCTAGGTAAAGGTAAAAGTTATTGTTTTAAAATATGTATAAATTTTAATTTATGACTGGTGATTTAATTTGAAATTTGGTTTAAATTTGGTTTTATTGGTTGCAAGTTGATGTGGGGTCTCACAACACACCCCAAGGCTGAAAGATTTGGGGACCCAAGTGAAAAATAACTCTTATGGCAGAAGCTAGCAAATTGAAAGATCACCAGAAGTGGAAAGCAAAGGGAAATCTTTAATCAAATAATACTTCATAATGCAAGTGTTTCGAGTACCGGGTACCGAGAACCGAAGATGTTTGAAAAAGGAAAAAGGTAGTGCAAGTTTGAATGGAAGACTCCAGTCTAATGTTTGTACTCTAGTAAGATGGAAGTCTAGTAGAACTAAAGTCTGGGAAAGTTATGGGTAAAGTTGGATACCGGGTACTAGGTTGCAACATGGAGTGAAATTTTAAAAGTTTTAAGATTATCTAATGATTCCAGTAATCTGGTATAATCATATAAGGATTTATAATATGCTAGAAAGTGTGTTATTTATGAGCTTTTATACTAACATTTGACTAATGGTTTTATATACATGAGATTTTATAAATGTTTTTTCTTTCTTTTTTAGAAGGAATTAAGTGTTTGGAATTTGTGATTACAGGAGAT
The DNA here is from genome assembly GCA_007258455.2 of Sequoia sempervirens. Taxonomy (NCBI): domain Eukaryota; kingdom Viridiplantae; phylum Streptophyta; class Pinopsida; order Cupressales; family Cupressaceae; genus Sequoia; species Sequoia sempervirens. Next base: position 119,396,896 of record VDFB02193867.1, read on the forward strand.
ATAGGTTGCGATGCAAAGTTTGGGTACAGATGGTTATGAAAATTGTATTTGCAAACAAGTCTAATGATGTTGCCAAGTTCAATGATGCACTTTAGAAGATCATGTTGGATTAAATTTTGTTGCAAAGATGTGCCAGATACCGGAATCCTGGGATGCTCGAGTTCAAGCATGTAGCAGAGAAGTGTATTTATTTTGGGAGTGGCTCATTCCTGGAATGTTCAAATTGAGGAGAAACCTGAGATATAGGAAAAATACTTCCACCTGATCACTTCGATTTTTTGGGAAGTTCCTATATTTTGTTTGAGTGGATTTGTTTGGTTCAGAGGAAGAACCCTGGTAATTAAAGATTAACACCTGAAGAGCTTCAATGAGTAATTACAGTTGACTTCCATTGACTTCTATTGCAATTCTCCTACTGGTCACTACATTCCACATGCCTTGATGTGATTGGTCCCTTGGATTCCCTTTCATGTATTTTTCTTATCCTATCTGAGCCTTGTGTTCTATAAATGGCTAGAGGATCGCCTTTTTTATTTTAAGTTCAAAATTTGTGAATGTCGGAAGAGCATAAACTTTTTTAAGTTTTTATTTTTCCTTTTTTTCGAATCATTCCAGTGTAAAACTTTGTATGCACATAGAAATTGATTAATATCTGAGCCAATTAGATGGCTACCTATCTCATGAATCTTTTGTGGTTGGTTTTGTTAGTTCAGTCGAACAAGATTGTATGCTATGCCATTTAAGGGTGAATACAGAACCTACTCAGTGTCCAGAAATGAAACGCTCTCTTTAAAAGCTCGAACTATTTTATATGTAGCTGTGAAGCAATCTGGTAGACTATAAAGCGGTTTTCTCTATTTTAGTTGATTCATTGGGGCATGCATGGAGAATAACCAGGAGAAACTTTTAATTTTTAGTATTTTTATTCTTTATTTTAGAGTAGACATTTAAATTCTTGAAAATGTTCTAGAATTAGAATGAATGGATGGAATTTTATTGAAAATGTTTCATTTTCTATGAAATTATTGAATGCTTAATGCTAAATCTACTTAAGTAATAGCAAGGAATTTGTAATATTCATGGAATATTATTCTAAATCTTTCAATTTCATGATACTTGTCTTTATGATCCAATTGAAAATTTAATGCCTAAAATATAAAGAATAATAGTCCCTTTGAGATTAATAGAATTATCACATCATACCTGAGAGAAACCCTAGTGCAATCATGATCTAGTTATCGAAGACTTGGGATTGAACTAAAGGAAATATTTTCTTGTTAAAGAAAAATCCTCTTTTAGATTGTCTTTGTTCCATAGCTTTCAAGAAGTATAGGCTCTTTGCGGTCTTTTCTGTGAAGAATTTATTCTCCTTGCTTGTTGTGAATAAAATCATCGTCAACAACACCCAACATCAACATCCTTGCAATTAGTAAAGGTCTTGTGCCCTGTTTCTTTGATCATGATACTTCATGGAAAAAAATTACAGGGTGATGTTAGTTTCAACAGTAATGATGGGCACTAGTGCTTTGTTGCATATTTGTCATTCTAATCATTGGGTGAAGCTCGAGATGATCTTGCCCCTGACTGAATGCCCTGGGAAGTACTATGTGCAAATGGCTTAGGCCTTAATGGCACCAACTAAATATGCAACAAAGGAATGAATATCATGCCCCATCATACCTATTCCTTAGTTGTCTGCATCCAAGGGGATGACAAGACCCCCTTTACCAAAGAAAAAAATGATATTATTCCTTTATTGCATTATCACTATGTAGCTCCTATTCATCTGTCGCATGCATTGTGACTCCATCATTGATTGTTGACAATATTTCATTAAAATTCCACCCTTTATCTTTTGAACCAATTAATCACATTGTTCCTCAATGGGTGGTGTGAATAGGTTGTTTCATCGAATCCTTCCCATGTATTTGACATCTCTAATCGTAATAATGCTACCATTTGCAGCAATGGAAAGTGCATGGTCTTTAGAGTGTTGCAGAATTCATTGAAGCCTATTTGATGGAGCTCATAGTGTCTTGGTTATAGGGTCAACACCACCATACTTCAAGTTCCAACCACACAATGAGGTAATAATTGCTTCGATGGATGTGGGAATTTATAAAGCCCAAGCCACACGAAGATATAGTGTGAATAAGTTGCACACAAAATTCATTACTGAAATGGCAGTGCTAGGACGAAGGCCAACATGATAGCACCCACAAAATAGAAGTCCCCATATGTAGGTTTCAACGGTGCATCATGAAATCATTGGCTTTAATTTAGCCCAAGATTGATGGTTCACTTGACATAAGAGATCCATAGGCCAATCCTCCACAAGCATCATTTTTTCCTTGAAACATGGCTCGGTTAGTTGTACAGAAGCCAGGAGAACTCAGACTGGTCACATACGTGGATGTTGAATGTGGGAAGCAAGGTGGTCAATGTTGTGTAGGGAAAGGCTATGGAAATGTTGTAGGAGGATGCCACAAATATAATGAGAAATGGGTAGAAGTCCACATAGCGGCTCTCGCATTGCAAATTTCTTTTGTAGCAGCACTCAGATAGAGGAGTGCGGGAAGAAATCAAGGCAAAGGCACCATCATAGAAATACCATGAGAAATGACACTAGCTGGGGGGAAGTCTGCAAAAAAGTGTCTGCAACAACCAAATTTGATCAATATTATCCACAATGGCAAGACATTAGAAATGATAGGGATTCATCCAAGGCTCTAGTGTTGAGTACATGAATCACTATTTGAAATAAATTGATTAGGTATGCCATGATAGTGCTAAATCGCAACGTGCATTGACACAGAGAACCCCTCGAAAGATGGTGAAAACCCACCCTGTCAACAAAATTCTTCAATCGTGGGTAAACCTATAGATTTCCATGAAATTTGGATTAGGATCATCCCACAATAAAGCCACATTCCATCATTTTAAGATCACTAGAGACATATACTCCTAGGAGCATGCATCTCGATGTTTTCAATACCACCACTATTTATTGCCGCAATCAAATCTCTCCCCAATTTCAGAGGTACCTTGGCCATCAGGGATCCACTAAACACATGAAGGTCTAATAAACATGTTCCTTATATCGATGTCACCATATAAATCATTAGGATCCCACACTACGTAGATTATAAAACCATGATTCCCTTTTCATTCATCAAAAGATACCACAAATAAATGTTTGGTTATGTAGACTCCTCATATCATGATATGTCATGGTCTTGGCTCGGTCAACATGACCGAGCCCTTATTTGATGAATCATGAACCTCAAGGATTTTAAGGAGGTCTCAGTTGGAGGATAAGGAAGAGCGTGGAGCCAACCTCGAGGTACAATAACATGAAAAATGTAACAACATCCTCAGTAACAGTGAAGTCTACCATGATACGGGAAGGAGCATACAGGTAGTTGCGATAGAATGGCCTTTAGAACAATGATGACGACCCCAGAAGGCCCCACAAAAGGGAGTGAAAAGGTGGGAGGTATAATGTAGAAATTCTGAGTGCCAAAGTTATTTGCAGAAGAACCATGCAGGTGAGACGTGAGAGTACCATTTGTGGTGATGGCTAAAAAGGTGGCAGCTTCTCCAGCCTAAAATTCCACCAGCCCCAGAGTTAGAATGTTGAAATATAATGTATAAGTGTCCCTGTGATGCTTATGCTTCTGGAGAATTGAGTGCAAGAATGTCATTAATGAATTTTATTGAGCTTTTTCTACTAAGGAGCAACCTTGTGAAGATGGAGCTCTGACGGTGATGACTCACATGAGCGGACCCACTAATGGGAGCTGCTTTAATGTTTGTCTCTATGCGCCCTTCAAATTGATGGCATTGGTGGGCTCTGGGTCCATATAGTGGGGAAGTAGTGAGGTTTTTTCATGATGGAATGGAACCATGGTAAGGTCTTCCCACTAGCGGCAACCCACATGGATGGACCCACCAGTGAACTCTGACTCAAAATATAGCTTAAAATTTTCCCTCAGGGAAATGATATATGTGGGGTCCGCAATGCGGGGTAACATGAGAGCTCTACCATTGAACAATGGTGGGTGGGTGATGGAAAGCCACATGCAAAGATCCACAAAACATTTTGGACTTAGCTAATTTCCCAAGGGTGTTAGCTTTGGTTCACTCACGTTGAAGGTGAGAATGAAGAGACCAAATTTGGAGCCTTCCATGTGGGTAGAAGTTAAGAGTTGGTCACTACTTGGAAGTGAGGCATAAGTGGCAACCCACATGAGGTGACCTGCAATTGTGGGTCCATGATGCCTAATGGATGCAGGGACAAAAGCATAGAGGAAACCCACAAGCCAAGTTCCACAAAGGCAAAATACTTGGTAAATTTCATATAGGTGAGCTTGGTCAAGGGGTGTTTGATCATTTTGAGACATGTGATCAACTTAGGCTCTGGAATAGGGGCATGCAAAATGAGGCAAGAGAAAAAGAGAGGGGGTCCCTACCTTCAGCGGGGCATGTGTATGAAATATTCACAACTAATGGAAACTCACTTGGAAAATACTCTATAGAATTTCGATGATAAATGTAATCACGAACCCTAAATCTCTAGTTCTGATCTTCATGCTAGGACAAACAAATTGAACACTTGACCAAAGGATCAAAACCACTAGCCAATTCACCCTTCAGTAAACTAAAAATCCAAGTTTGTGCAGATGTATTCATTTCACTCCTTCAGTCACTACAAGAACCTAAGCTCCATCAAGTTAAGCTACGTAATTTATTTTGACTCCAAAAGAATTTGGGACATTGCCTCATTGACAATAAGGGATCCATAGCCCTGATGAGGTTATCACTATGATTCTCTCCAAAATTTCTCTACTTCTAGCCAAGCATCCATAGCCTTGGTAGAGTTATTTGGATCCTCTAAACATTGAATTTCCTTGACTTTCATTGATTTTCTTTTCTCTTTTGTTCATTTCTTTGATTTTTATTTTTCTCTTCTTTTCTTTTCAACCCACAAGCAATGAAGCTCGCACACTTAGGGCTAAGAATCATAGTGGTGCTGAAGCAGAATTTTGGACTTTTCACTTAACTAAACTTCACAAAGGACCTACAACATCCTCTAGATTCTTAAAGTATGTGAGAGATATAATATTTTAGGATACATTAGAATCAAATAGGACTAACAACTTATCCACTTTAAGTCAAACATCATGATCACTTGACACTAACAGAAGACCTTCACCATCCACTTAGAAAACTTGATTAAATTTTCTTGACGGAATATTTAGAGAGACCCCAGGCACTATAAAACAAGTTGTGCCTAAAAAAATTCCCAACAGAAGGAAAAAGGACCTTGCAAAGAAGCAAAGTGGAAGCAAGCATAAGCAAAAAAAATAAAAAGGAAGAAAATACTAACCTAAGAAAACAACCTAAGCTAACCAAAGCGGGAAAGCGAAAGCAAAAAACAAGGAAACTACTCTAAGGAAAACTAACCTGCAACAAACCAACCAACCTATCAAAAGTAGGAAAGCGAACTATGTACAAGAAACCTAGACTAGTCAAACCAAGCTATGTACAAAGAGATATACAAAAAACCACTTTCAAACAAGGAAAACTGACACTCATGCCTGTAAGACTTCATAATGTATGCACAAGAAACCAAATAATAATTATAGTTGTAGGTAATGCAAACTCATCCTTATATTCAAAAAGATAACTTTATATCACAACATTCAAATTCGATAACACATTCAAGAAAAACTAAAATTTTGGGTGACTCATGAAGCCCGTGGTCAATCCACAAACAAGTCTTTCTTCCCTCATTCCCATAATCAAAATGATAAATATAGCTATGAGTATTCATGGGAGCAAGGAAAGATAGAACCTGGATGTCATCATGTGATGGGGGTAGTTTTTGACAATTCAGAGCGGGGGTGGCATGGTCAAACCATGTATTGAAAACCTCTGAAGGACACAATCGGTGGCTCAACATCCCATTTACATTGTGAACTTGAAAATCATAATCAAATTGATTAGGCAGTAGACACTATAAGGAATCATAATTTTCAAATTCAAGGAACATTCTACCTAATTCTAGGTCTGCATAAGGCTAAGAAAACAAATCATCCAACATCTCTTCCAAGCTCCCAGTGGGAGCTACAACCTCCATCGGTTGTCCCTTGAGGAGATACACTTCGTCCTATTGATCTGTTGCAATCCCTGGCTTCACTTGATTATTGTCCTCAAGAGGTAGCATGTTGTCCCATCACATATCCCTCATGCTAATATTAATTTGATAGTGCCCCATGTCATAAAAACATGATATGGATGAATCTTTCCTATTATATCTCTTGAAATGTATAGGAGTATTAGCAATGGTCAAGGGGGAAAGACTCCTCTAGTTGTAGCCTGTAATTGGTAGGGAATATCACCTTCATGGGAAGCCACCAATACATCCTTTCCTTGGTCCTCTTCTCTATGTAGTTCATGAGGCTCACTAGGATATTCACTTTTTTCCTCTTGTTCACTATCATTGTAGATGGAGGTGGAGTCCCTTTCCCAATCTGGGAGCTCTAAAGCTTCACCATCTAGAGGCTCGGGTGATATATCCGCATCACTGCCATTTTATGAAATGTGCTCCTCCTTAGTGTCGCTAGGATTCTATGGTACAATTCCAAGTGGGAAATAATAACAAGGGACATTGGCTTATAAAGGGGATTGAAGTATGATGAGTGATTTCCCTTTGAGAATCCCCCATAAATTATATCATCAATCATGTATAAATTCCCTATAAGAGGGGAAGACTCTCGGTGATTGATGGATAGCGCTCTCATTTGATCTACTCCATCATCTAGAGGTTTGTTACTGTATTGTTCTTCTTCTATCGTTGTCCCAACACCCTCTTGGGAGCTCTCCTTAGCTAATTGATCTTTTTCTTTTGGTTCTTAGACTCTCGGTTCAATCGTTGAAGCAACTGTTGGAGTTTGCACACTTGGTTTCTCCACTTGTCTTTTAACCTGCTCGATGGCCTCTTAACATAGCTCACATGTGAACTCGAAATATGACAAATCATGGAGCCTACACCATCTTGGTAGCAACAACACCTCTAGATTCACTTAGTGTCTCAATTATGACCAATCTCTCATGAGCCTTGAAACCAGTCCATTATATCTTTCCACCACTAGATCTTCACCAGCACATGGGAAGGAAATTTGATGGTGGACTTCCTCCACTTGTAGTTGTTCCCACTCCACTAGATCTTCCCTTTCAAAGGTTTGATTTCCTTCATTCATGGATGAGAGGTCATCTAATCCGATTTCACTTAAAATTTCATCACTATTTTCTACTTCCCCAAGTCTTTCATCCTCTACTTCTTTTTGGTCTTCAGTATTTGTGTTGGCTATCCCAACATGCACTATTGCAAATTCTTCTGACTCATCTTCTATGTATTTCCTTTCAATTTCCAACTATTTTTCTACTTGAGTGGATGATTGTTTCTCATTGTTGGTTGGCTGCTCCATCTTCCCAATCCACTCCGAACAGCTCCTAGCTTGGGCGATGATGTCTACACACTAAGGGCAAGTGAATTTTGAATGGGATGCATTATGGACCCTACACTATCCAAACATCAATACTTCCTTTGTTGCTTAGTTTTTCTTTGATTAGATCCTTGAAGGCTTTAGCTACCATGTTAAAAAATTATTCTTCTGGATCTACAAGGGCTAAGGGTTGGTATATCTCCCAAATGGGGATTTATCCTTGCAAAACCATTTGAATTCTGCCAAAGAATATTAAACATTCCATCTCCTTATGTCTACAAGTGTCATGAATTCTACATTTTTTTGCCAATGCAAAGTGTTGCAATGGCTTCTTCAATCTCCTATTCAAATCTTCTTAAAGTTGAGTGATCTTGAATTGAACTTGCTACTCCATCTCAACTCAAATGTTTCCTTTCCTTCCAATTTTCTAATTTTTCAAACTCCAATATATGATGAGATCTATCTATCTCATATTTTACTTGAAGGTGCATTCAACTTCCAACTTTGTATCCTTGTGGTCAGCCATGCCCTCCTTCTAGCGCCATTTCTGTTGATGGGTGTTTTTTCACTTCTCAACACAGATATGCACAAGTACAATGCCTCTCTTGAAAGGTGAAAATATGCAAATGAGTTTCAGACAATCACCCCAAGGTCTCTCAGGTGTCAGGTCATGACAATGCTTGGATTAGATTAATTGGTTGATGTGATTTGTTGGTAATCAAAAGGAGGCCTTTATGGTTTACAAAGCATGGTAAGTTTGATCTACAAATGGAGTTTCAAAGTGCTAGAAATGAATGGACAGTAATTGTACACTCAAAATAGCAAGCTAAAACTCATTTCAATCACCAAGTTTGACATTGTTGTGGTGCTTGGAATCCTACAATAACAAAGACTTAAAAGAAAGAGTAAAAGAGAAAGGGTTAATAGAGCTACTTTAAACCTAAGCTATGAATTAATAGTAATAATAGAGGATGCTACAGTAGACATAATCCTATAGAACTAAGTTTTTATTGACCAAGAGAACCTACAGCTACACAAAACCAGTGCAATTTTTTAAGGCCTGCAAATTTTTAGATTGTGGATTCACCTCATGAACATACAATTGAACTAAAGTGTAGCATATGGAATAGCTCAGACTACCTTTGTAAAATGATTCATCATCAACAAACCACAAAAACCATGAGTTGGAAGTGGATCCAATATTGTAACAACAACCACCATTAAAGACATTAAAGAAACTAACAAACTAAAACTAACATGGAGGTTGAATCATGCATGCAAAATGAGAAAGCTCAAAGAAAACACCCAAAATAATGCAAAAATTCCTTCTATTGGTGCAAAATTCTCTTTACAAGAATTCACCACCACCTTTACAAATGAGGAGCAAGCCCCTATTTATAGTTTTCCAAAAGTGAAATGAATGCCTACGATTCATTTACAGTGAATGGCCCAAATTTTTTACAACTTAGGGTTCCACCTACCCCCAATATTTGATAAATTAAAATAGACTATTTTTCTTCTTCTCTACTTTTTCTTGTAGCTTATTTTGTCTTTTAGTTGTTGTAGTTATTTTGTCCTCTAGTTGCCTTCCTTGTTGCAACTGAAAACCATTGAAGTCTTCCATTTGTTTGATTATGTTTGCAACATCTCTTTCAGCCAATCAAGTGGGTCTTGTTACTAATTCATGTCACTGAGAAATAGATATACTACTCCTGATCCTAGTGGATAGCTCCTTACCATCATCGTCATTTGGTTAAAGATAAAACAACTCCCTCTTTCTCCCTTTTAAGGTCACTTTTGCAGTTCTTTGTTAATGAATTCCCTTGTATGTATTCATATGTAGGTTGTTCCTCCTTTATAGAGTATCCCTTGTTAGGGAGTACATGATTTGAAGTGCTCCCTTTCGATATGGCTCCCAATGCATCCTTCATGGAACTGCTCTTCTCATTATAGTTTCATCCTCTAGAAGAGTTCCTCATGCAGGCTCCCCTTTGACAATGCACAATCTAGGCGCATATTCATAAACGCATTGATCTCGATTGCTTAATCACTCCTAAGCATATTGAAATCTTCACCATGGCATGGTTCCATAAGTCGTAAGAGCACATCATCTTCATTGTAGTCCTATGGCTAACACAGTTCCACATATGAGTCCTTGATGATTTAAAATTCATCCTCTTCTGGGCATGGTTCCGTGTGTGAGTGCATCATCTATTTCATAGCATCATCTACACATTGTAAAAATTTATTAAAATAAAAATCCACAAAATATTAATAAAGACTCAAACTATGAGTAAATACCACTACCATGATCACATGATTTAAGCCCATGAAACCCATTTAAGTTTAGATCATCCCTGATCTCAAATAGCCCCTATGGGATATATCCTATGAAATTTCCACCCACAAAATTCTCTCATGAATAATATTTAGATTAGGGAGTTATTATACTTTATATTACCTATACACCATTGAGATATTTCCTCCAAGTTTGAGGTTTTGATTTGGTGGGTCAAAGCTCCTCTTTATTCGAAATCCATTTTGAATTTTACAAACCATGCCTTAACTAAAAATATTAAAAGACATAAGGCTCACTATTAATACCTTAAATAGTTAAATGATCATGAGATTGCCATTTTAGGGGAGAGAATTGCAAAGATCAAGTGTGGAATAGTGAATGTGGGTGGCCATGATGGCATTGCTGTTGTAGAATGAGGAGTAGCCTATGGCCTCTGCAAGGAGAAGATCCATAGGACCCAATCACATGATCATCTCCCTCGTCAATTTCATAGCACCTACCTCGTATACTCCTTGTGGCCACCCTAAGAACCCTTTTAATGTTGTGACGACGTTCAATAAGACAATTTCTTGGTTGGCAATACTAGTAGCAACATGGGCTAAAAGATTCTTAGCTATAAGCATCTGAAATTTATTACAGTTAGACCTTTTCTATGACTGACATACTTGTAGAGTGCTTTGTTGTATACCCAAAGCATGATCTTAATACACCAACACCATAATGCCCATTAGAATTCTTACTTTCCTTTGCACCCTTTCTTCAGAGATCATTTATCATTGTGGGTAGGATACTATGCATGTGCTAAAGCAGTAAGGGAATCAATTAACAAATCTCTAAAACTCCTCCCCATTCCCTTCAATACCCAAAACTGAGAGAGCTGGACAATATTAATGTGCCAATTCTAAATCTTATCATATATAGCCACAACCATACCTTGGGTGCACAAGTCAAGTTCCTTCTCTGAGCTTGTGTAGTATAGTGCATATGATCTTATGATGGCATTCATTGTACTCATGTCATACTCCTTGTGAGCTTGTAAACCTATCGAGCATCATAAGTGAGGTCTGTGTTGATCATTATTATTCATGATTTTCTTTTGAATGTTTCATCACATCCATGCTCAAAGTTTTGTGTAGATCATTCCTCTATTGTGTTAGAATTTGAAGGTTGTGGGTCCCCATCAAAGCTCTAAAAGGGAGTCAAATAAAGATATTTGATTATTCCAATGATGATATCGGGGTGGAATGCGGGTGATTAACGCCAAAATGCCACTGTGGGAATATGAAACAAAGAAGTCAGGCACCTAGGCTCTATGTGGGAAATACATATGAGAGAACCACTTGGTTATACCATAAGAGAATGACAGTAGAAGAGTGGCCACCTGCATATGATCTCCCGCCATCCCGAACGGGTGCAAAACCTGTAGGGTGTTAGTTCACCATTGCTATATGCTTGCTTTGTATTTAAATAGTAGGTCTTGTGAATGATTGGTCACATTTGAATTCATATCAAACATCAACTTCCTTTTCATTAGTAAAGGTATCGTGCCCTATTGATTTGATCATGATATTCTATGGAAAACCATCACAAGGTGATGTTAGTTTTAGGAACAATGATTCACACCATGCTCTATTGCATATTTCATTTAATCATTGGGCAGAGCTCGAGATGATATCGCCCATGACCTAACACCCTGGGTAGTGCTATGTGTAGATGGCTTAGGCCTCGATGGTGCCAACTAAATCCACAATAGAGGAATGAATATCATGCCCCATCGTACTTATTCCTCAGTTGTCTACATCTAGGGGGATGACAAGACCCTCTTTCCAGAGAAAATTTTGAAACCATTCCTTTGGTCCATTATTACTATGTAGCTCCTATTCATCTATCGCATGCATTATGACTCCATCATCGATTGCTCATAGTATTTCATCAAACTACCACCCCTTCTCATTTGAACTAGTTAATCACATCGTTCCTCAATGGGTGGTGTGAATAGGTTGTTTCATTGAACCCTTCCCATATATTTGACATCTCTAATCATAATAATGCTTACATTTCCAACAATGGAACACATGTGGTCTCTAGAGTGTTGCATAATTGATTGAAGCTTGTTTGATGGAGCTCGTAGTGTCTTGGCTATAGGGTCAACACCATCATACTTCGAGTGCCACCATGCAATGAGGTAACAATTCGATGGATGTGGGAATTTATAAATCCCAAGTTGTGCAGAGATATAGTGTAGGTAAGCCACACACGAAGGCCATTACTAAAATGGAAGTGGCAAGATGGAGGCCTGTACAATTGCAACTACAAAATATAGGTCTTGATATGTAGGTTTTGATGGTGCATCATGAAATTCTTGGCTTTAATTCAACCCAAGATTGATGGTTCTCTTGATGGAAGACATCCGTAGGCCGATCCTCCACAAGCATCATTTGTTCATTGATACATAGCTCAAGCAATTGTGTAGAAGTGAGGACTCATACCAGTCATGGACGTAGATGTTGGATGTAGATGACGAGGTGGTTAATGTCATGTGGGGAAAGGTTGCAGGAATTCTACAAGAGGATGGCACAAAGATAATAGTGAGGAATGTGTTGAATTCTGCATAGTGGATCCCACATTGCAAATGTCTATTGTAGCGGTATTCAGGTGGAGGAGTGTGGGAGGCAGTCAAGGAAAATATATTGTTGTAGAAATTCCATGAGAAATGACACTAGCTAGGGGAAGTTGACAAGAAAGTCTCCACAACAACCAAATTTGATTAGGATTAACCCCAATAACAAGGCATTAGTAAATGAAAAGGATTTTCCCAAGGAACTGTTGATGAGTACATGAATCACTATTTGATTTAACTTGATTAGGTATGACATGATAGTGCTAAATCACATCATGCATCAACATAGAGGACCCCTCGAAAGAAGGTGCAAGCCCACCTTGCCAACAAAATTATTCAATGGTGGGTAAGCCTATAGATTTCCATGTAATTTGGATCAGGGTCATCCCACAATGAAGCCGCATTCCATCATTTTAAGATCACCAGAGACATATACTCCTAGGAGCATGCATCCTGATGTTTACAATACCACTGCTATTGATTTCCACAATCAAAATCTCTTCCCAATTTCATAGGTAGCTTAACCATCAGGGATCCACTAAACACATCAAGGTCCAATAAATACATTCCTTATATTGATGCCACCATATAAATCATTAGGATCCCACATGACTTAGATTATGAACCATGATTCCCTTGTCCTTCCTCAAAAGATACCCTAAATAAGCGTTTGGTGATGTAGACTCCTCATATCATGATATTCCTTGGTCTTGGCCTAGTCAACATGACCACACCCTTGTTTGATGAATCATGAACCTCAAGGATTTTGTGGAGGTCTCAGTTGGTGGATAAGGAAGTGCAAGGAGCCAACCTTGAGATACAATAACACGTTGAATGCAACCACGTCCTCCATGACAGTGAAGTCTGCCATGGTGCGGGAAGGAGCATGCAAGTATCCATTGTAGAATGGCTGTTAGAATGGTGATGATGACCCAAGAAGGCCCCACAAAGGGGAGGGAAAAGGTGAGAGGTATAATGTGGAAACTATGAGGGCCCAAGCCATTTGTGGAAAAACCATGCAGGCAAGATGTGAGGGAATACCATTTGTGGTGATGGCTAAAAAGGTGGTAGCTTCTATAGCCTTAAATTCTACTAGCCCCAAAGTTAGCATACCGAAATATGATGGATAAGCATCCCCACCAAGCTTGCTATTGGGGAACCTAGTGCAGGAATGTTATTGATGAACATTGTTGAGCTTTCACTGCTAAGGAGCGACCTTGTGAAGACGGAGCTCCAATGGTGGCAACCCACACAAGAAGACTCATCGACGGGAGTTGCTTTAATGTTTTTCTCCATGCACGCTTCAAAATGATGATGTCAGTGGGCTCCAGGTCCACATAGTAGGGAAGCAACAAGGTTTTGTTGTTATGGAACTGCATTATGGAAATGTCTTCAAGCGCCAACAACGTCGTGCATGGAAGGACCCATCGACAAGCTCTAACTCAAAATTTGGCTTAGTATTTTCCCCTAGGTAAATGATATATGTGGGGTTCACAATGCAGGGTGACATGAGAACTCTATCGTTGAATAACGACGGTCTGGTGATGGCAAGCCATGTGCAGTGATCCACCAAACATTTTATACTTAGCTAATTTCCCAAGGGTGTTAGATTTGGTTCACTCACGGTGAAGGCAAGGACAAAGAGACTAGATGTGGAGCCCACAATGTAGGTAGAAGTTAAGAGTTTTCTACTACTTGGCGGTGAGGCACAAGTGGCAACTTACATGAGCTGACCCATAGTTGTGGGTCTATGATTCCTGATGGATGCGATGGAAAAAGTGAAGAGGAAAGCCGCAAGCCAAGTTCTGCAAAGGAAAAATATTTGGTGAAATTTAGATAGGTGACCCTGGTCAAGGGGTGTTTGATCATTTTGAGACATGTGATTGACTTAGGCTCAAAAATAGGGGTACACAAAACAAGGTGGGAGAAAAACAGAGGGTGTCCTTGCCTTCAATGGGGCATGTGTATGAAATATGCACAAGAGGTATACTACATTGCTATAACATGCATAGTTGAATCTAAAACGTTAATGTAAAAATACGAACAAGTGAATTACAAATAAATTTATATAACTGAATCTTTACAATTCTAGGCATAAAAATAAGAACTTTAGATTATTTTTTAGCTCAAATAAATTTAGACATCAAATTTTAACTATTCAATTAACTAGTAGTGTTTATGGTGTTCTCCTATAATAACTATCCATGACACTCTATTTTTCTTTATTCTTTGAATACACACTCTAGTTTTTTTAAACAAGTTTCTATGACTATGGAATACCTCATCACAAAGCTAGTTCTATGGTTTAGAATTTTATCAAGAAGGGTTATTTTGTTGAGAAAGGAATTATTTGGAGTATTAAATTAGTTGATCATGATCTCTTTTGAAATAATTCATGAGATATTCATTTCTCGATTATCTTAGCCTTCCCCATTCACCACTTCAATAAGTGTTTTTGGATACTATTTTTTCCAAATTTTATGATTTTAAGGTGTATCATTTGATAAGATTCTTGTATTTTTTACTAGTAAGACATGTCTTTTTTCACTAAGGGCATGTTACATTGGTGGTTGTGATTTAACCAAAAGATCTACCTATTAATGCCCAATACAAATGTCATATTTATACAAGATCCACCAGAGGCAGTTAAACCATGTCATGAACCCAAGTGTTTCGGTGCACAAGCATGACCAAGGGACACAACATCTTGCAACAATCCCCCCAATGCAAGTGAGGGGTTTGAACCTATGACCTCAACTCTGATACCAATTGTTGCATTGGTTGTTGTCATTGCACCAAAATATTTACCTATGAATGCCCAATACAACCATCATATTTATACAAGATCAGCAGGAGGCAACTAGGCCATGTCACGAACCCAAGTGTCATGGTGCACAAGGAAGACCAAGGTACACACCATCTTGTAAGAGGGTAGTGATGTAGAATATTGTTGTCCCTTTCTTCTATCTTAGCTGTGAACCCCTTTCTAAACTTGCATAAATAAAATGAACAAATCATGTATTTGTAGATCAAAATGCAAGGTTAGCACAAGAGTTCCCCATAAAATCCATCTGCATTGTTAGAAAACAAGGAAAATGATGATATAATTGAGCAAATACAAACACAAATAACTATCCTTATTCTAAAACAAGACAAACACTTGATCTTATGGGGGGATTGGTGCTATTGTGGAAAATAGCCCTTTCCCAACCCCTTTAGATAAGCTAATGTGATGAAACTGCTTTGAGGATGGTATGATGGTGGGAAAAATCAGTTCTCTTGAAGAAAGTGACTTTACATGAATGATTGTGGAAGATTTGATGATGAATAAAGCCTTCCATTTATAGATTATTTGGATGAGAGGAATAGCCAAATGGATGAATGTGGGACAAATATTGGACCAATGAAAGGAGGACACTTGCCAAGTTGTGAGTGGTTGATGCATGTGCAAGATTTGGGAAATGTGCCCAAGAGGGGGAAATTTAAAATTCAAAATGAGAGTTAATGTTGAGTTTGACTTGTGCAAGAGACATGTAAGAGACATGTAAGACCTATTAAATGCCTTGTTGGATGTACCTTTCAACTTGCTTTTGATTTCAAATTTGAGGGAAGATGCCATGTTGAGTGACAATGCTGATTTTAATAAATCAATAAATTGATTTATTTGTGCAAGTGGAAAAATCTAGAGAAACCAGGTGATTAGGATTAGCATTTAATCATGGTTAGACTAGCTTAATGATGATTAGGTGAGTTTGAATTTTATGATTTAAATATTTGATTTATTTAAATAAGAAAAGGATGGCAAATAACTTTTGAGATTTTAATTAAATAAAGTTTGATTTATTTAATTAAAGGATGATGTGAGCCTTTGATTTATTTAAATGATAAAGACTTGATTTACCTGGTAAATGGATTTGCTATGTTTTATTTATTTAATGAGTGGATGAACGTGAATTGAGTGCATGATGTTAATTTCATGTGTCTACATTAGCTACCTAATTTTGTAATTCTTTAGAGGAAGATTGTGTTCTAGCTTGGGGCTATTGAAAGGAACAAGACAATCGAGAGGGCTGGTGAATCAATTGTCACCAAACACAAACTCAAATCTTCAAACACTTATCAATTTCTTATCCATTTAATTCTGCTATTAAGTATGAACATGAAATGCAAATAGCAGAAAGCAATATCAACAGAGGAAACACCAGATTTACGTGGAAAACCCAATGAGGGATAAACCATGGTGACTATTAACTCACAATATAAAGTAATAGAAAACATCAAATACAAAGAGGCTCACTACCAAGGTCTCACTACCCAAAAGGACTCATTGTCCATATAAAATGGCTCATTGTCTACAGTTAACAATGTCCCCCTTTGTCATTGATGGAAACACATGATGTGAAAAACCATCAAAGACAACATCCATTTCATTCCTGCATTCACAATATTTCTGGCAGAGACCTTCTCTTCCTATTTTACTATTTTTCACATGAATCTCTCTCCCCCTTTGAAATCAATGGAAAAGACCAAAAACTCTAATCACTCTCCCTTAGGAGTGCACCCATACAACTCATACTGCAACAATGAAAACTTTCTACTCCCCCTGCAGAGTAGAACCAATCATTAGTCTAGACAAATGAAGAATTTATAGATTCACATGACTGATGCACCTCTATGTGCACCTAGTTCGAAGAAGGAGGGCCAATGACCCCCAACTTCTCCCTAAGAAACTAAAAAGTATCAATTGGAAGGGCCTTAGTAAAGATATTTTCAATTTGATCTTTTGTAGGAACATAATGCAACCTAACTTCATTCTCCAACACCTTTTCACTCAAGAAATGATATTTGATAGATATGTGTTTTGTTCTTGAATGCATTACTAGATTCTTTGAAATGTTTATAGCACTTTTATTGTCACAAAAGATAGGTATAGGCTCATCACATATCACCCCTATATCCTTCAAAGTTTGCTTCATCCATAACACTTGTGTGTAGCAAGATGTTGCTCCAATATACTCAACTTCACCACTAGATAAAGAAACTGAATCCTATTTCTAGCTAAGCCATGAAACCAATCTTCCACCAAGAAAGAATGCACCTCCAATAGTACTCTTCTAGTCATCCATACAACCATCCTAATTTGCATCAGTGAAAGCACTCAAGGTAAAGTCAGTATCATAGGATACCACAAGCCATAATCTAGAGTGCCTTTAAAATATAGGAATAACCTCTTTACAACCGTAACGTGTGCTTGTTTCGGTTCTTCTTGAAATATGGCAACTAAACATATTTCATGCATGATATCTGGTCTAGTAGTAGTAAGCTATAACATTCCACCAATCATATATTTGTACTTGCTCTGATTAGCTTTAGTAGATTTATCATTTTTACTCATCTTGCATCTGGTCACCATAGGTGTACTAACTATTTTGGAGTAATCCATTCCAAACTTCTTCAACAACTCTTTTACATAATTCGATTGTGAAATGAATATCCCCTTATCATTGTGATTCACTTGAAGACCAAGAAAGAAATTTAGCTCACCAATCATGGACATTTCAAATTCTTTTTGCATTCTCTCTCCAAACCTCTTACATATACCTTCATTTCCTCCAAAGATGATATCATCAACATACACTACCACTATCAACATTTTGTTTCCTTCCAACTTGAAATAAAGATTGTTTTCTGTGGAGCCCCTCTTAAACTTTTGTTGTGTCAAATATTTTTCCAATCTTGTATACCATGCTCTGGGAGCTTGTTTCAATCCATACAATGCCTTTTTCAACTTGCAAACTATATCTATTTTATCTAATAATTGAAATCCTTCCAGTTGTTCCATGTATGCATCTTCTTCCAGTTCACCATTCATGAATGGAGACTTGACATCCATTTGATATACCTTGAAATACTTGTGGGAAGAAAAAGCTAAAAACATTTGAATGGCCTCCATTCTTACCACTGGGGAAAATGTCTCTTCAATTTTAATTCCTTCAACTTGTGAATAACCCTTCCATACAAGTCTTTCTTTCTTTCTCACAATTTCTCCATTCTAATTCAACTTATTCCTAAACACCCACTTTGAACCAATTACATTCTTGTTCACAGGTCTAGGAACCAATTCCCATGTCTAATTCTTCTCTATTTGCTACAATTCCTCTTTCATAGCTCTTACCCTATTCTCATCTTTGCATTCTTCACTTACAGACTTAGGTTATATTTTTGAAAGTAAACAAAAATTTACCTCAGCTGCTACCTTGCTTCTTGTCTTCAAACCTTCACTCTTATCTCCAATTATCTGTTCTTCGGGATGATTTCTCTATATATACTTAGGATTCTTAGCAATAGGTTCCAAAATTTCCTCTTCTTCTTCAATATGTTCTTCTTCTTCTTATTCTCTTAAGGTACTTATCAGTAGATAGGATCATCTAGTTTAACTTCACTTATCTCCATAGGTCTATGCATATCCTCATCAACCTTCACATTAGAACTCTCAACAATCTTCCTCAATCTTTTATTAAAGCATATATATGCTTTGTTGCTAGTTGAGTATTCAAGGAAAATCCCTTCATCACATCTTCCATCAAACTTCCCAAGATTCTCATAATCTCTTTTAATGTAACATCTACTTACAAACAGCTTAAAGTACTTCATAGTAGGAATCTTACCAATCCAAAGCTCATAAGGAGTCTTTGTGCTATTACCTTTGATCTGAACTTTGTTAAGAAGATAAACAATAGTGTGTATTGCCTCTCTCTAGTATACATCATGTACATTTTCTTCTTTCATCATGGTTCTTGCGGCTTCCTGAATAGTCTGGGTCTTTCTCTCAACAACTCCATTCTACTACAAAGTTCTAGGAGTAGAAAAATGTCTCTTTATTCCATGCTCTTCAAAAAATGCATTAAACCCATTAGAAGTGAATTCTCCACATCTATTATATCTTAAACACTTGATTCTCAGGTTTACTTCATTTTCTACTCTTTCCTTAAACACTTTAAACCTATCCAGAGCCTGAGACTTCTCCCTAAGAAAATCAACCCATGTCATTCTAGAATAATCATCAATAAGGAGCATGAAATACATATCACCATTTAGACTTCATATTCTTGTAGGGCCATAGAGGTCTGTATGAATTAATTCTAGCATTCCGATAGCTGATTGCTCTTTTCCTTTAAAACTACATCTTGTATGTTTCCCTAACTAACAACTTCTGCAAATAGTATTTGTAGGCTTTTTTATTTTAGGCAGATCTTGGAATACCTCTCTTGAAATAATCCTGACCAGATTATCAAACTTTGCATTTCCCATCCTTTAGTTCCATAGCCAACTTTCATTAACTTGAGATACAAGGCACTGACCATCAAAACCCTTAAGTTGATAGATGTTTCCATGTGTTCTCCTTCTAAAAACAACCATAGTTCCAGACCCTTTTATGATCTCATAGGTATTATCCTAAAACAAAAGCTTGAAACCTTTGCTACACATTTTTCCAACACTCAAAATATTATTCCTTAAACCCTTAACATCATAGACATCATCAGTGTTGTGTATTCCATCAAAACTAATTGTTCCTTTCCCAATGATATTTGCTCCAAAATTATCTCCAAACATAACTAATCCACCATCATACTTTTCAAGCTTAGTGAACTTACTTTTATCTATGGTCATGTGATTAGAGCAACCATTACCAATCACCCAATAGTTTCATCCTGTCTAGCATGAAAAGCAATAACCAAAGTACATTCCTTTCTCATCCTTCTTGCTCTCTAGACCACTTTCCCTTGCACATCTTTTAGAGTTAGCAGACACATATTTATTCTCTAAGGCTAAAAAGAATCATTCACTATCATCACTTTCAAAATAAAATTCATCATCGAAGATTCCAACATATTCTTTAACATAATACAACTTCTTGTAATTCTTATCCTTCTTCTCTTTGTGATCCCTATTCTTTTTATGTGTAGCTCTATTTGGACATCTTGAAGCATAATGACCAATATTTCCATAATTGAAACATTTAAAAGGTAACATACCTTTGTACTTACTAGTACCTTTCTTCAACTTCCTAGTAAAGTCTACTTCTAACTCATTTGAATCATCACTATTCGGATCATATTCTATCTTTGTAGCTTTAAAGGTTGAATTTTTCTTCTCCTCTTTCTTTCAAAACTTCCTCATCTCAAATGTAGTCAAGGTGCCAAATATTCATTCTTTAGTAAAATTCTTAGGATCATATTCTTCTTCAATAACTAAGACCTTATAACTGTAATTATGTAGTAAAGTCATTATAATCCTCTCAATTATAAATTCATTTGCTACAAGATCAACCCTCTAGAAATAGATTGCAATATCTTCACCTTCATCCATTTTTAGATTCTCATATCTGTGCTTTTCTATCAGCTTCTTTGTCAATTTTACTCTATCATTTCCTTCATAAAGATCTTCCAACATTTTCCAAACTTCATAAGCAGTGCCCAATGAAATAAATTTTGTTCATTCAGTCCTAGATAAAGCACTATAGATCGTATACCTCACTTTTTCATTCTCCTCATAAGTAGAAACCTCATTTGAAGTAGTAGGACCACTTGACAGTGCAACATACTTCATCTCAATAGCCTTCTAGGTCTTGTAACTAAGAGAGATTATGTAACCTCTCATATGCAATTTCTGGTCATTGTAGTCAGATCCATAAAATATAGGGATTTCCAATTTATGCGCCATTAGATCTATCTCAAGCGATTAAGCTCACTTCCGAGGAACCAAAAGCTCTAATACCAATTATTCAAAGGCACAAGACAATTGAAAGGGGGGTGAATCTATTGTCACCAAACACATACTCAAATGTTCAAACACTTATCAATTTCTTATCGACTTAATTTTGTTATTAAGTATGTACATGAAATGCAAATAACAAAAATCAATATCAATAGAGGAAACACTAGATTTACGTGGAAAACCCAATGAGGGAAAAACAACGATGAGGATTAACTCACAATATAAAGTAATATAAAACACCAAATACAAAGAGGCTCACTACCAAGGGCTCACTTCCCAAAAGGACTCACTATCTAGTTACAAAGGCTCACTGCCTATAGATAGGACTCACTATCTAGAAGGAGGCTCACTACCCATAGAAATAAAATATTACAAAAAAATAACACCACTGCAAGTTACACACATCTGCAGCCCTGATTAGGAGAATTGTAGATACCACCAGTTCATTGCTTTCAGGAATCTAACACATTAAATTACTGCTTCCTTAATTAACTTTCACACACTCTGCTTCTCAAACTTCTGGCATACTTATTCATTCACAACATATCAACTTGTATTTATACCCTCTTCAACCTTAGAAACTTTCTCCAAGGTCGGCTACACACGCTTCTTTTCATAAATTCAAATTAGGTTGGAAACTCAACATTCTCACGGTGGAAAGGAATGTGAGTGGACCAAAAAAAATTTAACCAAGACCAAAAGCAATGTCTCAAATCAATCACATGCTTATTCAATTAATTCTTAATCCTTTGTATGAAATGTAAACACCAAGTCGACCAAACCTAATGAAAACATAAATAAACTTTGAAGTACATGCTTCCCAAACAAGAGAATAATATGCGGATGACACAACACACTTCACCAAACATCGAAACACATCTTGGAAACCTTCAGATTCATCTACATCAGTTGCAACAAACTTCATACTTAGAATACTCTTCACCAATCTATCCAGACTGCATAGGCACACACAAGAACTTTGGAACTTGCTTTCTGGAGTATCAAAGTACGAAAACTTTTTCCAAAGAAAATACACTACCTTAACAAGCCTTCTACCAAATCTGCAAGACCTAAAACAAACAAACAAAGGATTGTGGAGTAGAAACATTTCTCTCAGTCCACAGAAAAAAAATTCTACCAACCAGTTCACTCACTGGTGAACACAACTTTCACTCTTCAACAAACTAGGAGATATCACCAACAGATTCCCATAGACAACATTTCACATCTGCACAACCATAGGATCAATACAGAAGAAATGTAGAGCACAAACTAGAGCACATTCTGAACACACACAACTCTAACTTCTCTATTTGTTAATTTTCTCAAAAGCACTTGGTAACCTGTCATATCAACATATCTGCAACATCATAAAGACAATTCCATGTAATCACAACATCTCAATAGCATCTCAAGTATATAGGCACAATCTGCAACATCCTATATTGTGTTGACATCAATGAAAACATTAATGAAAACACCATGAAACTTACTCATACTTGCAGCAGGGGCTATGATCCTAAAGGGTTTTATTCTATTTCTAGTTTGTTTTAGTTACTAGAAGAGGGAAATATGGGTTTAAATATTTTCTTTGGTGAAAAAATATATGGGATAAATTGCTTAAATTACCAAATGCAATTAAATTATTTGGTTTCTTTACTATGATAAATTTATTACTTTGGATAATATTAGAAAGAGGGGATTTCAAGGCCATTCTAAATGTGTTCTTTTTGGGGTCAATTATTATTGTTTATCTCATTTTTTCTTCCAATGTCATTTTTTTGAGGGTCTTTGGAGTTAGTATTGGCATATTTAGAACTATAACCATCCATTTATTCCTACTATTTCTCTTCTAATTGTGGGGTTCCCTTTGGCTATTTTCTCCTTATTGGTTGCTTGTGATATTGATCCTATTTTAAACCTTTGAAAAAATTGTTTAGATAGAGATTGATAGATTCTATAGGGATATCAAAGACTTATTGGGTATGTTTGGTAGAATATATTAGACTCATTATAAGAATATTTCATTGAAAAGTGCTCTTTCAACAAGCTATTATTCCCTCTCATATTTTTATTTTAAATAATTTTTGGGTATGTGTAGGATCATCATGGAAAAAATAGGCCCTTAAGTGGTGAAAAATTTAAACAAATCAGAGTTAGGAAATTTGAGGTAAAAATTTGAATAAGTTATCTATATATTATTTTAAAAATATGTATGAATAGAATCTGTAGCAAATTGAATGTAGTTTCTAAACTACTAGGTTTATTTAAAAAAAAAAATCTATTTGGTGAAAATTTTAAATTTCAATGTAGTAGTACTTAAATTTTAGGGAAAAAATAAGAGTAGGTGTCTATCTAACCACCATAACCACAATAAAATGATAATTATTTTTTTATAAGATTTTATATATAAGTAGAGGACTCATGTCCAGATCGATGCATATTTTTTGTATTTTTTTCCAAGTAAATAATTTATTGTGAATTTTTTATTACAACTTTTAAAATATAAAATTCATGTCTATTCCACAACAACTTGGTCAAAAATTCATGAAATTCATTTCTTTTTTTTAATCCTATAGTATGTGAAGCATAGAATGTGACACATGTTTTAGATTCAAAAAATGTGATACCGTTTGAAAACTATAGATGTTTTTCAATCAACCTATCAATTAGGACTTTAGTCATAATTCAAATGGAAAATGAATAATAATAATTTATTAAATTAAAATTAAAGCATAATTTATATTGGTGGAAATCTTAGAATCTCCTCTAAAACCCCTTTTCGTTTCATCAATTTTGGGTAAAAAAAAAGTCATCAGCCATATACCCTACACATACCCATCATATCGCCACTTTTTGGCCCATCATGATCCTGTACATACCCTTATATTTGGATCATTTAGTTGGATTAGCTCCTTCTAATTCTCAAGTCAAATATTCTCATAAGGTTTATAGGGATGGTAAATTGTTTTATCCCCAATTAGGGTATTTAAAATAACTATATTGATTGTTCCCCTAGGATAATCCCCATCATGTTCGGATTAGTAGTATTAGGCATGCTATTAATGGTTTGGTTCACTTTTCTTTTTATTTTTCTATATATTTTGAAATTAATAATTGTATGGAGGTTTTACTATCCTTGTGGCCTTAGATATTTTTTTGAGTTTGGTTGGAAACAAGTTATTTGTGATATTTATTACGTCATTTTGGTTTATCTTTTGAACAATGGAAGTTTTAGTGACTCTTCTTGTTGGATGGAACCTTTTTTGGAGATGTTTTTATCCTTTTCTCAAAACTTTGATTCTATATCCTTTGTTCATATTAATTTTGAGTGGAATGTTCTTGTAGATTATCTTTCCAAGTAGGCTTCTAGCATTAATCATAGATATATTTTTAGATTGGAAGTCCCTATTCCCTAATCAATCTTTATAGTTCCTTCAGTTTCTTCAAAATGATCCATGGGTTGATTGCTATTATTATTTATTTAGCATTTTATTCCTTTTAACTTTTTTATTTTCCTTTAGATCTTGGTGGGTTGGGTTCAACAATAAATATCCTTGTATTAAATTCATTCTTCTATCTTTAGTGGTAGTTTTTTTCTATTTGGATATCCTTAAGTAATTTATTTAGCTTCTTAATTAATATATATATATATATTTTTGCAAAAAAGGAGAATTGCATATTTTTTAAAAATCAATATTTTCATAAATCTCTTACATTGATGACACTTATTATAAATTAAATTCACCATTAGCAAGAGGAAATGGTGGACTATCTAGTTTTAAGATTTCCACCCTAGTATCCATTATGTAGTTAGTTTATACATTTAGGGTAAAGTGGTAGAAAAGAGTAAGTACAACCTAAAGATCTATATCTAGTAGTAACCCATATATAGCTTAACCATGAATAGTAATCTTCCATAACACATATATGTATTATACCCATTTCACTCCTTATATATATATATATATATATATATTACATGGGTAACTCTTAGTCTCTACTTTATATTCTAGTCCTTTCTCTATTCCTCTATTCTCCTTTATATCTCTATTATGTTATTTATTCCATACATATATCACTCCATAGTCTCTTATAGATATGTCACCCTTATAGGGAACCCTTTAACCTATGTGTTGGAATATGTGCCTCAATCCTTACTGACATGGAACTCCTGAAGGGAAAAGTCACTATGACATTGTTCATCTCTAGGCGACTAATTGTTCTAATTCTACTTGATAGGTTCATGTCACCAAGACAATGTTGATGTCTTGCCAAAAATTACTATCACTGTGACTCTCTGTGTTCGACATGACCTTTTATCGATCAGTAGAACTCTAGGCGACAATTGATCTTATCGAGCTAACGCTAGGGCTTCAGTGAGATGTCCCAACGAGTATGTAAGTCTCGCCAACGGGAGTATTCTTTTGGTCCATTTGCGGTGACAAAAGACTTCATTGAGAAGTCTTGGCGACTTGAATAAGTCATGCCGACAGTCATCGGTGTAGCTCTCGGCGTCCGATGAAATGTCTTGGCAAAGTAAAATGTCTTGCTGACTCAGAAAGACATGGGTGCTCGGCATGTGGTCTTGGCGAAAGACATAAGTCTTTCCGATTGGTGAATGCAGTGCTCAGGGTGACTTAGGACCTTGGTATAAGGTCTTGGCGAAGATGATAAGTCTCACCAACTCTTCGATGCTTCGGTGTGATATGTTCAGCCGGTGTAAGGTCTTAGCGAAAGACTTAAGTCTTGCCAACTCGGTAAGACTTGGATGAGCTCGGTATGAAGTCTCGATGAAAGATGAATGTCTTGCCGACTATCAGATGCTTCGATGAAACTTACAGAGACCCAGGGAAACATTTTGGCAAATGGAAAGTCTTGCCAATAGCAAAGTGGAAGTCGCTGTGACTTGTGAGCAATGGTATGTGTCTAGCCGATGAGAAATCTCTTGCTGATAGGGATGCTTTGGATGTCGATGGTTTCGGTATGACTCATGGCATTCATTGAAACCTCTTACCGACTGTTGGAAACTTAAGCTGATTACTTTGTGGCATCGGGGAGACACTATTAGTGTCTCACCGATATGCCAACAAAGTTTCATCACCTTTGACCGTGTGACCATCCTATGTGGCATCCTGCTGGACCAATCAGAGGAAGCGGATTTCAAATGGATGACGGTTAGATTTTTGCATCAGTTGCAACGCTGGAGAAAAATTGCATACAAGGAAAAATCTGAAAAAGCATGGAAAATTTCTATGATGAGGCAATGGCGGACAAGGATGCACAGAAGGTAAAAATTAGAATATGATAAGATAAAAGAAGATCAATTCTGAGTTTTGGTTTGAGTTGAATTGTTAAGAGGATTTTCTATAACTGAATGAACAGTGAATGAAACTACTGAGAACTAATACCAGAGAGCTGTAACTCTGATTGTATGTAATTGTTGTTACTGAAATACAAAGAGTTTTAGTTTGGTGTGGTGGTTTTTTTCCCGAAAGGGTTTCCCATGTAAATCTATTGTTCATTATCTTTTGAGTATCTTCTCTGTTTCTGCAAATCTTTCATGTGTCTTAATTGGATTGTAATTAGAAAAATTAAAAGTACTATATGCATTCTCCCTTGTGGTTTTGACGTTAGGAAAGTTGCTTCCGCACCGTTACTTTCCTTACAAGTGGTATCAGAGCCTAGCCAGTTGTGTTATCCTTGTGAGAGGGTTGGGTTTTTTGTGTCAATTCTTTTTCAGTGGGAGTTTGGTAGAGGTCTGATAGTTTAATTACAAATTAAGATGGAAAACACATCTAGAAGGGTGGATATAGAGAAATTCAATGGTAGCAATTTTGAGCTGTGAAAACTCAAAATGGAAGATCTATTAGTAGACCGAGATCTTTGGACTGCTGTGTCTGGAACAATGCCTCAAGGCATGAAGCAAGAGGATTGGGACCTTGCAGATAGAAAGTATAAGGGGTTGATAAGGCTCTGTTTGGTAGACTCTGTTCTTCTGAATGTGCATGAAGAAAAGACTGTATCGTCCTTGTGGAAAAGACTAGCATCCATTTATCAGGGCAAGTCCCTGGTGAACAAGTTGTTCTTGAGGAAGAAGCTGTACTCTTTGAGAATGCAAGAGGGAGGATTTGTTGCTGATCACTTAAATGCTTTCAACATGTTGATTGCTCAGTTAACATCTATTGGTGTGAAGATTGAAGATGAAGATCGCTGCATGTTGCTGCTATGTTCTTTGCCAGATTCATGGGATCATCTGGTGATGGCTATTGGGAGTACGACATCCACTTTCAAGATGGAAGATGTTGTTGCTTCTTTGTTGTCAGAAGAGATGAGAAGAAAATATTCTGGAATGACAAAGGAGGCTCTGGCTATCAGAGGCAGATCGAAGGAGAAAGGCAAGAAGAAGGACAAGAAATCCAGATCAAAATTAGAAGGGAGATCAAAGTCTCCTGGAAAGAAGTCCAAGGTGAAGTGCTAGAATTGTGGGCAACCCACTCATGTCCGAAAGGATTGCAAGGAGGAGAAAAAGAAGAAGAACTCTTCTAGAAATGATTCTTCTTAGAGTGATGCAGACACCTTCATTGCAGCTTTGGCTACACGGGCATCTGATGATGTCTGGCTAATTGATTCTGGAGCATCTTTCCATATGACATCTCATAGAGATTGGTTCACAAAGTATGAAGAATACAATGGTTCACAAAGTATGAAGAATACAATGGTGGAAAGGTGTACTTGGCAAGTGATTCATCTTTGGAAATTGTTGGTCGTGGAAGAGTCAGAATTTAATTCCCCAATGGAAGAGTGAAGGGAATCAATGATGTGATGCATATACTAGGTCTAGCTTGAAATTTACTTTTTGTAAGTAAGCTGAATGATATCGGAGTGCATGCCACATTCTTTGGAAATGGCTGCAAGATGACTAGAGGCTCTATGGTGCTAGCTAGAGGTGCTCAAATTGGTACCTTGTACAAGCTCGATGCACAAGCTATTCAATGCAATAGTGTCTCTACGAAGTCACTTAAGGCTTCTCATGGAGATAAGAAGGGAAATGTCCCTGATGGAGTAAACGCCATGGAGGTTAAACTTCTAGCAGAAAAGACTATGCTCTGGCATCATAGGCTTGGCCACATTGGTGAAAAAGGTTTAAAAACCTTGAAAAATAAAAACTTGGTAGAAGGACTTGAAGATTGTAACTTTGAGTTCAAATTTTGTGAACATTGCATATATGGTAAATAGCACCGTGTTTCATTTTATTCCAGTCCTCACAAATCTTCTGGTTTGCTTGATTATATTCATTCTGATGTGTTTGGACTAGTGAATGTTCCTTCTCTTTCTAAATCAAGATACTATGTGTTGTTTATTGATGATTATTCAAGAAGAACATTTGTATATTTTTTGAAAAGTAAATCAGAAGTGTTCAGTTAGCTTAAGGAACTTAAAAACCTTGTTGAAAATCAGACTGGTAGGAAAATGAAATGCTTGAGGACTGACAATGGCAGTGAGTTTTGTTTAGATGCATTTGAAAGGTACTGTACAGATCATGGGATTAAAAGACATAAGACTACACCTTACACTCCATAGAAAAATGGAGTTGCTGAAAGGTTCAACAGGATAGTAATGGAAAGAGCACGAAGTATGTTGAGCAGTGCTAGCTTGGAGGAGAAGTTCTGGGCTGAAGCAGTCTCTACAACATGTTACTTGGTAAACCATTTTCCTAACTTTTCTCTTGTTGAGAAGATGCCTTTGGAAGCATGTTATGGAAAGAAGCCCTCTCTGAGACATATTTGTGTCTTTGGCTGTGAGGCATATGCATATGTGCCATTTGAAAAAAGATCCAAGTTGGAAAACAAAGTTGTAAAGTGTATTTTTCTTGGCTATAGTGCTGGCATAAAAGGATACAAGCTTTGGAACCTTGAGACTGAGAAGGTTTTGTACATCAGAAGCGTTAGCTTTTGTGAGTTGAATCCTTCTACATTGGATTTGCAGTCAGAGAAGAAATCAGAAAATGAAAAAGATGTAGCAGGAATTCCTCTGACACCAGATAAAGAGGAATTAAAAAATCAAAATGTACCTGATACTGAGGAAAGCTCAAGTAGCTCTAAAGGTTCTGAAGATGATGAAGAACTACCTCAGCCTCAGCCTATGAGGAGGTCAACTCGTGAAAGAAAGCAACCTGATAGGTATGGGTTTTCTTTAATAGAGTCTACTTGTGCCTATACTTTAATCTCTAGCACTGATGAACCTAGGACTATGAAAGAGGCATTTAAAATGTATGATTCAAATTCTTGGTTGGAAGCCATGAATGAAGAAATGGCATCATTAGAAATGAATTATACCTAGAGTTTGGTTCCATTGCCTAAAGGCAGAAAACCTGTGGGCTGCAATTGGATATTCAAAAAGAAAATTGGTCTAGATGGCAGTGTAGAAAAATATAAAGCAAGGCTGGTTGCAAAAGGTTATTCCCAGGTAGAGGAAATTGATTATGGAGAAATATTTTCTCCTGTAGCTAAGATGACATCTATTAGATTTCTTTTGTCACTTGCAGCAGCGTATGACTTAGAAATTAAACAGATGGATGTGAAGACAACATTTATTCATGGTGATCTTGAAGAAGAAATTTATATGTCCCAGCCAGAGCACTTTGTGCAAAAAGGTAAGGAAAGACTGGTTTGCAAGTTGAAGAAATCTCTGTATGGTTTAAAACAGTCTCCTAGAATGTGGTACCAGAAATTTGACACTTTTTTCTTGTCATTGGGATTTGTAAGATCAAAATGTGATCATTGTGTATATTACAAAGTTGAAAGTGATCAAGTCCTTATTATTGCTCTCTATGTTGATATGTTGTTCATAGGCAATAGTAAGCTAGTGATTCCTGATCTTAAGTCTCAGTTGTCTGCAAAGTTCGAAATGAAAGATCTTGGTGCAGTAGGGTATATTCTGGGAATGGAAGTAACCAGGGATAGGGAAAATAGAAAACTTTGGCTGAGTTAGAGTAAGTATATCATGACTGTTCTAGAGAGATTTTGCATGACTGATTGCAAGCAGCTAGTTGTCCCAGTTACACAAGGAATGAAGCTATCTGTTGAGGATTGTCCAAAATCTCCTACTGAGATGGAGGACATGACTAGTGTACCTTATGCTAGTGTAGTTGGAAGCCTTATGTATGAAATGGTCTGTACAAGGCTAGACATTGCCCAAGTAGTGGGAGTTCTTAGTCAGTTTATGGCTAATCTTGGAAGGACACATTGGGATGCTATGAAGAGAGTGTTTAGATATCTGAAGGGTACTTTAGACTATGCTCTATGTTACCATGGGAACTTGGTTGAATCACAGAGGACTCTCAGTATTCTAGATTATGAGGATTTTGATTGGGCAGGGAACATTGACAGCAGAAGATCCACCAGTGGATATGTTTTCATGATGAATGGTGGTGCAGTGAGTTGGATGAGCAAGCGACAGGCTGTAGTCACTTTGTCCACTACAGAGGTAGAATACATGGCAGCTACACATGCCTATAAAGAAGAAATCTAGTTAAAACATTTGTGTTCTAACATTGGTTTTGATGCAGGAAAAATTACTATTTACTATGACAGCCAGAGTGCTATATGTTTGGCAAAGAATCCTACTTTCCATGCCAGAACGAAACATATAGATGTACAATATCACTTTGTACGAGATATGGTGGAGGATGGGGAGGTCTCTTTGGAGAAAGTGGATACTTTGGAGAATGTTACAGATGCATTGACGAAGCCTATGAGCACAAAAAAATATAGGTGGTGTGCTAGTTCGATGGGCCTCTTGGCCCATGTATTTCAGTAGTTTGTTTATGCTCTAGAGGTGTCAATAAGATCTTTGTCAAGTGGGAGCTTCTTGGAATATGTGCCTCAATCCTTACTGACATGGAACTCTTGAAGGGCAAAGTCGCTATGACATTGTTCATGTTTGGGTGACTAACTGTTCTAATTCTGCTTGATAAGTTCATGTTGCTAAGACAGTGTTGATGTCTTGCTGAAAATGACTATCGCTATGACTCTCTATGTTCGGCGTGACCTTTTATAGATTGGTAGAACTCTGGGTGACAGTTGATCTTATCAAGCTAATGCTAGGGCTTTGGTGAGATGTCCCAACGACTATGTAAGTCTCACCGACGGGAGTATTCTTTTGGTCCATTCGTGGTGACAAAAGACTTCATTAAGAAGTCTTGGCGACTTGAATAAGTCACGTCAACAGTCATCGGTGTAGCTCTCGGTGCCTAGTGAAACGTCTTGGCGAAGTCAAATGTCTTGCCGACTCGGCAAGACATGGGCACTCAGCATGTGGTATCGGTAAAAGACATAAGTCTTTCCGACTGGTGAATGCAGCACTCGGGGTGACTTAAGACCTCAGTATAAGGTCTTGGCGAAGACGATAAGTCTCACCAACTCTTCGATGCTTTAGTGTGACATGTTCGGCCGGTGTAAGGTCTTAGCGAAAGACTTAAGTCTTGCCGACTCAGTAAGAATTGGATGAGCTTGGTATGAAGTCTCGGGAAAAGACGAATGTCTTGCCGACTGTCAGATGCTTCGGTGAAACTTGCAGAGACCCAGCGAAACATCTTGGCAAATGGAAAGTCTTGCCGATAGCAAAGTGGAAGTCGCTGTGACTTGTGAGCAGTGGTATGTGTCTAGCCAATGAGAAATCTCTTGCTGATAGGGATGCTTTGGATGTCGATGGTTTCAGTATGACTCATGGCATTCATTGAAACCTCTTGCCGACTGTTGGAAACTTAAGTCGATTAGTTTGTGGCATCGAGGAGACACTGTTAGTGTCTCACCGATATGCCAACAAAGTTTGATTGGATTTGACCATGTAACCATCCTATGTGGCATCCCGCTGGACCAATCAGAGGAAGCGGATTTCAAATGAATGACGGTTGGATTTTTGCATCAGTTGCAACACTGGAGAAAAACTGCATGCAAGGAAAAATCTGAAAAAGCATGGAAACTTTCTATGATGAGGCAATGGCAGACAAGGATGCACAGAAGGTAAAAATCAGAATATGATAAGATAAAAGAAGATCGATTCTAAGTTCTAATTTGAGTCGAATTTTTGAGAGGTTTTTCTGTAACTGAATGAATAGTGAATGAAACTACTGAGAACTAATACCAGAGAGCTATAACTCTGATTGTATGTAATTTTTGTTACTATAATACAAAGAGTTTTAGTTTGGTGTGGTGGGTTTTTTCCCGAAAGGGTTTCCCACATTAATCTATTGTTCATTGTCTTTTGAGTATCTTCTATGTTTCTGCAAATCTTTCATGTGTGTCTTAATTCGATTGTAATTAGAAAAATTAAAAGTACTATATGCATTCTCCCCTGTGGTTTTGACGTTAGGAAAGTTGCTTCCACACCGTTGCTTTCCTTACTCTATGTCCCTTGTTAGTCTAATGCTCCACACATACTTTATGGTGGGTTACAAAAGGTTCTACTTTGTTCCCTATACCATGCCAACAACATTCTCCCTTTCAAAATTATCTCTTATCCCCAAGACATGTTGATTAGTTACCCAAGAGAATATGCTTTAGATGACCTTCATCTATAACATTGTTGTATCCCACTATTGTTTTTCTTATTATAGCAATTTATGTAACCTTGTGTGCTAATAAAAGTGGCTTCTGCTTCCACAATATTTTAAGGGATTTGAATTTTCTAGGCTGCACTCTTGGCTTGTTCAAGCACTCTACATAAGTTGGTGATTTTGATGCTAAGTATTTCTCAGAGTTATTTTACTTGTATTTTTATGATATCCATGTAGTCTTGAACCCTTATAATGTGACAACTTGTAAAATTTGGCCTTCTAACTATGCTATATTTTGGTAGAGAATATTTTCCTCTGCTATACTACTTTCCACATTATTCAATTCCTTTTCTAAATATGAGTGGGATACCAATCATATTTTTGTATCCTTTTTTGTCTTCTTTTTAAATACCTCTTATTAAGCCTCTTACTGTATTTTATCCTTTTGCACCTTAAGATCTAATTGGATGTCATTCACTAGCTTCTTGAGTTGTTGCAATAGTGGAAGGGAAGTGTCTCTTTGCATTTGTGGAAAAGAGCTCTGCAATGTATGACCTACTTCTTTCAATTACTTAGCATTATCCATGTATGTTGTTATAGTATCTCAGCTCCCTAGTTGTAGCATGAAATATATATCCCAATTCTATCATTTTTAGTTGGGATATGCCTACCAAATTGATCTATGTGCCCATCACTAGTAGTTTTATGAGATAAGGAGTGTGTGCTAGCTATAGATTATTTTTCTATTCCAAAATATCCTTGATGAACTAGATTAGTGACACCAATGTAGTTGTCTCCTCCACCTCTTGATCTTGTTCCTCTTTCTCATATGTTTTTGTTGGGATTCGTGTGGTGGATGGTATGGCTAGTTTCTTTTCCATTTCTTCTACAAGCATGGCTTTCATTACCTTATTTGTTATTACGGTAGTCTCCTCTTGGATCTTCACAGTTCCCTCTTGCTATCCCCCCATTAGAGTGTTTACCCTTTTCATCGTCTATAGTACTAGGGCTTGGGCCTATGTTAGGTGTTTTTTTTATCAATAGTAATATTTGATCCTACCTCTATAATTGATTTTATTGATCTCTTCTTCCTCTTTCAATGCTTTCTCCATTTTTTGCCACATTATTGCAATGATGGGTTGAGGAATGTCTTTGATCAATTATTCCAATATTTTGTAAAACTTTCTTATATACATTGTTAGACTCTATACGATTTTATCCTTATTCTCTTTATCTGAATCATCATACATAGTCAATACGTGAGGGAGCATATCATGGTATATATGATGGCATTGGTAGTCAACATCTCATCTATTAAAGATTGTGGTTTCTCTAGTGTTTTTGGTTGTTGGATTTCCGCTAGATGTGTGCTCTCATTTTCCTATTTTATGGAGGTTTTTGAACTCCTACATCTTCTTCTTCCTTGTCCTCTACTTTGAAAGCGATAATCTTCCCTTTCACTACTTTTTTAGGCCTTTATTTATGGTCTTTCTTCTCCACACTCATTTGAATAAGTGTCTCTAATATATCTTGCATGTCCAATGTTGTCACTATTTGAGAAAATATGTTATCCTCAGATTGGGTGCTAGAATCTCCACGTAGCCTTCTAAACCTTATTGTTGTTGATCCAGGTGGATACTTGTTATCAAAAATTGAAGTGTTACACATGCTCCATATTTCACCACCATGTCAAATATCTCTTCAAGAGCTTTTCAACGCATTTTGAATGGACCAAATCCAAGTTCGTACGTGAAAGTTATGGTCGATCAAAGTTGAGGGTTGACCATGATGATGTGGCAAGAATGATGACATGGCAAGAATGATGATGTGGGAAAAAATGATGACATGAATATTTAAATAGAATTTAAAAGCTGAATTCCCTTATATTTAAATTATTAAACCTTTTAAGTTTTAAAAGCCCATACTACGAGATTTTTAAGGGGATTTATAAAGATTTTTAAAGATTCTTTAAGATTTTTAAGGATCTTAAAATATTTTGAGGATTTTAAAAGATTTTAAGGGATTTAAATGATATTTTTAAGGGGCTTAGAATATCAAAAAGATTTTCATAAAAGATATTTTAAAATTAAAATTAAAGTTAACCTCCAAACTTAAAACAAATTTAATCGCTTATGATTTTCATAAAAGATATTTTAAAATTAAAATTAAAGTTAACCTCCAAACTTAAAACAAATTTAATCGCTTATGATTTTCATAGCCTGAAATTATGAGGGCCATGAATATACGGGAGAGTTTGGTTTTATTATAGTTGTTAAAACTAACATTAAAACTAATCAACCTCTAAATTTTATGGATTTCCTACGAGAAAAGAAAAAAAAAGAAACAATATGGAACCCGAATGGAAGAATTTGTTTTTTTAAGGGGGTAATGGTTGATATTATTGTTTTATTTGTAAAAATAAGGGAAATTTGTTGTAAGGGGGTTATTTTATTAAATATGGTGGTTTAACCCCATATGGGAAAATTATGTATAAAAAGGGGGGAGTTTAGGACTTGGGATAACCAAGTGGTGACTTAGAGGTGGTGAGTTTTGGAGAGAATTTTCTTGGAGAGTTTGTGTTCAACTCTATGCTTCAAAGAAGTGTTATTCTTCCGCACTTGAAGGAGAGGAACTTTGTAACTCTTGTAAGCCAAGAGACTCGACATAGTTATTCAGTTGAAGCCTTGTAATGTTTATTGGAGCATAATCAAGGATCAATGAGGGTGTGCGCAAGAAGTTGAGTCCACTTTTTGGCCAAAAAGTGGAAGTGTTTTTCCCGATTTTCAGAATTTGACACATTTGACAAAAAATTTGAAGCACTTAGAGATGAAATCTTTAAAAAAGTCACTAATCATAAAACATAGTGCTCAAAGTCTAGTTTCCAAATATGTAATTTATTTCAATACCCAGATTGTACAAATTGAGTTTTAATAGGCATTTCTAAAAACCATTGTTTAAAAGTCAATTTTTTTACCATACCATGCACGTGTACAACATCCATATTTTGACTTAAATTATCATATTTTTCTAAATCGTTTTGGGAAAAGTTTTGTGACTCACTGAAGCTTGTTCTTGATATTTTTTTGTAATTTTTTATTGAATTTTTTTTTTGTTAAATTTTTATTAGGCACATTTGTCGTTTTGAAAAATCGTCGTGTACGACATGCATAAGATGACCTAAACTTGTCATTTTTTGATTTTTTTTTTTAAATTGAAAAGAATTGTCTGAAGTTTGTTCTCGTGCAATCTGTTTGTCAAAATGTTATGTTGATCAAAAGTATTAAAATAGTAAAAAAACCTGATATTTAAAGTTTATGGACCAATTTTATTAGAAATTAATTGAAAAATAGAAAAAATAATCCAATTGAAAAAAAAATTACATATTTAGAATCTACGTTGTTTCATCTAAAATTGGTTTTAATTTCCTCAGAAAATTTTGCAAAAAAGGTCGTCAGCCATATGTCCAAAGTCAGTATTTTTCTTTGACATTGTTACGACCTTCAACTTGCAGGTCAAAATAGGTTGAAGGCCTAGGTTCGGATTTCCAATGCTTTTTCCGAACCAAAAACCTAGGCAAAAACCTGACCACAAAGCAAAAAAAAATTCAAATTTTAAAAAATAGGATCTCGATAATAAAACGGGATTTCATTTATTAATAAACGAGATCTTGTCTTATAATTGAGATCCCATTCCCTATTCTATAATATTCGGACCATTGTAAAGGAAACCGGATCTCATTTCATAAATGGGATCCCATTTCCCAGCCAACGGTCCCCACATTCAATGCCGAAGAATGAGATCTCGATTATAGAATGGGATCCCGCTTCTTATAAATGGGATCCCATTTTTTATAAGTGGGATCCCATTTCTTTTATTTAAATATACTGCAAAAAATTACTGTGAAGTCTGCAACTTCACATGTATGGCCGAGAGCAGTAAAAGTAAATTATTTTTCATAAGCTATTGTATTTACAGGTGGTGAACTTGATTTTTAGTTGATTTTATCAAACAGGGCATCATCTACACCATTTTTGAAGTGGAATTGTGTTATTTTTGTGCTTGTTTGGAGAAGCAAAATGTTTTCAATTTGCAATATGGATTGAATTTTTTGAATGAGGCATGAAGAAAACAATTTTTAAAGTGGAATTGTGGTAGTTTTCTACTTGTTTTGAGGAACACAAGAGGAAGAATTTTGTCCTAATAGGTATTCAACTTCCAATTCGGATTGAATATTTTGAAGTATTTCACTATTAACATTCATTTGTGCTTGAGAATTTTATAATTATGGGAGATAAAGCTCGTAATAAGAGAAGGAAGACATTGAATCCTCAAGAAGTTGAAGCAAATAGAGAAAAAGAGAGACAAAGACAAAGAGAAAGAAGAATGAGAATGAAATCAATGAATGATGGTGGAGCAACCAATTCAACAACTATTGAAGATGAAAACATTGAGGATACCATGGTTGTAGATGAAGCTAATTTTCATGGAGTCAATTTGGAGAAGAATATGATTATACAAACAAGTCCTACTATGTCTTAAAATCCCTCTTTGAATGCTATGGAGAATGTTTCAATATGCACAAATCTAGGTACATCTTCAAATCTACATGTTAGTGAAATGGTAAATTTGTATGTAGAAGTTTTACAAGATGTTGGACTTAATGATGTTAACATTGACTATATTCAAAGAGATGAAACTTTTATAGAATTTGTTGAAAAAAAAAAAGAAAAATATTTTGTTGCAAATGAAAATCAAAATGATCATTTTCTTGAAAATGAAAACAAAACCTGTATTTTTTATGAAAATGAAAATGAAAACCGTTTTGTTGATAAAAATGAAGATGGAAATGTAAATGAAGATGAAAATGTAAATGAAAATGAAGATGAAGATGAAGATGAAAATGAAGATGAAAATCTAGAATGTGATGTTGAATTTAATGAAAATACTTTTCAAAAAATTGGAAGTGGTGTTTTCGATAATCTTCCTGGTCAAATTTCTTGGAGGAAAATAAGAACACATGCGAATAGAATATACACCAAATTCTTTTATTGTAAAAAAATTGCATTTCAATGTCAACTAATGATGCAATTGATGAGAATGCAAAAAATGAGGAAAGTAATGAAAAGGTTAGGCTTTTATGTTAAACCAAAAATAAAAGATCAATCATTAAAACATGTTATGTCTACTGTTGCTAGTGCTATTCAATCGATTGGGAAAAATAGTCGATCTAAAGATAAAAACGCAGCAAGAAGAGCTATAACTACTGCTATAGTTAATAAATAAACTTTGAATAAAGAATGGTAAGCAATATTAGTGAAGTTTTAAAAATACATCCTAAAACATTACTAAGAGGGGAAAAAAGAAGAGAAATTATAGAAAATGATCCTATCAATCAATGTTGGAGTTTCAATGGATGACTACTGAGGTCTGATATAAAATTGAATGTTGAAATTAAATCTTTGATCGAAAAATACTCACATGATAATACTAGTGTTTCATATAATGCTAGAGATGTTTTAAAATTAAGGGTGGGGTCCAAAGTTCGTGATCCTCACCCAAAACACCTATTAGATACAACACAAACTGAATTTTATAGAAAATTTTGTAGTGATTCAGTGTTACCTGGTAATATTAAAATAAGTCAAAGGTCTTTTGAAAAATGTAAACCCTGGTATGTAAAAATTAATAAGCAATGAATATCTTATTTTTGTAAAATACATGTTCAATTTCGTAATTTTTATGATGTTTTTTGATATATACGTTGTACCTTGCATACCAACATGATTATACATGATTGTGGTATTGATATGCCACTTGAAGCAATAAGAGAGTTTATTTCAGGTTTGTTTTGTGAAAAATCCAATCATAAATTATTTTATTTAAGTTATTGTATTTCTGGACAATGCATTAACTGTGGAAATCTTTCATTTTTAAGAATTTGTTTGCATGAAAGTGTTGATCATGATTTTGGACAACAATTAGTAGATGTCAAAAGACTTAGGAATGTTCACTATTCTTTAAAAGATGGAAAAATAGGAAAGCATTGTGATTTAGTTACAGAAAAAGTTAGTGTGCATGCATTTATGAGTGAATTTATGAATAAAATTGTACCAAAATATGTCATGCACTCTAAACATGCTCGATGGCTTGATGTCCAATTTCGTGCATGTAGAAACACATTTCCAATTGGTAATATACTTTCAGTGGTTGATTTTGCAGAGAATTATACTCTCGCTCTGTAAGAGGAAATTCAATCTCAATATTATAATTCAATGCAAGTAGCTATGTTTGTCAATATTGTTTATAGACATGCAGATGATAGCACTGAGGATGATAGAAAAGTTTTGAGGGAGTATCATTTTTATTTGAGTGACAATCGGTTACACTCGTCAGAGTTTGTTCAATATTGTTTTAGTATATTTTATAGAAATTTAAGAGAAAGAGGAATCCATATGAAAGAAAACCTCATATTGTCAGATAATTGTACAGGGTAGTTCAAAAATGCTAGAATGTTCTATTGGTTAAGTAGGTTCACAAGGGAACTTAATGTCCAACATGTATGGAGTTTTTTGAAGCTAGGCATTGTTGATGTGTTTTTTATGCACTTCTCAACACAGGC
Organism: Sequoia sempervirens; assembly: GCA_007258455.2. Taxonomy (NCBI): domain Eukaryota; kingdom Viridiplantae; phylum Streptophyta; class Pinopsida; order Cupressales; family Cupressaceae; genus Sequoia; species Sequoia sempervirens. Next base: position 119,436,283 of record VDFB02193867.1, read on the forward strand.
AACACATAGGTGCACTACCTCTCTTGAAAGACAATCTTCCACAATCAGATTGCAAAACACTATCCCAAGGTCTCTCAGATGTCAGGTCATGACAATGCATAGATACCTCAGTAGTTTGATGTGATTTGCTGGAATCAGAAGGCGGTCTTACGGATGGGTTATAAAGCATGGAAGTTGGATCTTGAAATGGAGTTCTTGAGATGGAAAGTTGTTATGCATTGGTTGTAGGTTCAAACAGCAGTCTTGGACTCCATTTTGTTGTTGGATTTGGCTTTACAATGTGCAATGAACCTTAGCATAGGTCAGTCATTAAAAAAAAAGGAAAAGAAGGCAAGGAAGAGGGAAAGTTCCTAAGTCTGCAACTAACTGTGAATAGTGACAATGGAGTTCCTGCATCAGACAACTTCTCAAAACAATATCCCACTTAACCAGGGATTTCACAGTATCATAGAAATTGTGCTATATTCTAAGGTCTGCAGATATTTCATCCTTCATTCACCATGTACATGCATGAATCAAAGATAAATGTTTCAGAGCAACTTTGAAATAAAGTCTAGGCTAACTTTGCACAGCTATCTACCATCAACAAATAGCAAAAAGTATGGACAAAGAAATCATCAACATGGCAGGAATTTTCATAATCACAGAACAACATTCCTAAAATCTATCCAAAGAAAGAAGATAGCTAACTAAAACTGCAATAAAACCTAAGTCAAACATCTAACATTGGAGATTGAATCAAGCAACATGAGAGAAACTAAGGAAATACACCAAGTCAATGCCTTTTCTTTATAAATTTTTGCAGCATGTTTTTACAACAACTCAACTCTCACTTTGCAAATGAGAGGGGAACCCTATTTATAGTGCCCAAAAGATTCAATGAATGGCCAAGATTAACTCTTATTGTGTGGCCAAGATTCATTACAAAATAGGGTTTCACCTACCCACCAATATCTAGCAATTTAAAATTACATTTTGTTTTTACCCTATTTCGTCCTCTTGCTAATGGCACTGTAGCTCTTTTGTCATTTAGTGGATTGTTGTTTTTACTGTAGCTACTCTTCAGAAAGTTCTTCATCTTTAGCCGGGATGTCCTCTTCCTCCTTGGAAGCTGTGTATTCGATGAACTTGAGGACGAATGCCTAGAGTTTATCTATTTCGATGATTTCACATCGCAGCACCTGGTAGCTCCACTCCTTTGCATTATCCTCCAGCCTTTTCCAATCTTCATCATACTTTGAGCCTTGGTCTCTGAACAGTTCTGATTGATCGAAGGCGCGGGAAACAAAACTCAAGAATTTTGTTGTGATTTCTCCAGCCATCCCATCCTTCATCTTCTCCTGGAAGTAGGGTTTTATCTTTTCCGGATCCATTTGCATAGTGGGCATATCATAGTCTGTCATCAGCTTAAGGTATCGGGCACATTCTGCCTGGATTTCTTTGATCCATTCAATGTCCAGATCCACCTTGCTCATGATTTGCTCCAACCTCTCCTTCCGGTTGTCAAAGTCTTGGCGCCACACATCCATTAGCCAGTGATCTTCTTTCTTAAATGTGAGCTTCTTCTCCCACGTGGCTTTAGGCAATTGAAGGATAGCCTCGATCCTTGGGAAGGTGGAGTCGTAGGCTATGGGGAAATCGATGCAGAGTTTCTTTGTGCTCTCCAGAGATTGCATTAGGTCCAAGAACTTGTTAGCTATTCACACAGCCCGGCTAATTCCCATGTTTCCGATGTATGAGACTTGTCGGAACTAGTCCTCTGTGGTCTTCTCCAAGTTCTTTCTCCTTTCCATTTTATCGATTTTCCCCTTGGAAAGCAGTTGAGGTGCGGCCATGGATGTGGTAGGCAGGTCGTCTACCGAAGACCATTGCTATATGTAATCTGTTAATGTTGCGACCTGCACCTTGAGCTCATCCTTCAAGATTTTATCCTGCTTTATCAGATGCACCACTGTAGCCACCGACTACTCAAGGTGCTTGACCTTCTGCTCTCTAGTGGCGGTTCCCAAGTTGATGGTGGAGATGTTATAACTTACCCCAGCTTGGCCAATCGTGGGTGTTGCAATTTGTGCCGCTCGAGAGCCGAAAGCATCAATTGTTACTCTCGATCGAACCTTGGGCTTCTTCTCCTTCTTCGTCGTGATTTGGGCTCGAGCCAAAATGGCCTCCAACCTCGCCCTTGGGTCCTTCAGCACAGGGGTTTTTCTTTCAAGCTGCTTCTCCAACCACTCGGGCATAGCAAATTTCCCTTTGGGTGAATTGTGGTCACCTTCGCCTTTCTCAGTCAATGCCAAGATTTTCGCTCCCTTTTCTTTTTTGGATTCTCCTTTCTCTTTGGCAGCATCCTCCTCCTCTTCATTGGAGTCATGGACAAATACGAGGCATTTGATAGGAAGCCCAGTGGGTGGTTGTTGAATGGGACTTTCTCTTCTTGTTGTTTCTCCTTCCTTCTTTTCCTTAGTACCCTTAGCCTCGGGGCTTCTGATGACACGTGTTTCAACCTCAGTCAAATCCTTTTGCTGCTGTTCTTCCGGTGGCTACCCTTCTTCATCATGGGGTGACCCTTCTGCCTCTACCCCAATTTCATTCAGCTGTTGTGCCATTTCCTCCTCAAGGTCATCATCAAAGGTTTGAATGATTTCCTTAGCACCCGAGCCACCTTCCTCGTCCCCACTCATGGAAGAGCCTGTTTCTTCATCCTCATAAACCACCCTGTCGATGGTTCGGTGTTCGTACTCCTAGTGCTCATGGTACTCATTGGCCTCCTCCTCAACAGGCTTCGAGGCCTCCCACTCCCGTTCCTCCAACTCCTTTGAGATTAGCATTGTGGCCTCCATAGCTGGTGGCCTAGTCAGTGGTTGTGAAGGTTGAGCAGTTGCAAGGACTTGCGCAAGGGCTGCTTGGAGAGTTGGATCCATTAAGATCTAGGAGAGCTTAGGGGGGAGGTTCTGCAGGTGTCTTGTAAGAGCCTCAGGCATAGTGGCAATGGGAGCAAGTATGGTTACTGTTGCCAGAGGAAGTGATGTGATTGGTGACATAGCAGTAGATGAAAGGGGAGAATTCATGGCAGAATAGGAGTCAATAACTATTATAGACTCGACCGGAGGCGAAGGGGCAAGATGGATAGAAATGTCCACTGCTGGTAGAGATGCAACGACCATAGCTAGGGAGGTTGGTGGTGTAATAGGAGGGGCAAAGAGAGCCAAGGGAGGTTGCAATTGACCCGCACCCTCTGCTTCTTTCTCTTGGGTTGAAAGTTGCTTTGCAGTGCCCCCTGCCTGTTTGAGCCTTTTGGGAGGTGAGCCTCCTGCTTCTTTCTTTGCATAGGCCTTGGGGTTAGGGGACTGCTTAGTTTCTGTCCCTTTTCTTTTCTTGGACCTAGTGACCGGAGGAGACTTGGAGGTCCCGCTAGTTGAAGTGGTGGCAGCAACATCTTCTGTGGCACTCGGCTCGCTTTTGAGCCCTTCATAAGTCAAGATCACTCCCTATTGCTTTAAATGAACCACCTCCCTGTCGATCCACTCCTTGGTACGAGTTAAGATTGGCTGGGTTATGGTATCTATGTCATCGACCTCCTATTCATCCCAATCAATTGATGTGATTGGTAGATTGGCGACTGCGAGGTACCTCAGATGCATGATAGTGGGCTTGTCCTCTTCGACTTGGTCCGGTACGGGAAATGGCTGCACCCTTCTTATGAACTGCACTGTCATTCGCATGTAGTGCCTTGCGTGCACTTCCTTGTCATCCTGGAAATCGGCCCAAAAATCTTCAATATGATGGAGATGGGCATACGCTGGCCCCAACGCTCTCTTGATGTGGCCATGTGGGTCCATCCGTGGGCAAGCAGTGTGTAGGTAAAAGTGGTAATCCTTCAGCTATTTCTTGGAGTTACCAGCACACTAGGAAGTCTGTAATCGGTACATGCCCTAGCTAGGGGTCATGTGATAGGAGATCCCTGCTATATGCTTGCTGCTAAAGATTGTCTGCAGGTGTTGGAGTTTCCAAGAAAGCTCCAGGAGGATGATTCGATCATTGGGATATCAGGGCAATCTATTTGGCCTTTCAGTAAAGCCCTAGGCACAGATGTACGTGAACTTCAGATATTAGATGTAGAGAAAGGCATACTGCTTCAAAAGCGCTCTGGCATTGTGGGAGAGCCTCCTCTGGAAGTCTCCAGCAATCAACCTGATAATGTGGCCAATGAAGGCATCGTTTACTCTGTAGTAATCCCTTTTGAAGTTTTGGTACTAGAGTTGCTGATATTTATCAAAGGCTTTGAGTCCTCACTTCTGCCCCTGATCGGGTGCCATAAACAACCCGTTGTACTACCTCTGATCCGCCAAGGAATAGACAAGGTAGGACGTCATATAGAATTTGGAGCTCTTCTTTACGTTGACAAACTGCTCATGCAAGCAGTTGCTTATGATTCCTCCCCAGTAGAACGAAACCTTTGTGGTGACGTCCTCGTTTCCATGCAGGATTTTCTCAATATAGTATGCCATCCATTCTTGAAAGTATGCGGTCATGGGGAGGGCCATAACCCTGCTCAACATGGTTACCAGGTCGTGGTAATCCTCGTGGAAATCACTGCGGAAGAGTTCTTGAGGAACTTTCGCAGCGCTACCCCATCTTTCCTTAAGCCAATGTAGATTTATTGACTTTTTACAGCCACCCGAATTATTATCCCACATTACCTGGCATTCTTCTAAGGTAGGGACCTCCATTTGTTGGAATGTGGGAATATGGAAGGTCTTTGTGATCCCTTTAGGTGACATGTCAGCAAGGATGTTTCCCTCTTTATCAAAAATTATTCTTGTGTCGGCCTGATATGCTTCCCGATAAGCCATGAACAATTCGGGCTCCACAAGGGATGGAGGGAATCCAACAGCCTTAGCTATTCCACTCTGTCTTATTAATCTTCCATTCTTTGTTGTTGGATTCACCTTGACCCTTTGTGTGAATTCATCAATATCCACCTGGCCAATATTGGTGTTTGTGATCTCCTTCTAGTCTCTGGTGACTTTTGAGTGGAGCGGCTCACCCTGGAATTGGTACTTCATCTGGTCTTTATCTTCCTTCCCCCGAGGGGTTCTTCCTGACTTCTTACCCTTGTCTTTTTTGCCAAATGCCCCTGAAGGTCCTGCACCTGGTTCCATATATTATGCAAGTAAGGGCAAAGTTAGCACAATGGGTCACAAAAGCATTCATGTTAGTCAACATCTTAAAAACAATATTGATCTTTTGATTAAGGGCATTTAGACAATTCAGGCCCGGAGGGCTGGACTTCCCTGGCAGGAATGCCGTTTGGAAGGGAAAACATAGCAGAAAGCTCTCAGGCACTCCCTTCACTCAAATTTTAGTATTTCAAGAGGTTCATGATGAGGAGGACCGAAATTCAGCATGTGGTTCGAAGTTAGATTCCAGATTTGGGCTCGTTTGGACCGATTTAGGAGAGTTCGGAAGTCCTGGGCTGGAGAGCTGTCGGGAGATAGCAGTCTGGAGCGGCAGACAGTAGACGGAAACTCAGAGACGGAACTCTGGGGTCCAGGGCCCGGAGGAAAAAAGGGCAGCCTGCAGTATGTCATTTTACTTTTGAGCACTCGGGCCGGCAGCATCGGGAAGGCGCTCGAACATCGCCGTTTGGGACGACAAACATCTCACGGAAGTCCGGGGGGAAGTCCGACAGTAAGAGCATGGCGGTAAGGTTTTCATTTTGAGTTGGGCGGCAATCGGCAGGGCGGAGCCCGGAGATCAGGACGTTGGGCGGGATTTTCTGTTAGTAATAGCAGTCGAGGAAAGGAATCCCAGGCCACGGAGCCCAGAGATCGGAAGGATGTGGCAAAATCACCGAGGACAAGATGTGTCGTTTTGAGGTTCTGGCGATGGACTTCCAGGAATGGAAGTCTGGGGATCGGGACGCCGCAGGGAGTTCGCCGTGAAGGTTGATGAATCGTGGGTGGAACCCCGAAATCGGAACTCCGGGGTCTAGGGCCCGAGAATCTGAAGGGCACCGGTTTTACCTTTTAGAATATCCTCAGTGAGGAGAAGGTCGAGCTCCAGTAGCTGGGAGGTAGGGGTCAGATTGGAGTTTCGACACGGCGACATTCAGGGTGACTTCTAAATGGGGAAGTCCGACGAGCCCGGCCTGAAATGTGACATTGTCGTCGGCAGGATTATTCAAGGTTTAATTAACGGATGGCGAAGGCGGGTCTTGGGGCCGAGGAGAACGTTTTTCCTCCGCGAAGAACAGCGGCGAGAAGGACAAACTCTAGATTGGCGACGAGGGTTTTCTAAAAGGTTTCTCAATTTTCTAACACGTGGGTTTTGTGTGCAATTTTATGTTTTCCTACTTTATGCCCTCTTAATGATTGTTTTTTTCATTTAAATCCTTAGAAACCATCAAAATAATGCTTGGGAGGGCGAATAGATGGCCTACCTCGAACACATGATGCGGGGAGATGTGGGATCCACCTACGGTCGACGGAATGATGCTGAGGGTCACGATCGCGACATTGTCGAAGATGGTGGGCTCCAAATAGCAGGTTCTCCAATCGCTCTGCAATCCTGTGAGATGATAATGACGGGTCAAAGTGGGTATTTTATACCCCTAACCGCCATTAACTCTCGTATTTAATGCAGGTACGGTGGCAAAAAAGTTGGTGAGTTTAAATTCGGTGACGACGGCGGGAGAACCGGGGCCCGACGGCCGGGGAGGCACGAGACGGTGGCCGCTTGAAGTTTCACTCGGTCAAACAGTGGTGGCGGGAAGCGGGTGGGGGCCCGGAGGGTGGGACGCCGGGCGGGATCCGTCATCATGGACGGCAGAACCATCAAGGAATTTCAGGCTCAGAATTCTGGATGGTCGAGCTCAGAATGCTCGATGGGAGTCAAGGACCATTGTAGATTACGGTCGGTAAAAATGTTGGTGGGACCCAGGGGGCAAGACGCCGTAGGAAGTTTGCCACCATGGGCGGCGAAAGAAGGTCGGAACCCCAGAAGAGGAACTCCGGGGTCCAGGGCCCGGAGGGTGGGATGCCGCTCAAAAAATTTCAACAAGTTTTAGCACACGACGGGTGGGGATTCAGACCTTGAAGTCTGGGAGGACGCAGAGCGGATGCCGCTATGAACGGCAGTCCCAGCAGGGAAACCCAGTGAGGGAATCTTGAACGGCCTGGCCCAGAAGGGCCCGGGGCCGCTGGCATGGTCAAACTACCAGAGGGACTCCGCGAGGCACCGGAACACAGCAAAACCAAAAGGGGGAGGCATGGTCAATTTATGGTGGGACCCTAAAGCAACATTGACCATCGAAGACATCAAAAAGGGAGACATGCAAAATGAGGCAGTAACAAAAATGACTCGACAAGGTGAGAGAAAAGAGGGTCCCCGTTCTGAATGGGGTGTGTGTGCTAAGGGCACAACAAATGGTGACTTCGCTGGAGAACACTCCTGAGCATTCTAAGGATAAATATTCATTCAGGACCCAGAATCTCTGGTTTCGCAGACTAGGAGTGGCTTCCAAAGATGAATCTGAGAGGACGAGATCCTTAATTGGGTCACCTTATAAGACATCTCATAAGTGTGTGTAGTTAGTTCATTCCTTTCCTCGGGGTAGTGACTAGGGTTACTAAGTCAACCAAGCGAGATACATAAATTGTCTAACACCAAAAGTAACTTGGACATTGCTCCGCTGCCAATTAGGCGTCTATAGCCCCGATGGAGTTGTCACTACAATCTCACAGATATTGCTGTACTTCCAGCCGGACATCCATAGCCCTGATAGAGTTACCCGGACACCCATACGGTCATTTATTTTCAGAAGTCCTTGGCTCTTTTTGCTTTCATATTTCACTTCTCTTTTATCATTTAGTTCGACCAGGTAAGCATTGAAGCCTACAATGGGTTTGAGACTGCAGTGGTCACTAGAGCAGACTTCAGATTTTTCACTCACTAGGGCATCATAACAACTGTGGCAGAGTCCCTTAAAAATGATTATTATGTGTTTTGTGCGAGATCCGAGATGTGTGTAAGAAGATCCAGCCAAGGGTCAAGTTCTGAATAGAATTTAAACAAGGAAATCATTCACAGGCAGCTTTCAAAGACTGATAATCGAAAGTGAATGTTTAGCTGAAGAACACAAAGAATGGACAGCAAAGTAAACTGCTTGCCGAGCACGCACAACCACCGCAAAGGGGTGGGAAACAACTTTCAAAACAAAACTGCCGGGAGGGAGAAAATAAACTACCCTAACCTATGTACAAATATTTACAACGACGAGCTCGAATGAGCTCAAGCTTGGAATTAATGCTTTAGGTGCTGCCCACTGACTGGAAACGGGACATTCTCACTAGTTAAGGTCTTTAAGCGGAAGACATTATCTCCCAAAATCTCAGCTATTTGAAAGGGGCCAAGCTAGAGCTTGTCGAATTTGTTGTCCCCCTCTCTTTTCATGGGCCTTGTCCCAATACATGACCAAATCTGCAATCCTAAAGGCCTTGATATTAGCTCGGCGGTCAAACCATCTCTTAACTACACCCTGATGTTTGGCAAAATTTTCTATTGCACAATCTCAGACTTCCTCTAAATGCAAGAGCTCAGCTAACCGAGCTTCCCTATGATCTCCTCCCTCATAACAATTGTTGATGAACTGAAGAGTAGGAATCTTCAGATGGATGGGGAATATAGGTTCTAGGCCATAAATAAGGTGGAACGGGGAATTGCCAAGGGTAGCCTTGTGGCGAGTGCGATCAACCCAAAGGGCGAAACGGAGCTGGGTATGCCAGTCCTTGGGATTCCTATCTAGCAGCTTCTTGATCACAGTAATCAGGTTTTTATTTGTAGACTCGGCAAGGCCATTACCCTCGGGGTAGTAATTAGATAAGAATTTAAGGGCAATCCCATAGTCAAATGCCTAACTAGAAAATTTCAATCAAGCAAACGCAGCTCCATTATCACATACCAAAGCATAAGGACAACTAAAGCAATTCAAAATAAAGCTTTCTAGGAAATTAGTAACTACTTTAATTGTGCATTGCTTATATACTATTGCTTCCGTCCACCTAGTATAGTAATTAGTAGTGGTAAGAATGTACCTATGTCTCGCAGACGATGGAGAGCTTACCGGACCAATGAAGTCGAGACCCCATTGCGCAAATGTCCTTACCTCCAACATAGGCTGCAGTGGGACAACAACATTCTTTTCCCTTGTGGCAGCAGTCTGGCATATGTGACACGAACGAACATGGCAATGGGCATCCTTGAAGACGGTTGGCCAATAATACCCTGCTCTCAATATCTGATGTGTTGTGGAAGAATCAGAACCATGGTCCGTGCCAAATTTTTTGTGGAACTCTTTTAAGACTCGATCTGCTTCTTCCTTGCCAAGGCATCTTAAATAAATGCCTTCATGATTCTTCTTGTAGAGAATGGAACCCTGCAGCATGTAGCCATTGTTTTTCAATCTCAGGGCCCACTTTTGGACTCCTTACAAGTGTGGCAGACACTTATGGTTCAGCAGATAGTAGATGACATTCTGGTACCACTCTCCGAGGGAGACATCCTCAAGCTGGTACTGTTGCATAGTGAGTTCGGGTCTAGCTTCTGTAGCTGTTTCAACAATTGTGCGGGTGAGTGCCTGCCCTCTCACTAGTTTCATCAGTTGGATCTCCATGTCATATTCTTGGAGCAAGGTGACCCATTTAGCTCTTCTTTCACCCAATTCATTTTGCATGAGCAACATTTTTACTGCTGGGTCGGGGACAATGGCAAACACCTTATTGCGTAAGATATAGTGTCTAAATTTCTACACCCCTCTCACGAGAGCATATGCCTACTTTTCAATGTTGTGATATCCTAATTCAGCATCCTTGAGGGGAGCACTCATGAAGGTGATCGGATGCTCATTCCCTTCATCGTCCTTCTGGATCAACATGCTTGCACATGAATGCTCTGAAGAAAATGAGTAGATGTAGAAAGGCTTCAGATAATCTGGGCTAACTAACACAGGCGCCTCAGCGATGGCCCATTTGATTTCTTCAAAGGATTGTTTGGCATCGGGCGTCCATTCAATTTTTGCGTCTTGTTTGAGCATAACATTGAGAGGTTTAACAATCTCCGTGAAGCCTGTAATGAATTTCCGGACGAAGTTGATCTTTCCAAAGAAATATTTTAATTCTTTCTTGCTTCCCGAGGGCGAGATTTTGAGTAAGGACTCGATACGTTCAGGGTCTATGGAGATTCCCTATTCTGAGATGATATTCCCAAGCAATCTTCCTTCAATCACTCTGAAAATGCACTTTTGGGGGTTAAGGGAAACCCCAAACTCCCTGCATCTCTGAAATACCTTACATAAATCAGAGACGTGATCGCCCCGCTTTTTAGAAAACATGGTCAAATTATCCATGTAGATGATTATGCACTTGCCAATCAGGTCCTTGAAGGCTATATCCATGGCACGTTGGAAGGTGGCACCAGCATTGATGAGCCCGAAAGGCATTCTTCTGTACGCGAACGTCCCCCATTTAGTGGTGAACATCGTCTTGTGATGATCCTCATACTGTACCATTACTTGGTTATAACTAGAGTATCCATCGAGGAAAGACATCATCTGGGAGCCATTGACGATCTGCAACACCTCATCCAACGAAGGTACTGGATAGTTGTCTTTCTCTGAGGCGCGGTTCAGATTGCGAAAATCTACACACAGTTTAATCTCCCCATTCTTTTTCCTGATCGGGACCAAGTTGGCCACCCATGTGGAATCCCTAACCGAAAAAATGATTCTTGCTGAGAGCAACTTTTGCACCTCTTTGTAGACGACAGGTTCCACCAAGGCATTGATAGGGTGCTGTCGCTGGCGAAATGGCCTCACTTCCGTCTTCAGAGGGATGGTGTGTGTAATGAAAGAAGTGTCATAAGTTTTTAAATCTTCGTAGCTCCATGCCACCACGTCATGATACCTCTGCAATGCATTCGTAATTCCCTTCTTTTCCTCTGGTGTGCAAACCTTTCCAATAAAAATATTCCTGATCTCCTTGGCTGTCCCAAGGTTGTGAGCATTGCACTGGTTGCTTATAGCCTCCTTTTTCATTTGTTGGTTCTGATCTCTGATCTGGTCCAAGTTGAATATGCATTCCAACTGAACCATACCCTTGGGGATCGTATTAGTTTTGAGGTTAATAACCCCCTCTATGTCTAGTTTGGCTTCTTGTGGATCAGCTTCATCAATTATTTGAGCTGCGAAGACATCGAAACTTGTGATGAATTAAAGGATATGCTTGTCATCATTGAAGACTTGCAAGTGGGTAATATTATCCGAGATCGATGGTGTGGATGTCATCTCAACCGTGAATTTCTTGAGCCTAGATAGAGAGAGGGGTTGTAGAGTGCTGGCTGCTTGAGCCAAGGCATCAGCTGTACGATTCTAAACACGAGGGATCAATTGTATATTGAATGCATCTAAGCCCTCCAAGAGATCCCAGACCCTATGCCTATAGTTTGTAAGTCTTCGATCATGACAGGAATACAACTTCCTGACCTGTTTAACCACGAGCTCGGAATCCTCAAAAACTTGCAGCATTTTAACATTTTTCTTCAAGGCCATGAGAAGGCCAAGGACTATGGCCTCATATTTTGCTACATTATTAGTGCAATAGAACTGCAATATGTGGGCAGCTAGAAATGTCTTACCCATTGGGCTGATGAGTTTGAACCCAACTCCAGCTCCTTGCTTAGACTTGGATCCGTCAAATCAGAGCGTCCAGCATGCAGAGGGTTCTTTGTCTTCGGGACTGATTAAGCTTTTGTTCCCTTTCAGCTGGGCAGCTGGCCCTATGACCTTAGGGGGATTTTCTGGTTCGATGCATTGATCAATAGGTGGTTTTGCTGGTGCCTCCTTTGGCGTTTCTACCTGAGGAGCAGCTAATTTTTTAACATGTGCAACTGCTGCTTGACACAAGCAACAATCAAACTCAGAGTGTGCAACATTGTGAACCCTGCACCAGTTCGGTAACAAGAGATCCTGTAAACTCATTTGGGCCCCTAGGCTGAGTTGACCCCTCACGCATTTTTCCATGAATTCCTGGAAGCCACTAAGTAGTCCCCAGTTGTCATTTTTATCAGGCTCATCATCGGCTTCTATCAACACTTCTGTGTCTGGGGGGATTCATGTAGAATCGGTCGAGAAACTACACAACACTAGTAACACTTCATCCCCACATTCTTCTTGAAGCTCAACCTCATTTTGGTAAGCGAAAGGGTGGTAATTCTCCAAGTCAGTCTCAACAAACAACACCTCGTTAATATTATTATACTCTGTGATCATGTACTTCATACAGTGTTTACGGACGATACGGATTTGATTTGGCAGCCCCTTCCATGGTAGCCACATGTGAGAAAGGTCTGTGGTGCTATATCCATTCAGTGCCTTGGTGAATTCCCTTCCCAAGATGATTCCATATGCATCAGGAATGTTAGCCACTTGAATATCAATGACCTGTTGTATCCGCGGGTCTATAGCAATCTGCATCGGGATACGGTTTATTTCACCCACAATGTTGATCTCTATTTTGTCCAGCTGGGTCACCTTCCTCTTTGAGGGCGTGGGGGTGATACGAAGAGCCTTGCATACTGCTAAGGGCATGACATTGGCAGACACTCCTGAATCGAGCAGGCAGTTATGCAGGTTCTTCCCAAAGATCCTAATGGTGGTCAGGAAAGGGGGAGTTTCAGGTCTCCCCTGGAAAATGCCTGTAGGCATGTCCATGTGAGCTATCTGACCTTTGTTCTTATCATTTCCCATATCCCTAGTCTGCCTAAATGGTTGGTCCTTGGAAATCTACCTATTAGCCTACCTTGGTTCCCTTTCAATTTGTTTACTTGCAGACTGATTTTCAAGGATATCCTTCCTTTTCCCAGCATTATCATGTTTCTCTGGTTCATTCCTAGGCTCTTCAAAGGTAACCCTTTTGGCTGGCATTTTCGGAGTCATACTAGACGATGGAGTCCCATTAAGAACCCTAAAGAAGGCATGCCTTACAGTAGGGACTTTGAGTAATTCGAAGGCTAACAAGCTGATTTTTACCTTCTTGAACTCTTCTGCTACATATTCACCCATTTGCTCAATTTCTAAACTAAAAGCTTGGCCTATGGCAAAACTAGGAGGTTGGACCTTTGTTTGACTAGATGGATTTTGGGATTGGCCTCGAGGCTAATTTTGTGACGGGTTTTGAGATCCACTCTTGTTAAGGTATTGGGTAGGTATATGAGGAAGTCCAGGGTTATTGTTGGCATTAGGATCAGGCGGAGTGGCGAAATTGTTTGGTGGGGTAGAAGTTGTAAAGGGTCCACCCGCCTGTATATTCCTAAGGGAGTAAGGAGTCGACCTTTGGTGGAATATGTGGACCTCATCTACAAATGACTCATCTTCATCTACCAGACCATTATCTACTAAATCAAAGAGCTGAGCCAAAGTTTGTTCATTACTTACCTCTTGTGCTTCTTCATCCTCAATAGGAACAGGCTCGACTTCGGGCTCATTATGGTCACCTTGCGGAAACGGTGTTTGATTAACCACGAGACATGAGGAATCATATGGCTAAGATGGGATGATGTCCCTACATCTGGCATTGTCGACTGCATTTTGCACCTCCACCTGGAATATTTCAGTAGCTGTCTGGAACTCGAGACAATCCAACTCAGAATGTCTGCTAGTTTTGTGAATTCGACACCATCCAAACAAGGCTACCTCAGCAAGGTATACTCCGCTAGTCATTTTGTCATTGCTCGCCGGTTGATCAAAAGGCGTAGGGACACCACCATTATTGGGCCTAGTGTTCCACGTGCGATTCTGCCTCTGAGAAGGTCTCATTTCTGCATTCTGATTAGCATTTTGCCCCTTATCATAGTTCTGCCTGGAGGAAGTGCCTACTTCTCGATTATCCCTACTGTCCCTATTGTCTCGGTTGTCCCAGTTAAGATTAGCCTAGAAATTATGCTGGGAGGCTTGTAACTGGTTATTCTAATTTTTTAGGTGCGTCATTTCCGTGGACATTTTCTTTATTATCTCAGTCAGTTCCTCTAACTTGTCTTTCTCAGTCTCGTTCCCAGGCGATGGCGTCGGATTTTGGAGAAAAGCGGGCGGAGCTGTCGGTTGATTCTGGTAAGCTGGAGGAAACTCTGGTCCTGATAGGTACAATGGTGCCTGGGGCTGCTGGGGATACACCTGCTATTGTGGAGCAGCCTGAGAATAGTTATACTGCTGCTGGGGCTACAAATAGGAAGGTGCGGGAGGTGCATAATTCAATAGTTTCCCTAGATGTGGTACCATAGGCAATTGAGGTACTTGGTTAATAAGAAGGGTTTGATGAGCAAACACCTGATTAAGCCCCTGAATCTGCATCGGGTGAGCTACTGGCCCCAAAGAAGGCAGCGGGCCGGAGATATTCTGTCTCAAGTCTGCACTGGTGACAACAGCCTCTTTGTAGGCCTCCACCAATGAAGCGGGCGGTAGTTGCATCCTTTTTACCAAAGTCGAGGTGAGGTTGTCCAATGCTGCATAGTAGACTGGAAGAGCCGCGACATCATTATGAAGGTACGGGTCCTGAAGCCTCGTGTAGGCTTGATGGAAGTGGTCGTTGAAGGAGCCAATAGGTTCATTGACTTCCTTTCTGACGGACATAAACTACTGGTAAAGTTCTGAAGGACTGATGGGGATCTTGTATTTCTGTAGGAAGGCATTCTTCATTAAAGTCCATGAGGTGATGGACCCTCTTGGTAGGTTGATGTACCAATAGAATACTTCTTCTCCTAACGAATGCAGAAAGAGGCGGCATGCAATGTCCTCATGGTCAACTTGCATTTCGGTAATTGTTGTCTCGAATATTTTGATATGCTCCTCAACTGTTCTTTGTAGGTCGCGCAGATGAAACTTCAAATAAAATCCCTCCAAATTTTTGGGCATATCATTGTAGGCAGTGAAATGTATCGACAAAGGGTTATGTGCTAACCAAGCTGGGTGGCGGAGGTGGTATCTGCTGTTGGAAAATGACAATTTAGGGTTGTATTTGCAATACAAAAGCAATCCGGTACTGCACTTGAGCTGCGGCTGACTGGACTGTACCCTGGGCTGGAAAGGCCGGGAGAGGAGCAATCCTCTCACTGCCGGAGATAGGAGGTGCAAATGCAGTTTGAGATGGTTGGGTGGAAGACGAAGGCCAGCCAAATGAAGGTGAGGGTGGAATGGAGGTGGATGGAATGGAGGAAGAGGAAGAGGCAACGCTACTTCCTTGAGCTCCCTTTGCCCTCGTAGGAGGCTGCAATTCTTCAAATTCACCCTTGTTTGGCGTTGACCATAGAAATCTTTGAAATCTCTCTGGGGAGAATGATCCGATTCGATCCAACTTCACTTTTATCCCTTAACTTGATATTTCCACTATTAGCCCTACTTCTAGCGCCAGTTCTGTTGATGTATTTTTTATGCACTTCTCAACACAGGCAGCGCGTAGGTGCACTACCTCTCTTGAAAGACAATCTTCCACAATCAGATTGCAGAACACTATCCCAAGGTCTCTCGGATGTTAGGTCATGACAATACATATATACCTCAGTAGTTTGATGTGATTTGCTGGAATCACAAGGCGGTCTTACGGATGGGTTATAGAGCATGGAAGTTGGATCTTGAAATGGAGTTCTTGAGATGGAAAGTTGTTATGCATTGGCTGTAGGTTCAAATAGCAGTCTTAGACTCCATTTTGTTGTTGGATTTGGCTTTACAATGTGCAATGAACCTTAGCATAGGTCAGTCATTAAAAAAAAGGAAAAGAAGGCAAAGAAGAGGGAAAGTTCCTAAGTCTGCAACTAACTGCGAATAGTGACAATGGAGTTTCTGCAACAGACTTCTCAAAACAATATCCCACTTAACCAGGGATTTCACAGTATCATGGAAATTGTGCTATCTTCTAAAGTCTACAGATATTTCATCCTTCATTCACCATGTACATGCATGAATCAAAGATAAATGTTTCGAAACAGCTTTGAAATCAAGTCCATGCTAACTTTGCACAGCTATCTACCATCAACAAACAACAAAAAGTATGGACAAAGAAATCATCAACATGGCAGGAATTTTCATAATCACAGAACAACATTCCTAAAATCTATCTAAACAAAGAAGATAGCTAACTAAAACAACAATAAAACCTAATTCAAACATCTAACATTAGAGATTGAATCAAGCAACATGAGAGAAACTAAGGAAATACACCAAGTCAATGCCTTTTCTTTATAAATTTCTGCAGCATGTTTTTACAACAACTCAACTCTCACTTTGCAAATGAGAGGGAAGCCCTATTTATAGTGCCCAAAAGATTCAATGAATGGCCAAGATTAACTCTTATTATGTGGCCAAGATTCATTACAAAATAGGGTTTCACCTACCCCCCAATATCTAGCAATTTAAAATTATATTTTATTTTTACCCTATTTCGTCCTCTTGCTAATGGAACTATACCTCTTTTGTCATTTAGCGGATTGTTGTTTTTACTATAGCTACTCTTCAGAAAGTTCTTCATCTTTAGCTGGGCTGTCCTCCTACTCCTCGGAAGTTGTGTATTTGATGAACTTGAGGACGACCGCTTGGAGTTTGTCTATTTCGATGATTTCACATCGCAGGGCTTGGTAGCTCCACTCCTTTGCATTATCCTCCAGCCTTTTCCAATCTTCATCATACTTTGAGCCTTGGTCTCTGAACAGTTCTAATTGATCGAAGGCGTGGGCAGCAAAACTCAAGAATTTCGTTGTGATTTCTCCATCCATCCAGTCCTTCATCTTCAACTAGAAGTAGGGTTTTATCTTTTCCGGATCCATTTGCATAGTGGGCATATCATAGTCCGTCATCAGCTTAAGGTATCAGGCACATTCTGCCTAGATTTCTTTGATCTATTCAATGTCTAGATCCACCTTGCTCATGATTTGCTCTAACCTCTCCTTTCGGTTGTCAAAGACTCAGTGCCACACATCCATTAGCCAGTGATCTTCTTTCTTAAATGTGAGCTTCTTCTCCCACGTGGCTTTAGGAAATTGAAGGATAGCCTCAATCCTTGGGAAGGTGGAGTCGTAGGCCGTGGGGAAATCGATGCAAAGTTTCTTTGTGCTTTATAGAGACTGCATTAGGTCCAAGAACTTGTTAGCTGTTCACACAACCCGGCTAATTCCCATGTTTCCGACGTATGAGACTTGTCGGAACCAGTCCTCTGTAGTCTTCTCCAAGTTCTTTCTCCTTTCCATTTTATCGATCTGGTCCTTGGAAAGCAGTTGAGGTGCGGCCATGGATGTGGTAGGCAGGTCGTCTACCGAAGACCATTGCTGTATGTAATCTGTTAATGTTGCGACCTGCGCCTTGAGCTCATCCTTCGAGATTTTATCCTACTTTATCAGATGCACCATTGTAGCCACCGACTCCTTAAGGTGCTTGACCTTCTACTCTTTGGTGCCAGTTCCCAAGTCGATGGTGGAGATGTTATAGCTTACCCCAGCTTGGCCAATCGTGGGCATTGCAATTTGTGCTGCTTGATAGCCGGAAGCATCCATTGTTACTCTGGATCAGACCTTGGGCTTCTTCTCCTTCTTCGTCGTGATTTTGGCTTGAGCCAAGATGGCCTCCAACCTTGCGCTTGGGTCCTTCCACACAGGGGTTTTTCTTTTGAGCTGCTTCTCCAACCACTCGGTCATAGCAAATTTTCCTTTGGGTGAATCGTGGTCACCTTCACCTTTCTCAGTCAATGCCAAGATTTTCGCTCCCTTTTCTTTTGGGGATTCTCCTTTCTCTTTGGCAACATCCTCCTCCTCTTCATCAGAGTCATGAACAAATACGAGGCATTTGATAGGTAGCCCGGTGGGTGGTTGCTGAATGGGACTTTCTTTTCTTGTTGTTTCTCCTTCATTCTTTTCCTTAGTACGCTCAGCCTCGGGGCTTCTGACGACACGTGTTTCAGCTTCAGTCAAATCCTTTTGCTGCTGTTCTTCCGGTGGCTGCCCTTCTTCATCATGGGGTGACCCTTCTGCCTCTACTCCAATGTCCTTAAGCTATTGTGCCATTTCCTCCTCAAGGTCATCATCAAAGGTTTGAATGATTTCCTTAGCACCCGAGCCACCTTCCTCATCCCCACTCTTGGAAGAGCCTGTTTCTTCATCCTCATAAACCACCATGTCAATGGTTTGGTGTTCATACTCTGGGTGCTCATTGTACTCATCGGCCTCCTCCTCAACAGGCTTCGGGGCCTCCTGCTCCCGTTCCTCCAACTCCTTTGAGATTAGCATTGTGGCCTCCATAGCTGGTGGCCCAGTCGGTGGTTGTGAAGGTTGAGCAGTTGCAAGGACTTGCACAAGGGCTGCTTGGAGAGTTGGATCCATTAAGATCTGGGAGAGCTCAGGGGGGAGGTTCTGCATGTGTCTTGTAAGAGCCTCGGGCATAGTGGCAATGGGAGCACATGCGGTTACTATTTCCAGAGGAAGTGATGTGATTGGTGACATAGCAGTAGATGAAAGGGGAGAAGTCATGGCGGAAGAGGAGTCAATAACTATTATAGACTCAGTCGGAGGCGAAGGGGCAAGATGGACAGAAATGTCCACTGCTGGCGAAGATGCAACGACCATAGCTAAGGAGGTGGGTGGTGCAATAGGAGGGGCGAAGAGAGCCAAGGGAGGTTGCAATTGACCCGCACCCTCTGCTTCTTTCTCTTGGGTTGAAAATTGCTCTGTAGTGCCCCTTGCCTGTTTGAGCCTTTTGGGAGGTGAGCCTCCCGCTTCTTTCTTTACATAGGCCTTGGGGTCAGGGGACTGCTCGGTTTCTGTCCCTTTTCTTTTCCTGGACTTGGTGGCCGTAGGAGAATTAGAGGTCTCGCCAGTTGAAGTGGTGGTAGCAACATCTTTTGTAGCACTCCGCTCACTTTTGAGCCCTTGATAAGTCAAGATCACTCCCTGTTGCTTTAAATGAGCCACCTACCCGTCGATCCACTCCTTGGTACAAGTTAATATTGGTTGGGTTATAGTATCTAGGTCATCAACCTCCTGTTCGTACCAGTAAATTGATGGTATTGGTAGATTGGCGACTGCAGGGTACCTTGGATGCATGATAGTGGGCTCGTCCTCCTCAACTTGGTCAAGTACGGGAAATGGCTACACCCTTCTTACGAACTGCACCGTCATTCGCATGTAGTGCCTTGCGCACACTTCCTTGTCATCCTGGCAGTCGGCCCAAAAATATTTAATATGATGGAGATGGGCATATGTTGGCCCCAACACTCTCCTGACGTGGCCATGTGGGTCCATCCATGGACAAGCAGTGTGTAGGTAAAAATGGTAATCCTTTAGCTCTTTCTTGGAGTTACCAGCACACTAGGAAGTCTATAATCGGTACATGCCCTGGCCAAGGGTCATGGGATAGGAGATCCCTTCTATATGCTTGCTGCTAAAGATTGCCTACAGGTGTTGAAGTTGCCGAGAAAGCTCCAGGAGGATGATTCGATCATTGGGATATCGGGGCAATCTATTTGGCCTTTCAGTAAAGCCCTGGGCATAGATGTACGTGAACTTCAGATATTGGATGTAGAGAAAGGCATACTACTTCAAAAGTGCTCTGGCACTGTGGAAGACCCTCCTCTTGAAGTCTCCAGCAATCAACCTGATAATGTGGCCAATGAAGGCGTCGTTTACTCTGCAATAATCCCTTTTGAAGTTTCGGTACTAGAGTTGCGGATATTTATCAAAGGCTTTGAGTCCTTGCTTCTGCCCCTGATCGGATGCCATAAACAACCCGCTGTACTGCCTCTGATCCACCAAGAAATAGACAAGGTAGGATGTCATATTGAATTTGGAGCTCATCTTTACGTTGACAAACTGCTCATGGAAGCAGTTGCTTATGATTCCTCCCTAGTAGAATGAAACCTTTGTTGTGACGTCCTTGTTTCCACACAAGATCTGCTCAATATAGTATGCCATCCATTTCTAAAAGTAGGTGGCCGCGGGGAGGCCCATAACCTTGCTCAACATGGTTCCCAGGTCATGGTAATCCTCATGGAAATCACTGCGGAAGAGTTCCTAAGGAACTTTCGCAACACTGCCCTGTCTTTCCTTCAGCCAATGTATATTTATTGACTTCTTACAGCCACCCAGATTATCATCTCACGCTGCCTGGAATTCTTTTAAGGTGGGGACCTCCATCTGTTGGAATGTGGGAATATGGAAGGTCTTTGTGATCCTTTCAGGCAACATGTTAGCAAGGATGTTTCCCTTCTTATCAACAATTGTTCTTGTGTCGGCCTGATATGCTTCTCGACAAGCCATGACCAATTCGGGTGCCACGAGGGATGGAGGGAATCCGACAGCCTTAGCTATTCCACTCTGTCCTATTAATCTTGCATTCTTTGTTGTTGGATTCACCCTGACCCTTTGCGTGAATTCATCAATATCCACCTGGCCAATGTTTGTGTTCGTGATCTCCTTCCAGTCTATGGTGACTTTTGAGTGGAGTGGCTCGCCCTAGAATTGGTACCTCATCTAGTCTTTGTCTTCCTTCCCTCGAGGGGTTCTTCCTAACTTCTTACCCTTGTCCTTTTTGGTAGATGCCCCTTAAGGTCCTGCACCTAGTTCCATATATTCTGCAAGCAAGAGAAAAGTTAGCACAATGGGTCACAAAAGCATTCATGTTAGTCAACATCTTGAAAACAATATTGATCTTTTGATTAAGGGAATTTAGATAATTCAGGCCCGGAGGGCCGGACTTCCCTAGTAGGAATGCCGTTTGGAAGGGAAAAAATATCGAAAAGCTCCCGAGCACTCCCTTCGGTCAAATTTCAGTATTTCAAGAGGTTCATAATGAGGAGGACCGAAATTCAGCATGTGGGTCGAAGTTAGATTCCAGATTTGGGCTCATTTGGACCGATTTAGGAGAGCTCGAAAGTCCTAGGCCAGAGAGCTCTCGGGAGATAGCAGTCTGGAGCGGTAGACAACAGACGGAAATCCGAAGATGGAACTCCGGGGTCCAGGGCCCGGAGGACCAAAGGGTGGCTGGCAGTATGTCATTTTACTTTTGAGCACTCAGGTCGGTGGCACCGGGAAGGCGCTTGAACTTCGCCATTTGGGATGGAAAACATCTCACGGATGTCTGGGGGGGGGAAGTCTGGCAGTAAGAGCCTGGTGGCATGGTTTTCATTTTGAGTTGGGCGGCAATCGGCAGGGCAGAGCCCAGAGATCGGGACGCCGAGCAGGATTTTCTATTAGTAACAGCGGTCGAGGAAAGGAATCTCGGGCCACAGAGCCCAGAGATCAAGAGGACATGGCGAAATCACCGAGGACAAGATGTGTCATTTTGAGGTTCTGGCGATGAACTTCTGGGAACAGATGTCCAGGGATCGAGACGCTGTAGGGAGTTCACCGTGAAGGTCGGTGAATCATGGGTGGAACCCTGCAATCGGAACTTCGGGGTCCAGGGCTCGAGAATCCGAAGGGCACCGGTTTTACCTTTTAGAATATCCTCGGTGAGGAGAAGGCTGGGCTCCGGCAGCTGGGAGGCAGGGGTCAGATTGCAGTTTCGACGTGGCAGCATTCAGGGTGACTTCCGAACGGGGAAGTCTGACAAGTCGGGCCCAAAATGTGACATTGCCGTCGGTAGGATTGTTCAAGGTTTAATTAACGGACGTCGAAGGTGGGTCTCGGGGCTGAGGAGAATGTTTTCCCTGTGCGAAGAACAGCCGCGACAAGGACAAACTCCGGATTGGCGACGAGGGTTTTCTAAAAGGTTTCTCAATTTTCTAACACGTGGGTTTTGTGCACAATTTCATGTTTTCCTACTTTATGCCCTCTTAATGATTGCTTTTCTCATTTAAATCCTTAGAAACCATCAAAATAATGCTTGGGAGGGCGAACGGATGGCCTACCTTGAACACACGATGCAGGGAGATGTGGGATCCACCTACGGTCGACGAAATGATGCTGAGGGTGACGATCGTGATGTTGTCGAAGATGGTGGGCTCCAAATAGTAGGTTCTCCAATCGCTCTGCAATCCTGTGAGATGACAATGATGGGTCAGAGTGGGTATTTTATACCCCTAACCACCATTAATGCTCGTATTTAATGCAGGTACGGTAGCAAAAAAGTTGGTGAGTTTAAAGTCGGCGACGACGGTGGGAGAATCGGGGCCCAACGGCCGGGGAGGCGCGAGATGGTGGCCGCTTGAAGTTTCACTCAGTCGAACAGCGGCGGTAGGAAGTGGGTTGGGGCTCGGAGGGCGGGACACCGGGCGGGATCCGCCATCATGGACGGCAGAACCATCACGGAATTTCAGGCTTAGAATTTTGGATGGTCGGGCCCGGAACGCTCGACGGCAGTCAAGGATCCTCGCAGATTGCGGTCGGCGAAAATGTTGGCGGGACCCAGGGGGTGGGACACTGCAGGAAGTTTTCCGCCACGGGCAGTGAAACAAGGTCAGAACCCCGAAAGAGGAACTCCGGGGTCTGGGGCCTAGAGGGCGGGATGCCGCTTGAAAAATTTCAACAAGTTTTAGCACACAGCGGGTGGGGATTCAGACCTCGAAGTCCAGGAGGACACGGAGTGGATGCCGCTGTGAACGGTAGTCCCAGCGGGGAAACGCAGTGAGGGAATCCCAAACGGCTGGGCCCGGAAGGGCCCGGGGCCGTTGGTAGGGTCAAACTGCCAGAGGGACTCCGTGAGGCGACGGAACGCAAAAAAATTAAAAGGGGGAGGGATGGTCAATTTATGGTGGGACCCTAAAGCAACATTGACCATCAGAGACATCAAAAAGGGAGGCACGCAAAATGAGGTTGCGACAAAAATGACCCGACAAGGCGAGAGAAAAGAGGGTTCCCATTCCGAACGGGGCGTGTGTGCTAAGGGCGCAACAGGCATGGTAAAGGAGAACATGATGGAGCTAGTGCGTGTGTAAAAATAATTCTTGCTAGAGAACAATTAAAATTCGAGGATTTAGTAAAATTTAAAGATGGATGTGAGATTGTGGATTGGTGTAATAGAAGATTATTTGCACCTAGTTCGAGTGATTACTCTATAGTTAATCGATTCTTTTGGTTGGTGGAAGAAGAGAACATTGTATCTAGAATTGATTGTGAGACAATCAGTGGATCTACTAAATGACATTCATTTAGGAGTGCGACAACAAGCACATGGACTATTTGGAAAAGGGAGCTTGCATGTTTTTTCCAGTTTTGTATCTCAAAAGATTGGGAAGCTTGTGAAAATACAAAATGAGTTGAACAGTGGGAGCAAAGATCGTTGACACCTACAGAAGCACATAATCAATATGAAAGAACTATTGAGGAAAATAATCAATTGTTTGCATCTGAAGATTATGACCATGTTTCAGACCTTGTACAAGAAGGTAGTTTTAATTCATTTTATTTCACTTTATTAAGTTATTTTGTAATACTAAATTATTTATATGGATATGCACAAGTTATTAAATCAAATTTTGTTGGCAGGACATGTGTATGTTGTTATTGCACCTGATGGGAATGAAGAGCAAACAAAATATTGGTTGGCTCGTTGTGTGGAAACTAAACATAAGTTGATAACACCTCGAGAAGATGATGATGGCTTTCATTATCGAACATGTACGGTGATCCCCTTAAGACACCCCCTTAAGCAAATTTTGATAACAAGTTTTAGATCCCCTTAAGCAATTTTTTAGAACAAGTCTTTGATCCCCTTAAGAAAATTTTGAGAACTTATTTGATGATGGTTTTTTAACATGTTTTCCAATAGGATCAGTGGTGGTTGTTGGCACTTGGCTACAAAAATAATTGAGAAGAAATAATGGTCTACTTGCATTCGAAGACTATGAAACACATAAAAAGATTATACATTATTCACATTTGGTGGTGGCAACAAATATAAAACTAGAGCGGTATCGTGGAAGACCTTCAAAAAAAAGTGCTATGGTAAATTTCTATGGAAGAGCATGAGGCAATCATAGATGGATTGCAAAAAAGAGAGGATGCAGATGCAGATGGTACAATGGAATAAGTAAATACAGGTGAATATAGTTTTAGTTTTATTTTGTCCTTTTAAATACAATAAAAACATGTTTCAACATTGGTCAAGCATGTTATTAGTTGAAATTGATTTAAATTGTCCTTTTATACATCCTTAAGGCATAATCATAAAAAGGATCTAGTCCATGCAATTTCAACATAGACAACATGGAATACTTGGTAAAAATAGGTAATTATTAGTTAAATTATATTTAAATACATGTTTTGATTACATATTGATATTGCTTGGACATTAATAGTTAAAATTGATTTATTGTCATTTTTTGTATCCTTAATCCATCATTGCATTGATCTCATACTTTGAAACAAAAAGGAGAGGATTCCTAGATTCAACCTACAAACATGTGTGGAATACTTTTAAATGCAGGTACTTGAGTTCTGTACATATAGATAGTTTTACATAAATTAAAATATGTATGTTTTGATGATTTCATTGATATTTCTTGTACCTTTTTGAAATAAGGTGGTGTGAAGACCTACCACATTCTAGCCATGAGTTTGTGATGTTCTTGAGATGGCATATCCAAATTTTGTAAACATTGTTTTGAGATGACATATATGTACATACATACTTATAGAATTAAACATACTCTATGTACTTCTATGTTTCAAATCAATATTCTATATATTTTGTTTCTTAAATGTGCATGTTTTCCTACTTTGAAACTTTATGTCTAATTGTATAATCACTAAATATCATGCATACATTATTGTTAAATCAATTATATCCTTAAGACGTATTATGACCCCTTAATACATCCCTTATGAAATTCTATTATGACCCTTAAGACCTCCTTAAGACCCCTTAAGACATCCCTTTAGACGTATTATGACCCCTTAAGAAATCCCCTTAAAGACATTCTATTATGACCCTTTTAGACATCCCCTTAAGGCATCCCCTTAAGACATTCTATTATGACCCCTTAAGACATCCGCTTAAGACCCCTTAAAACATCCCCTTAATACATTCTATTATGACCCCTTTAGACATCCCCTTAAGACCCCTTAAGACATCCCCTTAATTAACATGTTCTATTATGACCCCTTTAGACATCCCCTTAAGACCCCTTAAGTCATCACCTTAAGATGTATTATAACCCCTTAGGACATCCCCTTAAGATGTTCTATTATGACCCCTTTAGACATCCCCTTAAGACGTCATTATTTGTTTTGACAACTTATAAATTAGTGTTAGATGTTATTATTTAGACTATTTATTAATGCTTTTATTCTCTAATCTTCTATGGTATTGTTTATTTCTTAAAATTTTATCCTTTCTGGTATATAAATAGATTGCTTTTGTTTGTAAATTATGATTTATTAACTAATTATTGATTGACGTGAATTGAATAAGCTCATTGAGTAATTATCGCTAATTATTGAATGTACATATTATGTATATCATGTATGAAATCACTAAATTTTCAAAGTATAAATATTAAAATGTCCTATATTAATGTCTTGACTATGAACATAAAATGCATAAATGTACATGTGTAAATTAAAATTTCAAACAATAATAAAGTCCATAATTTAGGTAACATATTAAGTGCATGAAACCAATATATTAAGCGCATGAAATAAATTCCAACAAAGTACATGAGAAACAAGAAATATAGTCCATGAAATAAACAAATATAACACATAAAATCACATGTTTCTAGGTCATGTACTGTCTCTATAATCAAGAACCTCTTCACACCATGCGGACTATGTGGATGACCTAAAACACTCTGTACAAGAGAAAGATGAAATCATATGTAAGACAATGAAAAATGATTTAATGACAATTTAATTTATAATCCATCATAAAATTAAATTACCATCATATCTACGTCTGGATGCTTTGGTGCACCTGAAGCAACCTCTAAATTCTCTAAATCAATCTACATAAACAAGAAAAAGAAATTCAAAATTAGATGTACAACTCTACAATTATTATTTTTTAATTCAATTTAATTTATAATTGATCATATTTTAATTGTACCGTATTTTGAGTTTGTGCACTAGGCTCTTCTCCAGGACCTGTCTGTACATGCTCAACTACAAGATGTGTCTCATGCTATAAAAGAAAAAGAAAATGTAAAAATCTCATATTATGTATATATTCAATTTAAAATTTATAATTGACTTTAAATATAATAAAAAAATTAAATTACCATTTGATCTGGAACCTACTCTACATGTCCTCCTGGTGGTGTAACTTTGTCTGGGTCAGGGATGAAAGTTGCACTAACAAAGTCCTTCAAGATCAAAATTAAAGCATGTACAATTGAATTAGGTTTATATATATATATATATATATATATATATATATATATATATTCAATTTTTCACATTTTGTGTAGAAAGTTTTGTAAACAATTTGGAAATCAGTGGCCTCATGAGTAACTACAACATCAAATGTTTGCCCATTGCCCATTCTTATTGTGGTATCAACCTAGACATACATGTACATTGACATTTAACGCTTATAATATTTACAAGTGTACATGCATGCGTTGGTGAATTCAAAACTCATAAAATTGTAACTATATACTAATGTAAACTTTAAACAAATTTACAATATGAATGTACCTACCCCTAATCTATGACACCTGATAGTGGAGGAGTACTTAACAATCCCTCAGGAGGAATCGATGTGGATGCCGATTGACTCGCCTAAACCAACATAAATTTTTCAAACATATATGTGATATAATTATAAATTTAAAACTCAAGTTAAATAGTTTATGATTTCATATATAATTTTAACAATTGAAATCAAAATACTGCATAAGGGTTTCCGAGTATGACCGGTGCTGATGTATGTACTCATGGAATAGATGATTGCCTTGGCATCGTTAGTGTCATCTATACACCAAACAATCTGATTGTTAAAATGTATCAATTGCAAACTTTTCTTTGATATATACAACCATAAAAATTCTTATAAAATGAACGTACATCTAGATGCATATTTATACATATGTCGCAGTGTCCTCAGGGTGATGGTCTTCTATGAGGAACTCTACAAATGAACTGATGTGACCAGATGAACCACCAGAATCTCCCTGTCCACCTGAACTAGGTGTGGCCTGATCAGGTCCATAACATACTAATGACAACTAGTACATATATGGAGGATGAGCCTCAACACTCCTGGAGTGGTACTCAGACCAACTCCATAAAAAACTCCTCCATCATCATCGTCTTTATGCTCCCCACTTGCTATTGTAGAAGCATACTGATCAAGGTCTCCTGCAAGTGTACTAAGGGAACCTAATGTTGAGACCAGAGCTTGATGATGTACAAGTGCAGGAATGGGAGGAACAGGAGCAACAACAAGGGGTTGTGCATGCACGGGGCATCAGGGATCAACCCTTGCCCCTAATCTCTGTTGTGGCATGTCACCACCAACACCCTGAAATGATCTAAAATCAAAATAATTGGGCTTTTTCCCCAAAGCAAACTCTACATATAGTTTTCTCAAAAATACAATGGGAACTCCCAATTAGCATGTGGGGGACTATCAAAAACCATATACCATCAATCCAAAAAAATTCCACTCATCTGCGGATGTATGCACCACCTCATGGATATTGTAGATTTGTTGGGTGGAATGGGTTGTCGAGTAACGGGGTCAAGAAAGTAGGGGGCTAGATGGGATTTCATTATTATAAGGCCTAATATTTTTTTGTAAGAGAGACCATCAGAATAAAATTGTCCCATTTGTTCTCTCTCTCGTCGATGCCTATCAAGATCAGAATCGATCATCCTAATGGAATCAACAACATTTTACATCACAAATGCAAAATGTCTCACATGTGGAGGAATCAATGTTTGACTCTGCATAGCATTGATTTGATTTTGTAAGGATGCAACTTGATCATTTATTCATGATGTCAAGCGAGTCTTGTCAGATGCGATAGGTGTTAGATGTGGCATATTAGGTGGAGGTGGAGGGGGAGGGGTAGGTGGATGTGGTTGTGGCTGAGGTGGTGGATTAATGATATCATCAATGTTAAAATATCCATGATATGCTCGATATAAATGTGCACTTGCATTAAATCATACAAAATAGTCCATGTGCATACATATATTAAGATCATATATTTAATTGAAATGCACATATATATGCATTGATTGTTCAACTCAAGAGCATGTCCATACAAAATTCAAAATTAAATGTATGTACATGTACATTTAAAATAAAAAAATATGATGCATAATTTGCATGTGTACAAATCATTAAAATAAACTATGTACATACATAAAAATTTCAAAATTTAAGAACTATATATGCAAATTTTTAATACATTCAGATACATACTAAATAAAAACTTGAAACATTCACAAAAGCTCATTTTATGTCTAACACACACATATATATTACAATTTTTCAGCAGGAGAAATCATGATCTAGTAGATAGTCATAAAATATATACTATTATATATTATTCATTATAAGTTCATAAATTCCACCAAATTTATAAATCCATGTCGCTAAAAATATCCATCTAGAACCAAAATCATAAATTCATGTCACTAAAAATATCCATTTGGAACCAAATTTATAAATTCATCACACAAAATATCCATCGCTCACCAAATTTATAAATTCATAACTATTTAAGATCATTTTTTTAATTTATAAACTATTGTGGCTCTCTACTGCATAGATCTTCATTTCTTTGTGTTTTCCTTTTCAGAATCAGGAGTTGTTTCCTCTAGCCATTGTTGATGCTCATCTACGATCCCATCCATAGCCTTGACAACATCAACAAGGTTAGCATCCTAGATGCAAACATCCTCATAGGAGGTGCAACACATTCTTCATTTTGAATAATGTTGATTTGATCTTGGATGGTTCTAACATTTCCATTGATTTGTGCTTGCAAACGATCATGTTCATTGATTTCAGGTGGTGGAGGTGTGGGGTTATGAGGTGGAGTGGGTGGAGGTGGAGGTGAAGGTGGTGGAGATGGATGGTGTGGAGGTGGATTGTGAATATTATTGAATGGATCCATGTGATCTTTAAGATATGAGTGAACCTGCATTAGATTTGTAATTTCAAGATGTAAGATACATGTTTAGGAAATACCTTTAAACCATTCAATATAAATGGCCTTAAATAATTGAATACAAATGATAAAATTATATGTAAGCTTCATTTATATGTCTAAGGCACATGTTACTTGAATGAAAATACAATTAACTATTAATATTGTATAATATTTCAAGATCTTATTATTGTTAAATTTGGTTAGGCCTTGGGAAACTTTGATCACAAAATTTTAAGAACTTCTTTGATCCCCGTAAGAAATGTCATATTGGGACCCCTTAAGAAATAAAATTATGATTTAGGGTGATAGGATGGCTTAAGGGGATATGTGTCTAGTGAGGTCCTAGGAGAAAATGGCATGGCTCAAGTGAATAAAATTTGGTGAAGTTGCCCAAGGCAACCAAATTTCATTAAGAGCCTTTAAAGAAAAAATGATGGCTTTAGGGTAATAGGATAGCTTAAGGGGATCTACATGTAGTAGGATCCTAGGAAAAAATTACATGGCATAAGGGAATGAAATTTGGTGGAGTTGCCTAAGGCAACCAAATTTCATTAAGAGCCTTTAAAGAAAAAATGATGACTTTAGGGTTTAGGGTAAAAGGATAACTTAAGGGGATGTACATGTAGTAAGATCCGAGGACAAAATTACATGGCATAAGGGAATGAAATATGGTGGATTTTCCTAAGACAACCAAATTTGACTTTAAGGTGCTGGGTAGGAAAAAATGAATGGTTTAGTGTTTAGGGTTTAGATTTTAGAGTTCAAGGTTTAGGGTTTACAAAACTTAGGGTAAAGTTTTGGTGCCCCTTGGAATATTTAATGAACTTGCAAGCTACTGAAGAAATTTTTCTTGTGGAATAGTTGATTGAGATCTACTCTTGTTTCAACTGACCAACTTAGATCATGATATCTCATTCATATTATAATCTTGCAGGATTTTATTATTGTTAAATTTGGTTGCCTTGGGCAACATTGATCACCAAATTTTAAGAACTTCTTTGATCCCCTTAAGAAATGTCATATTGGGACACCTTAAGAAATCGAATTATGAGTTAGGGTGATAGGATGGCTTAAGGGGATCTACGTCTAGTGAGCTCCTAGGAGAAAATGACATGGATCAAGTGAATAAAATTTGGTGAAGTTTCCCAAGGCAACCAAATTTCATTAAGAGCCTTTAAAGAAAAAATGATGGCTTTAGGGTTTAGGGTTTAGACTTTAGAGTTTAGGCTTTAGGGTAATAGGATAACTTAAGGGGATGTACATGTAGTAAGATCCTAGGACAAAATTACATGGCATAAGGGAATGAAATATGGTGGATTTTCCTAAGACAACCAAATTTCACTTTAAGGTGTTGGGTAGGACAAAATGAATGGTTTAGTGTTTAGGGTTTAGATTTTAGAGTTCAGGTTTAGGGTTTACAAAACTTAGGGTAAATTTTTGGTGCCCCTTGGAATATTTAATGATCTTGCAAGTTAGTGAAGAACATTTTCTTGTGGAATAGTTGATTGAGATCTACTCTTGTTTCAACTGACCAACCTAGATCATGAAATCTCATTCATATTATAATCTTGCACAATCTTATTATTGTTAAATTTGGTTGCCTTGGGCAACTTCACCAAATTTTAAGAACTTCTTTGATCCCCTTAAGAAATTTGTCATATTGGGACCCCTTAAGAAATTGATTTACGATTTAGGGTGATAGGATGGCTTAAGGGGATCTAGATGTCTAGTGAGGTCCAAATTTAGTCATACTATAGCCTCATTGGCTCCATCTAGCTCTGGGTCAAAAGTGTTTACCCCTCCAATAAAAAATGTGTCATGTTAAAAATGAATCAATCTATACATATCACAAAAATAACAATAATCTTAAATGTAACCCGTACTCTAACCATAATAGAATGCTAAATGATCCCCACCCCTAACCATATCCTAATTGAATTGTAAACCTAATTGGAATTTAATTAAATTATAACCTTTACCTAATCTTAAATGTATTCCTATATTATATTATATTAAATTATATTATATTTAAATTAGATTATATTTTATATTATATTTAAATTAATTTATATTTGTATTATAATTATATTAATATTTATTACATATTCCTAATTGTAACCTAACTATTTACTACAAACCTAATTGAATCTTAAGCCTAATCCTCATTAAAACCCCAAGTAAATAGTAACATTACCTATCCTTAATTGTAATCTTATATTATATTTTATGATGTTAAATATTTATATTATTTAATATATTATATTATATTAATATTTATTAAATATAATATATTAAATAATATAAATATTTAATTATATTTCTTTTATATGAATCCTCCTCCCTTTCCCATGTAATAGGTGTACCTTCTATGTGTTAAATGGTTCCATCTTGGTCTCCTTATTGATGCATTTCTATCCTTCCATATAAATCTATATAGTATCAAAATATAGGTAATTTTATGGTTATTGAATCTCTCTTAATTGCTAAAGAATCCATTATGATTGAGGATGGGTGGATTATTATCTAGGATCACATCTTAAAAATCCTATAGAGGTCATGTGGTATGTTTTTCTTAATACATATATTCCCATACAAACCTCTTTCCATGTATTATCAACTTTCATATATAATAGACACCTTACTAGATTTAAATTTCATATGATATATATGTACCCAAGTGTTTCCAATTGGAATTGCTATAATTATACTTTTATGGAACTCTAGATATTCATAATAGTTTTCATAAATCTACCAAATAGACCCATTCTTCACATTGAACCTACATAATTTTAGGTATGTGACCCAATGAAAGAAACTTTACCCATAGCACTCTCACTCGCGCTCTCCTATCTTGTGGATATAATAGAATAAAATTTTCTTCCAATGATTTAGATCCCTAATGATCATGTCTAAGTGTCATAGAGAGTGATCATCCACTCTTCATAAACTTGTAGAAACCAAAAGGTTTTATATTATGTGTTCAAATAAGTGAAAACATTACAAAAAGCTCTACTAAATGGTGATAACAGAGGGTTTTTTAAGGCAACCAAATTTCATTTTAAGGTCCTAAGACAAAATTCAAATTCTTTAGTGTTGAGGGTTTAGATTTTACAGTTTAGGGTCTAGGGTTTAACAAACTTAGGGTGAAGTTTGGGTGGCCCTTGGCATAATTTAGACTTGCAAGTTAGTCCCAATTGGAATCGATTGTACATGCTTAGATTTACAAATTTGCTAACTAAATTTGCAAACAAACATCAAGATAAACTTTATGAATTTTAACTATTCTTTAACATATTGTTTTCTAATCTAATTTTAATTTAACATTGAAACTAAAGTTTAACATATCATTTTTTCCATAAAATGCAAATAAAATTTAAAACATTTAAGCAATGAAAATGATTTTTTTTGAGCTCAAAATTACCTAGTTTTCAAAATCAAAATGATTTGTTCAATTTCAATTTAGGGTTTTAACAAAAAAAATTGTTCCAATTCAATTTAGAGTTTCAATTTCTAAGCAATTAGGGTTTTTAATGCAATTTTTTCATTTCAATTCAAACTAGGGTTTTCAAATTCATTTTTTGTTTGATTTGAATTCAGGGTTTCAAAAAGCTTGATTAGGGTTTCTAAATGCAATTTTTATTTGATTTCAATTTCTAGGGTTTTGAAATGCAATTTTTTGTTTTGTTTCAATTAGGGTTTTCAAATTCATTTTTTTTGGTTAAATCATACAATTTAGGTTTTGAAAGTTAAATTTTGTTTGTAAAACATAATTCAAAGTTCATTTTTTCATTTTTATTAAAAAACCTTCAGGTTTCATTGCATTTTTTCGTCTATTTTTACAATTACTCATTTCTACTATAACAGGAAAAAAATGCTCAAAACCTGAAATAAATTAAAAAAAAACATGCCAAATTCACTTATTTTCTTCACAATCTCAATTAAAAATAGAAAAATGCAAAAAAATAGGGTGTGGGTGGGTACTTGTAGCTGTTTGTGAGGGTCGCTGTCACCAGTATTCGAGATCTCGTCCACTGTGTAATGAACTCTGTTTGTTTTTTAAAAAATAAATAGCAATATAAAATGGGATCCCGATTTCTACAAAACGAGATCCCGATTCCTACAAAACATGATCCCGATTTTTACAAATTGGGATCCCGTTCCTTTTCCATTGGTTCGGGATCCTATGGGAAACGGGATCTCAATTTTTAAAAAACAGGATCCCGTTTCGTGTCAGGCTCAGGATCTCGAAGCTGAACGGGATCCCAATTTTTAAAAATCGGGATCTCATTTTATCAAAGCCACTTTCAATTTTTTTTGTTAAGGAAAAAACTTCCACGTTTCGTGGACTCAACTTTGTGCACTTACCTGTCACTCTGTTGGAGAGGGACCCAAAGACGTAGCCATCTTGGTGAACTCCATTATCAACTCAAGTCTTGTCCTTTATCTCTCTTTCTCTCTGTTATTTCATTCATCACTTTGTTATTGCTTTATTCATTTAAGCATTTTAGTTACTTTTGAAATTAAACATTTCAATTATGCTTTAAAGACCTTCAATTTAATCATTGTAAAAATTTCTTATTCACATGCAATAGTCCTATATCCTAACATTAGATCAACTATCTAGGTGTGCATTTCTTTGGAGCTGGTAAGAAAGATGAAGGTTGGTTGGATTCCTTCATTGGGATTCCCAACTACTTCTTGAGTTGCTTCTTATTTTTCTTAATTTTTTATTGAGCATTCTTCTTGTCAATCTAGTCCATTATCTCCTTATAAGTTCCAAATCTATCCACATTGGGATCCTTTATCTTACTAAGGATGTTTGTGGCATACACTTCTATTTCCTTTTGTGATAACTCTTATGGTAGCTTGAGGATCCAATCCATTTGTTGTTCTACCACCTCCATGTAAGCTCATTGATAAAGCGAAAGAATAGACATATGGGATGCATGCTATAGTAGAAGTTATAGTGTGAGGTCCTGACTTTATGTAACTTCCCCATGAGTTTCTCAATAATTACCTGGCATAGATCAAAGTCTTTCCTTCTACCACCATTTGATAAGTAGTGTAAATCATTGTTATTATGACTGATTCCTCTCTATTCGCATAATATATTTTATATACAATTCCCACAGTTTCATACCCCACTCTAGGGTTTGTGATGGATTTGAAACATAGGATAAACCCATCTAGTGTTGTGCCAATGAGGTTGGTGACTACATCAATTTTTCTTTCTTTCTCGTTGAATACCTATCCAATCCTTATTTATCTTGTTATCATGTGAATCACTTCCCTTGTGATGTAATATGGTCTTTCTACATATATGAACTCATCGTGGACTCTACTAAGGACTATTCACACCTAGTTGTGCTTATCAGATAAATCTAGGTAGTCTTTCCATCAATCTAGATGCTTCCATCCCATCTCTTGGTACTATGGATGATATGTGCTTTGGTTCAGAGAATGTAGGTTTTTCCTTAGCTCCTTAATTTTTTTGTGATCTATTTCTACTATAGGCTATGGATGTATTTCCTTACATCTTCTGTGTACACCATGTCAATTGGGATGCTTAAGAAAGCCCCATATTTATCAAATGCAATAGTTTTGAATAGATACTTCTTGTATTTTAGTCATGGTTGCCTTTATTTGTAGTTGTATGAGGTATTTTAGAAGAGCTCAAGTCACTTATGTTAGCACAAGGATATCTAATGAAAAGTGAATTTAGTGGAGTTGTGAGAGGTTTAAAAATCCATGTGTTAGGAAACCACATTGATGTCAATTTTTTATTATCTTTTGCAAGTTTTTGTAGCCATTTGAAGTTTATTATTACTAACAATTTTATTTTTATTTTGTTAGTAATCTATGTTACATATATTACATAGTTTATAGTTGGTGTCTTTTTAAAATTTATAGATCTTAATCAATTGGTAGGTGGTACTGTTTAAGTCTTGATCATTTCACACATCTTGTGATGTGATTATCACCTAATCTATTTAATATCACTACCCTTGAGTCTATAATTTTATGACTAGAGTATGGGCCTAGCTATGTTACATTTTATTTTCCTCAAGTGATTTTTGAATTTACTATCATAAAGTAATAATAAATCTCCTTTTTAAAAAGTATTACTATAGAGGTCCCTATCATGTGAGGCCTAAATTGTCTTTTCCATTCTACCTTTTGATTTTATGGTTCTCTGAATCTATCCTCTTCCAGTTTTTCTTGTTATTCTATCCTTTGCACTAAGGATTCATTGTAATCCAACTATAAGTTTCGCGCAATAGATAGATTTTGGATTATGAAGTTCATTGGGACAACTACATTAGTTCCATATACAAGTTGAAATGGTGTAAACTTAGCAGTCCTTTTCTAGGATGTGTGGTAGGCCTAGAGTACTATAGATATCTTAAAATCCCAATCTAGCCTATTTCCTTCAACCCTTTTTGTAATTAATGTGCCAATTTTTTATTCAAAGCCTCACTTGCTCCATTTTCTTGTAGGTGATATATGGAGATTTCATTGTGTGATTATAAAATTTTGTAAAACCTTTGCACTTGCTTTATTAATAAAGTGCTTCCCTTAATCACTTACTATAGTTAATGGGTAGCCATATATAGTGATTATGTTTTCATATAGGAATATTGTGGTAGTTTTTATGGTACAGTCCCTAGTGGGTTTTTCCTCTACCCATTTTATTAAATATTGAACCCCTATGATGACAAATCTTGATTTACAGTGCTTGGTAAGTGGACCAATTAGTTCTATAAAGTCCATAGCCCATTTTTCAGATGGGATTTATGCTAGGAATGCATTAATGGAATCTCATCTATTGTTGTAGATTTCCCAACCCTTTGACATATATCATAGTTTCTAGTATATTATTTGGCATCTCTATGTAGGGTTGGCCACCATAATCCAGCTAATTTCACCCTTTTTTTTTTCTTTCACCACAATGATGACCCATGATATTCGTTCATGGGATTCTTTCGCGATATATTTTATTTCATGTTCAAACACAACTCTTCTTACAATTTCATCTCATCCTCTATGATGTAACTCCCCTTCTACCAATGTGTATGGTAAAGAATTTTGCACAAGAGATTCTTTACCCTCTGGTGATATTTGATGGATATTCACCATTAGATAGGAGTATAACAATTTCACGGATTTCCTCTAGTATTTTATCTAGTCTAAAAATGTGTGCACAAAGTAGATCTTCTAGCTAGTCTTTTGGTTCATCACCTATTTCTATTTTTGATAAGTACTTTCATCCTTAATTATGTTTTCTAGGTTTGACCATTATCTTAATTTAATCAAATTCGTGAAATATAAGTAAACACTCACCCATTCTCCCTTATATGACATGTCTATTGAGTATTTTAATGGTTCATGATTAGTGAAGAATGAAAATGGTTTTGATAGGAGATAATGTATAAAATTTTGTGACACATAGACCATAGCTAGGGCTTCTCTTAGTGATGGTATAGTTATTTTTTTTCCTTAGATAGTTTTCTACTTGCAAAAGCTATAGGGTGGACTTTATTACCCTTGGGTTGAGCTAATACTACTTCTATAACAACCCATAATATATCTACATGTTCATGGAATGGTTTGTTCGAATCTTGGAAAATGACTATTGCATCTTCAAAACTTGCATTCTTTACTATATCAAATACTTGTTGGCATTCACAATTCCATTCAATGCTTTTACCTGATTTATTTTTGAGTATTTCTTCAATAGGTGTAGCTATTTTGGAAATACCCTTTTACAAAAATTTTGTGCCACCTAGTATAACCCAAAAAGGTTTTTCCTTTCGAAGGTGTTCTCAATGGTGATAGTTTCTTGATTATTGTAACCTTAATAGGGTATATCATCATTCCTTCCCTGCATATGATATGAACTAATAATGTGTGGTATGGTACTACAAACATGCATTTGTTCAATTTTAGTGCAATCTGCATACTTCTAAATTAATTGTGTATCATCCTAAGTACTTGTATGTGGTCTTTAACTAGTCCATAAACCATCTAATCATCAAAATATACTTCCAAGAAGTCATGTCTAAAGTCTTTAAAATTATTTATCATGATCTTGATGAATAATGCAAGTGCATTCTTTAAGCCAAATTTCATTATCATATACATGCAAGACCTCAATTCTATTATATAAATGTTTTTTTCAGCTGGTCTTCTTCACTTATTCTTACTTGGTGGTATCCTAAAAATTCATTAGTAAAAGAGTATATTTCTCTACCTTCTACTTAACAATTTCTGCTATGAATGGTGAAGGAAAAGGGTCATGGAGGCATACTTTATTTGATTCTCTAAAGTCAATTTAGATCCTTATTTCTCTTTTCTTTCTATTGTGTAGTACCATGAGACTAATTCATTCTATAACTTCTATTGGTTTAATTAGCCCATCTTCTAACATTTTGTCTAGTTCTTCTTTGACTTTCTTCTTCATATTAGGGTTCATTCAATAGGATATTTTCCTTATAGGTTTAGCTTCTCCTTTCAACTATATTTTTATAACTCTCGGTCTCTCCTTTACGCCCTTCAATTTTATAAATTTCATGGGGAAGAGCTCTTCAAATTCAGATAAATTTTTTACAAGTTTTACAACTAGTCTGTCATTTTAATAGTCTCCTATCTTATCTATTTTAGGATCTCCTTCCTTGGTAATGTTTTCTTGTTTTAGTTTAATCAACTAGTTAGAGTACTTTTCTTGGTTTCTATGGGAGATTCTAATTCTCTTTCCCCTTGTTGAACTTGTATGTCTATGTTATGGGTGTCCTCATCGTCCTTGTTTTTTAGGCAACATCTCCTTTCCAGTAATCTAGTCTCTTTATGAAACCATTTTATATATATCACCAATTACCTTTTGATTATGTCCATATAATGTGGAAGTTTGTGGTACCTCCATTTTCTAAATTTCCTCTAATCTAAATCTTATCTCCTTTATTTTGACTAGTGCGGTAT
Organism: Sequoia sempervirens; assembly: GCA_007258455.2. Taxonomy (NCBI): domain Eukaryota; kingdom Viridiplantae; phylum Streptophyta; class Pinopsida; order Cupressales; family Cupressaceae; genus Sequoia; species Sequoia sempervirens. The sequence goes on from VDFB02193867.1 coordinate 119,474,385, forward strand.
GTATGCTTATTTTTTCTTTATAGAATGATAAGGTGTGAAGAAAGTCTTCTGTTATCTTTTCACAATTGTTGGGTTCTCCTCTTCACTCTTGTTCGATGTAACAAGTTTATGCTACTAGTGCTAGCATCCAATAGAGTAATTATATGTATATTTGGTCACAATACTCTTTTTTTTCTTTCCATGTAGTAGTACAAATGGTAATGTGTTCCTCTGATGGGATCTATCCATTATATTTGTGTACTTCTTTATATTCTCCTTCCTCTAGAAGGTACCTCGTTTTGATTACGATCTTGAATATTTACCATTGTGTCAAATATTATTTTTGTGTATTTTTCCAACATTCCACCTTACAAATACCTATATGCTTCAATATGTCTAGTAGATCCTTTCATTAGTTTGAATTTTTTTTCTGTTTGTGAGATGAATGACAGTAGGTCCCCAACTCCTAAGTTTATGGGAAACTTAATGTGTGAGATTCCTAATGAAATGTGACATATGTGGTGATCATTTGACATAGATTTATATTTCCTTTTATCCTACCACAAGTGTTGTGAGGTTAATTATTTGTAACTTAGGTAGAATCTGGAGAATTCTTCGATGTCTTCCTAATTATAAATATTTTCCAAAATCTAGTAACTCTCTAAACATGGAGTTCCAATTCTTCTTGCATCCATGTCTCTAGCACTCCCTCACTATATATGCTATATGTGGTGCTCTCAATTTTAATTTATCATTCTAAATTTGGGTTTTCTAGATTGTCAGTTTGTGGTAACCTTGATATTGTATAAATTTTTTTAGTTTTTGATTCATTGTACTCTTCTAAGTGTACTTTTATGTATGCTTCATTTGGGGTTTTTCCTAGGGGAATATTTGGTCACCATAATCAATTTTTTATTTCTATGTATATTTGGGCACCATACTCATTTTTTTCTTTCCATGTAGTAGTACAAGTGGTAATGTGTTCCTTTGATGAGATCTATCCATTATATTTGTGTACTTTATATTCTCCTTCCTCTAGAAGATACCTCATTTTGATTAGGATCTTGAATATTTCCCATTGTGTTAACTATTATTTTTGTGTTTTTTCCAACATGCCACCTTACAAATACCTGTATGCTTACATATTTCTAGTAGATCCTTTCATCAGTTTGAATTTTGTTTCTATTTGTATGATGAATGATAGTAGGTCCCCAACTCCAAAGTATATGGAAAAATTAATGTGTGAGATTCCTCATGAAATGTGACATATGTAGCAAACATTTGGCATAGATTTATATTGTCTTTTATCCTACCACAAGTGTTGTGAGGTTCATTATTTTTAACTTAGGTAGAATCTAGAGAATTCTTCAATGTCTTCCTAATTATAAATATTTTCCAAAATCCAATAACTCTCTAAAAGTGGAGTTCCAATTCTTCTTATATCCATGCCTCTAGCACTCCCTCGCTATCTATCCTATGTGTGGTGCTCTCAATTTTTATTTATCCTTCTAAATTTGGGTTTTCTAGATTGTCAGTTTGTGGTAACCTTGAAATTGTATAAATATTTTTATTTTCTAATCCATTGTACTCTTCTAAGTGTACTTATTTTATGTATGTTTATTTGGGATTTTTCCTAGGGGAATATGAACTATTCTATTTGTATCAGAAAATGATATCTCATCTTTGTGGGAGTCTACAATTCCATTGGAATTCACAAACCATCCAAGTCCTAGCAAGGTATTGAATGGATCAATTGTTTCTTTTATTTCAACTACTTCAAAATCTACTATTTGTTTTACTCCCTTGACATAAAATTCCACCTGTTTCTATTTACCTAGACTGATGTTATATGGTGTTTGTGCTAGTTCTAGTTTTCCTATTTATGCCCATACCCATTTCAGTAGCATGTTGATATCTACTCCTAGGTCTACCATGACATTAAATATCTTTTTGTGATTTATATTTACTATGATCATGATTGGGTGTATTTTCCATTGTCTTTCTTCTTTATTTTTATTCTATTTTTTTCTATTTCATGCTATTTATTCTAATACTTACAACAATTTCTTTGTATTTTATCTAGTAGATTGGATATTTTAGACATTCTTATGAACTGTTTGAGTATTTCCACTTCATGGTTAGAAAATATTGGTCTATTTCCTCATCTTGTTGTTTTGTAACCATTTTTTTGGTTTCTTCCACAATTTGATTATGTTCTTCCTTAGTGGGGTAGAATGCCTCATCATCTCTGGTGGTTTCATCTTATGTTGTATTTTGTTTATCATGTTGTATTATTTCCTTTTTTTGTTATCATTGTTGCTTTGCTATGGTTAGGGGTCTCTCCATTAGAGTAGCTAGTCTATATAATTTCTTCCATATACATTCCTTCATATGTATCTATAGGTTCTTTTGGTACATTACTTAGTAACCTTGCCCCTCAAGATGGATTAAATTTTTGTGGTTCATCGCTCTTTTATTTTGGACCTGTAGACACTAAAAATTGTCCCAGGCCTACGACTCTTATTTTTCTCCATCATTTCTCCTTTCATTTGTCCATTCTTCATAATTAAATAATTTTAATTATTTAATTAATTCATATCTATCTTTATTTCTTCTTGATTAATTAAATTTATTTATTTATTTAATTATGTCACTAATTAATTCCCTTTCTTTCTAAAATTAAATAAATTCTTATTTATTTAATTTTTATCCACTTTCCACTATAACTAAATAATTATTCTTAATTATTTAATTATTCATTAGCCTTTTCTCTCCTAAATTAAATAAATTTCATTTATTTAATTTGGTCCACTCTCTTGAATTTTGAATTAAATCATTATTTAATTCAAAATAATTCCTTGTATGTCACATTATTCTATAATTAAATAATATCTTTATTATTTAATTATTCAATGGTCACCTAGATTAAATAATTTTTATTATTTAAATTCTCTTCTCACCTCTTTATTCATGCCAACCTTATCTTCCACATGAAATCTTATCTCTTGACATCTCATTTAATCCTAACACTTAATTGAATTATCTCATAATTCAATCTCAACCCTTCATCCTTATCATTTTCCCTAATTTATCCCTAACCCTATTCCATACTACAACTTTCAATCTTGGCCATTGATTAAGACATCTTATTAACATGCAATCTCAACCATCAATCCAAATTAGACCTTGCCTATAAATCAACCCTCTGATAAGCCATTTGGGGGTTTGATTCTTCAAGTATCCCTATGCTGCCAAAATCATTCTTGAATCATTCATCCATTTCTATCTATCATCATTCATCTATCATCTCCATCTCAATGTTATGTTTTTGAAATGAGCAACCAACATATCAAATCAATTGAATAATTCATCCACCATTGCATCTATTTGAGGTATTGAAGATCTGGATTGGGTAATGCATGTTATTGTTTTATCATTTTTTGCTTTATCCAAAATTTTCATATAGATATTGTTGAACCCGACATGAACCCCTTAATTGATTTTTAGCTCAATAATTTGAAAATTTTTGAGGAATTTTGGAGTTGGATCCTTTTTTTTGTAGGTTTTGTTAGCTTTTTGTTGTAGTTTTTGCATCATTTTGGGGACAAAACCCTCGTTTTCAAACATTCGACCATATCTATCAAACGACTACAAATATTTTGACAAAAAAAAATCTACAACTTGGAGACAATATCAAGAGCTTCTAGTCTAAAAATTAGATGGACCTATTATTAAATTTTTATATATATTTTTGTTATTTTTCATGAAAAATCAATTTTGAGATAAAATTATCAAAAAATTTGGAGATTTTTACATTTCTAGAAATCTCTCTAACTTCTAGTAGGCATTTTTTCTTTATGTTTTTCATTTGGATGAAAAATAGTTAGACAAAAAATAGATCTTTGAAATTTAGAGTTTTACAAGGATTTTCTTATATATCACAAATTGTTAGAGATCTTTAAAAAAAAAACCTTAAATTTTGTGATAATGTCAGGCGCCTTCAATCCAAAAATCATAAATTTTGAACCTATTTTAAATTTTTTAATGTTTTTTCATAAAAAAATTAACGTTGGGTGCAAAATAGCAAAAAATTTAGATTTATTAACATTTTTGGAAAGATCTTGAAATTTCAGTAAGGGTCTGTTACCTATGTTTTTATTTTTGATGCAAAAAATATTTCCAAAAATCATATTTGTCTTGACTAGCTAACCCTCTAATATTAGTGATTAATTATCTTGTTAGGGTTTTGGCTTTATTGTTGGTTTTGTGAATGTGTAGAAAAAATAAACACTTCAAATGATAAATTGGTTCAAGTGGACAATAATTTTGAGCTAAAGAAAGTATAGGTACACACATTTCATCTTTCATCTCTAATCATTGCTTGTCACCAAACTTCAATTTGGGGCTTAAAACGAACATCTTGTTTCTTGTCACATCATTGAAATTGGGCTTAAAAAGAACCATTGTCTTCCATCAAAACTTTTGGATTTGCGTTAAAAATAAAAAGTGCTTCCATTGTTTGCTTACACACATTTTGATTTTCTAAAGGGAAATGAACAATTGCAAGTGTGAATCAAGTGTGTGTGTCCTCCAAAACACCTCACTTGGTTTGCTTTTGTCATACCCTTCTTAGGAGGCCTACTTGGAGCACACATCCCTCCGAGGGACAACCTCAATGAAGGTGTGAATCCAAAGAAATGCCTCTTTGGGAGTTGGAATCTTGTCAAGCCCCAAAGAACTTTATACCTTTGGGAAGTGAAGGTGAAGGGTGGGTTACCCCTTTCTCTCAGCTATGTGGTAGGATTTTGCTTTCAAATCATCCTTAGTCAACCTTGTGCATCCTAGATTAAGACCTGATTGGCCATACCCACTTGACTAGCATTAGACTTGTTGTTGTGTACTCAAGTGTTTGCTTAATCATAACATTTAATCTTGACAGAAAAATTTATCATTATGTTTGGTGTGTGTATTCATGGATTTACATGTGAAATATCATGTTTGATATTGATGCATTTACATGTGTATTCATGCATTTGCATGCTTTCAAATCATCCTTAGTCAACCTTGTGCATCCTAGCTTAAGACCTAATTGGTCATACCCACTTGACTAGCATTAGACTTGTTGTGTGCTCAAGTGTTTGCTTAATCATAACATTTAATCTTGAAAGACAAATTTATCATTGTGTTTGGTGTGTGTATTCATGCATTTACATGTGAAATCTTATGTTTGATATTGATGTAGACCAGGGAGGAAATTTACCAACAAACACAATTCAATCCCTTTAAATCAATTTTCCAACCCTTAAAACCCTAACTCTTTCCTATTCCTCAATTCTACCAAATTTCCCTTGTAGCCATCCAACTAGTGAAATTTTTTGTATATCTCACAAACTACTCACCAAACCCATAAACCAATTAGCATTTCAAGAACCCATTTGGGTACAATTTAACATATCTCAAAACTATATACACTTACTTTGGAAGATCACCTCTAGAACTTGACTGTTGTGCTGAATAGGGCTCCAATTAACCCACTTTCACAAAGCAACTCCTCTTTAAAACTATTTCCCCTCCAAAATTCCTATGGAAATTCTTCTACTAGGTCACAAAATTTCAGAATCCACCATTTCCATTAAGAGAAATGCTTACTAAGGCACCTTAATACCAAACCCTTCGCCCTTCTTTTACACAAGTTTTCCAAGGGTTTATTGAAAATCACCATTAGAGACCTTTCTAAACCCTACCAATGCTTCTAACACACCCTAACAATCCTGCACATGCTTACAACATCCTTAGAAGTTGTTGCACCAATAGATTTCAGTCATTTACACCCTCAAACCACTCGATTTCACTCAAAATACTCACACTTGCCAACTAGGGCATGCTACAAAACCCATCAACTCACCTCCCCTTCTCAAAAAAACAATGCATGTTCCTGATTCCACCCTAATAGACTCATTCCACTAAGCCACAATGTACACAATAGGTGGAATGAGTTAGAAACACATTTTATGCTCTCAAAACCTTTGAAACTGAGTTACAAACCCATTCAGAGAAAGCTACCCTCCAAGCCTTTAATAATTAATGAAATCAAATCCTACCAAATTAAAAAAGGCTCTCAACATAGTCCCCTATCAATATTTAAAACATCTCTTATCAATCACTTACAGTACGGGCTCATAAAATGCTCTACAATAGCAAGTTTCTTATTGCAACACACAAAAAAGAGAAGTTCTATTTGATTTTCTTTTACAAAGTGAACAATAGAACATTGCCTGCAATTGTAGACTCTTTTTTAAAACTTTGAACCCTCAAAAACAAACCGAATCAACCACCAAAAGCTAAGTTTCAAATATCTGACAATTGATATTCCTCTACTTGGCATTTTTACCACTTTTACAATAGTGCACTTTTTACAACTTTTGAATACAATACCAACTTTAAGAACATGAACATGACCCTACTATGACTCAATTACACAAAAAATGAACTATTATGACCCTAATTAAATGGAGGAATGACTCAAAACACCTAAGTCTTAAAAAATAGCCTTGATTGTTCAAATGTGCAAAGAGGATAAACGTGGTGCCCTTGCATCATACAACCAACCTTGAAACCTTTCCAAGTCTCTTGGAAATGAAATTGTAGGTTGTCCATACTTGTCTACTCCACCTCCTTGATCTTCAAATTCTCCTTGTATGGTACTCCTTATTGTCTGGATCAAATAAGCTGACTTGTATCACCCCTTGTGTTCTCAAACTACTTACTACCTAGATTTTGTTTCTTTTGCACAAACTATCTTGATAAGTGTCTCCTAACTTTCCCTTCATTTGTGATTGATATTGTAATTTATCTGACATCTACAAACACACCTTTTCCAATCTTGTTTTGAACGTCTTCCTCCTTACCTCTTGTTACACACTTGAATCTACCCACCTATCCTTAAATCACTTTATCTTTTCCTTGTATCTTTGTGATCAGATTCCATGTCTTAGTGTAAGATGTCAAAATATATAAATTGGTTAAAACCTCCAACACACATTAACATGGTTAGAATTTAAAACAAAGCAAGATTTTAACATCCATATGAGATAAGCTAACATGCTTTTAAAATGCAGTACAATAAATAGTTAACTAAAGCATCTATAAAAAACATAAAACATATCTATCTCATATTGGATTGGTGCTATTGTAGAAAATAGCAATTTCCCAACCCTTGCTTAAGCTTGAATGATGAAATTGATATGAATATGATATGAAATGCTAAGATGATCAATGAAAAAAATCAATTCTCAGTTTAAGAGAGTGACTTTGCAAGGGATTCTGGAGAAGATTGGGGAGAATATTGTGGAGGATTTGCTTGAAGAATGATGCCTCTATTTGTAGATTCTCAAATGCTAAGAGTACCAAACATGGAGGATGTGGGACTAAAGATTTGGCCAATAGGAAGAGGCCACTTCTCAAGATGTGCTAGGCTTGAGGATGTGCAATATCTGGGAAATGTGCCCAAGAGGGGGAAATTCAAATTTGAATTTGTGATATAAATGATGAGTGGGGGACATGTAAGAGACATGTAAGAGCTCATAAATGACTTGTTGGATGTACATGTCCACTTGATTTTGAATTCAAACTTGAGGGAATATTCCCCATAAATGCCATGTTGAAAGAAAATAAGGGTTTTAATAAATCAATAAATTGATTTGTTTGTGCAAGTGGGATTATCTAGAGGATGTGATGGGTGGTTAGGTTAGACTAATTAAGATTAGGTTAGCTTAATGATGATTAGGATGATTTTGACTTTTATGACTTAAATATTTGATTTATTTAAATCAAAAAAGGATGGAATATGCATTTGGAGATTTAAATAAAGTTTGGTTTATTTAATTAAAGGTTGATGTTAAAGTTTGTTTAATTTTAAATTAATGACCTTAGGAGATGGAAATTAATGAGATTACCTGATGAATGGATGAAGGTGAACTTGATTAATTGATGAATGGACCTAATGTGAAACCTAGTTTACTTGATGAATGAACTTGATTGAATGCAAAATGTTAATTTTGCATGTCTACATTTTTCCCCTCTTTGAAGCAATGTACTTGTTGCGTTGATTCAAAGAATAAACTTGCCGCGATCAAAATTCAAAAAAATTCTGATTTTTTCGGTTGCCCCAACAGAAAGTACACTAGTACATTACCCCCTCGAGAGATCGAGTGAAAAGATTCAATTTGAGTGTCGATCTCGCGATAAAGAGGTTCAAGATGGATGGTTATGGATGATGATGTAAATGAGATGATGATGCAATAATTCCTATATGATTATGTAATAGATGTTTTATGTAGATGATTAGACTAACAAATCTATATTATGATGATGAATATGCATGTGAGATGATCAATGTTTCCTATTATGTATGATATGAATGATATGTGGTATGCTGACAGTTTGTGGATGCAGGATGAATGCATGATGGATGTATTGGTGATGATGATAAACTACTCATGACGTGATGTTAGTGCGGAAAAGAAGAGATTAGATGATGACAAGAGGATCCAACAAGTCCATGATCTGACAAGACTTTATTAGAGATGATGATGATGATAGATGATGGTGATTTGCTTATCAAGGATTGGGATTTTAAAAGGGCTACTTACCTTATGTTTGATAACACACGTAGATACGATGCATCAAGGTATAAAGAACCAGGATGGAATTGTACCTAATGCGATGGACTTTGAATCGACAAGCAAATAGGAGTATTCTTGTTCACACTTGACATACGAAAAACCTTGCTAGGACGTACCTAACAAAGCAAGTATTCACCAAGTTATTTTACAAGAGTGTCCAACAAGCACAACAAACAAAAGGATAATGATTGTTTCCCCATTTCTATCTCTCTAAATCCTTCGTTTGGATATCATCGAGAGGTCCTTGGAATGAGCGCAATAAGATAAATCAAAAGAAAAGATCAAGTACGCAAACACGCCAATGTTCTTCATGCCTTTAGCCAAAGGGATGTGTTTTGATAGGATAGGAATCCAAGGTGATATCCAAAATGATGCCCATTGTCAGAACGATATATCCTAGGACATGCATTGTATAGGATGATGATGGTTTGATAAGTTGATTGATAGGTTGTTGATATAAGGTTGACTGACATGTTTGCGAATGATCAAGATTTTTATTTTGTGTTTAAAATATTTGTTGTTTGCTTTTGATTTTGAGATTGAAGCTTGATTTTGCTATTGTTGTGATTATTTCTATTTGTGTTGCCAAAGGATGAAGGTGATGATCAGTTTATTATGGATGATTGATTATCGCTGGTGAAAGCGAAATGAGATGGATGGATTTTTTCAAATATTTGGATGTTTTGGAATTTTGGAATGTTTTGAGGTTGTTTTTGGATTTTTCAAATGTTTTTGGATTTTGTGTTTTTTGAATGTTTTTGGATTTTGATGTTTTGAATTTTTGGATTTTGATGTCTCGGGGGCTTATCAAAGATGAACCTTTCCTATGTTTAAGCTCAGAGATGACGTAGTTCAGATTCCAATGTTTTTTTGATGTTTTTCTGAATTTTTGAATGTTTTTGGAATTTTTTATTTTTTTATGTTTTGGATGTTTTTGGATTTTTCGATGTTTTAGATGTTTTCGGATTTTCTGATTTTGTGATGTTTTTGGATTTTCGCATGATTTTGACCATTTGGATATGGATATGATATCAGTGCTCTATTTGGGATTTTGTTGAAGACCAAGCTAAGGTTGATTGATTTGATTGGTGGATTGATGATGATGACATTGTTGAGGATACACAACAATGCAAGGATAGTGTCAAGCAACACAAGGATTGAGATGTTGATGGCATTGATGTTGGTAACATTGTTGAGGATGCACAACAATGCAAGGATTTGATTGATGATAATTGATGAAAATCACATTGTTGAGGATGCACAACAATGCAAGGATAGTGTTAAGCAACACAAGGATATCTTGAGATAATGATTTTTTTGATTGGATTGATCATGATTGATGAAGCTTGATTTGGAACAAAAGATGTTTGAATGATTGATGCGACATTAATGTGCAAATCAGATGTGACTGCTATTGATTGTTTGGATCGATGTTTGATGTTCGATGAAAGATAAAGCCTGATAAGGAACATCCTCTTGTCAAAATATGCCATGGGCTAGTGATTTGGAACTTTTCTCACAAGTGGTTTTGACCAATTTGATTTCACGTTTTCCAATGTTCGGATCACCACATAAGTTGGAGGATATAGATCAAGATTTATTCCTAAAGCAAGACCTAAATATCTGCCCCCAATGTCTAGCAATGTATGGAACGTGATGGATAGATGCTCGGATAAGTGTATGGATGGATTGATATGGTAAGCATGCAAAGGATACCAAGGATTATCTTGTCATAAGATAAGGTGTTTAGATAAATATAGCTTATTTGGATAATGCTTCATGGCTCAGATAATGCTACATAGGATAGGATCACTGAAAATGACCCATGCCAAGATGTTTACCATAAGCAAGCATAAAGTGTGCCCCAAACTTTCATCAAGATCAAGATAACTTGGATGATGGATGCAGACGGATGAAAATGGATTGGATCAATGGTTTATGGATGAGTGGATTTATTATGGTTGAGATGGATGGCATGATGGATTTATTATGGATGGGATGAGATGCTTTTACCTGAAGTGGCGCACTTAGATGCTCGATTCTACACATGACACCTATTTGCCAGGTTTTTGTCATGGTCTTTCCCAAAGCACCGCCCATGCGGTTTTCACTAGAGGATGATTTTTTTCTTTACTGTTTTCAATCCTTTTTCTGATTTGTTTGGATTTTCATATTTTTTTTTAATTTTTAATTTTTGTATTTTCTGAAAGATTTTAAGCTCATACTAAATCACAAGGTGTTGTTGATGTAGATGCTTCTTTCATAATGTGCCATCGGTATCCTACTTGAAGAAATTACTTTGCTAAGATACGTGCACTTGAATACAACTTTTGAGATTCTTGACCTACTTCGTTGATACCGGAGTTGACTTTGTCTTGGTGCATACATCGTGATAGAATGCCCTTTGAATCCTTATGATGAAGGGTTGTTTCCAATACATGGTCAATGTGAGAATTGGATATCATGTGTGGAGGCGTGGATGGAGTGTGTTTAGGGATAAGAGATGGATTGGCTGATAGTTTAGAACCTTTGACTCTCCAAACTTGGGAAGATGAGCAATGATGGATGGATACGAAAGTGTGCATGGAATTAGGACCAACTGCTAGATACACTTTGTATGTCACTTGAAAAGCATGCTTTTTCTTTTGAAGACATCCTTGATGGATACTTTTCCCTCTTTTATTTTTCCCCATAGTTTCTTTGACTGGTGGAGTTTGATAGGGATAATCTTTCTTTGTATGATTTGGTATCCATGCATATTTGATTTGTCCATTATGCTTCTCAACTTCTTTTTCTTTGATAACCTTCTTTGTACTTTGATTCAAATATTTCCTTTGATGTTGGTCCCAATTTGTGGATGGGGTGATGGGTGGATGAAGATTCATGGTGTGGCTGGTTGTAGTATTGGCATATGTTTCTTCATGAGGATTCTTCGTGCTCCCTATGTTGATGTTTGCTTGAGACATAGTTGCCCCTAGTATTGTGGAAGTAGTACCTTCATGCTTTGATTTCGCTTGTTTTGAGAGCTCTTGTTTATAATGCATTCTCTGATAAACGACCACTACGGATGACGTTTCAATTTTTTGCTCTGCTAACTCTGGAATATCCTGTTTTATCTGACTTGATTCCTTGAGTGGATAATGTTGGATATCCTTATTCATGTTGTCCCTAGTCTGAGTTTGGGACATATCTAATAACAACTCAGTTTGACTGTAGGAATCGATAATGTCTGAAGTAAAATAATCTTGATTTGAAAGAAGATCATCTACATGTCCATTCACCAAAAGCATCTCATGGGTAGATGGAGGAGTATGTGCTATGTTGATATGATCATCTTCCATAGATAGGAGAGTGTCCATTAGATTATTGTAGTATCTTGAAGACACAAATTCTTGATCTTGAATAATTTCAGAGTTTCTTTCAACATGCTTTGGATCAAGTTCTTGACATGGGTCAATTTCAAAGGATGGATTGCTTACAAATGGTTCTTGGATTTTGTCATTAGACATGGTAAGTGGTTCAATATCCTCAGGTGTCGAGTTCAGGGTTCCTTCAGTATCCGTAACCATGAGGTCGAAGAATGTCAATATGTCTTGGAAAGGACCATTGCTAGACTTTGGTGAAAGATTTTGATCATGCTTTGGAATAAATTCTTGAGATATGTCCTCTAACTCATAAGGCAATGTAGAGACACTTTCAACATGATCATAGGTGAATGGCTTGTGCATTATGTCAATAGGATCAAATAATCCTAACACTCCTTGAAATAGATCACTAAAAAGTGGCTCTTGATGTATGGTGAGTTGATCATCAAATGGAGTGGAAACATCTTCAAGGTGCTCATTGATGGAGACATCTTGATCATTATTTTCAACAATTGAGGTGGAGACATTTTCAATGTCTTCAACCATAGGGTCAAATGAAGTTGACATTTCTTGAATTGGATCATTGTTGGTTGGTGGACTTTGATTGAAAAGTGACTCTTGACATATGTTGATTTGATCATTAGATGAAGTAGCCCTGTCAACTTCAAGGTGCTCGGTGATGGATCAATCTCGATCCTTGTTCTCAATAGTTGTGGTGGAGAGATTGTTAATGTTATCACCAATGGTTGAATGTTCATCGTTATCCCCAATAGTTGTCATTTTTAGTGTCTATTCTTGTGTTTGTTGGGCAGTTTGAGAGGCTTGGGCAGCTTGAGAGGTTTTTTGCACTTGTTGAGCTTGTGTTGCTTGTTGTGTGGCTAGATATTGTTGGATGGCCTTTTGGTAGGCCTGGTGAGCTTTTAGTGCAATGTTATATTGTCTTGTTGCATTTGGTTTCAGTGCTAGTGGTGGCAGATTCAAAATTGTGTTGGATGTAGTGACAAGTGGTTGAGATACACTTGGAGCAATCATGGTAATTAGGGGTTGAGATGTGATGGGTGTGATAGGGGTGGTTGGAGTGATCGAGGTGATAGGAATGGTTGGAATGACCAAGGTGATAGGTCCTTGGGAGACCACATTTTGATTTGTTGGGATTGATGTTGTCATTTGATTAGATACCATTTGTTGGTGCGATGTCGATGGTATATCCAAAGGATTTGATGTGATGACTTGATTGGTGTTAGGTGGATTGATTTGGATGGAGTGATTGGTGCTAGGTAAAGGGGGAAGCCCTAAACCAAGGAATGATGTTGATATGGGTAATGGTGGTGGAGATGTCTCTTGGCGCAGTGACTCAACTATTTTGGTAAGTGTAGTAATTTGATCTCGTCAAATTTGTTCTTGATTTCGATCTTGACTCCCTTGATATAGTTGATTTGTATTTTTTTTAAGTAGATTTGGAGTGTGTACTTGTGTTTGATTTTGGACAATGTTCTGATTTGGGATGACACTCAGATTTGGCATGATAGGTTGAAATTGAACATTGTTATGATTGGGGATCATATTGTGTTGATTTAGGTAACTTTGATTTTGCATGGTGTCACCTTGACTTGGAGTTGTTAACATCTTGTTTGGATTTTGAACAATATTCTTATGATTTGCAACCATATTTATCCCAAAGTTTGTTGGATTCATGTTTCAAAAACTTGTACTTGGTACATTCTCGTTGTTCGTTTGAAGGCCCATGCATTGATTGTTCGATTGATAAACTTGTAGGTTTGGATTTAGATCTACCATCGGGAAATGTGTTCCAATCTTTGATTTAGGCATACTCACACTTGTTGTGCCATTGACATTTGTAGAAGGTAATGATCCCATGTACGGTTTGTATAGGTGTGAGTATCAATAATCAATCGACGTTGTAAGGCTTTGATAGCTTAGTTGACTTGGATTACTCATGATGTATGGATCAAGTTTGTATTCCATGTTCTCCTTGTGTTTTGACCTTGTTACAAAAGTGACCTCTAAGGTTCTTAGGATTAATGACGAGATGAAGGATGAAAAAAGGGTGGATGATATGAGTGTTGAACGTTTAGGAACTTTGGATTAATGCTAGACGTAGGGTTTGATTTTGATTGGTTTGATTTGGATAATGGACTTGTAAACCTTAAGATGTAAGATGTTATCTTAGGATGAAATTTTCAAAGGATTGCTGATTTAATTAAATGTATGAGAAAGGATGCATTCCCACACACCTAACTTAAAAAAGTGATTTTGATTTTGGTGATTTACCCAAGTCTAAAATGATGTTTTCAAAGCTCTAAAGTTGTTTGGTGAGATGAAGATGGTAAATGTTTGAAATTTGGATGAAGTGTTTGATTTGATCCTAAATGAACCTAGGAAGGACTTGTTTATGAGACCAAGATAGTGAAGAACATGCCTTTCTCTAAGAGTAATTCAAAATCAAAAGACCAACGTTTGCATGAAAACCATGTGACCAAAAGATTCCAAGCACATGTGTGGGGTCCAATTGATTCAATCTTTGCTTAATGGATTCTTTTTACCACAAACACACTCTTGATTAGGTTTTCAACTACATGTCCAATGTCCTAATTCCCTCTCATCCCACAAAGTGTATTATGCGAATCGAGGAAATCAAGGCAAAGGTTGCCTAAAGTTGACTTTAGTAGAAGCAAGTGAGATGAAATCCAAATGTTTAGAAACCTCTAAGGATACAAATCCTAAGGGAAAAACAATAACATGTGAATTTGTTCAAGGATATTTTTCCTCCTAAAGGGTTTGCAATTTTGATGATTCGTTGAATGTTGGTTTCCCAATGTTTTCGATAAAAGCATTGTGTTTTCAAACCTGACTCACAAGCAATATAACACCTAGCTCAATTGGTAATGCTTTTTCTAGTGGGCTTGCCTCATGCCCTTCGTAGTAGAAGAGATGATTTTACATGCAACCAAGGACAAATATAAAGGTATGTTAAGAATGAGGTCTTAACCTCTATATTTCAACCAAGATCGGACATGGCAAGTAACTTTGGAATCTAAGTTCCAATGCACCACTTTGATAAACTCATTGGATGGACTGGTTGGCTTCTACAAACAAGGTTCTTAATGACACAACATCGGGGACATGGCACCTGAGTGTCCAACAAGCCACTAAAGGATTTAATCAATCCTACTAGGGCTCTTATATGTTTTACGGTAGTACCCCATTCTAAAAGACACTGTACGGCTAAGGCCTACATACCATGAGGACTTGATAATTTAGTCTTATCCATTTATATACCGGCCCGAATGAAAACCGGTTGGAGTCACCTTCAAGTTCTCCTTTCGGATGTGTCTCTTAGGCAGGCCCCTCTAAAGGTGACTCAAAGCAATAAAATGCATTTTGAGTGTTTCTCTTTCACCCTAGATCCCACAAAGCGCAAGGGGAGAGGATACACACTTCAAAATGCACCAAAAAAAAGATCACTCAATTCAAGCACTTGTTTGTTTTAGCGTCAAAGCAATGATGAGTTTGTTTTAAAGCACCAAGATGAAGTGTGAATCTTGTCTTGTTCAATTTTAGCCCAAAAGTAAAGTTTAGTCAGTTTCTAACGTTCAATTTTAGACCAACTTTGAAAAGATTAAGATGATGATTGATTTTAAATCCCAAATTGAAAGTGAGTTGTCTTAAAACAGAAAATCAGAGCAGGAAATGAATGTTTCAAGTTAATAAGCATTAAAAAATGCTTTTCTCAAGTTTAAATTCAATGTTCAACTCAAATCTGCTTATCTTTCGCTTAATTCCCATGTGAAAGAGATGCCATCTTTGTTTGTTGATATAATCCTACAAACATTACAAAGCCATCAGAAATAAGATTTTCAAGAAATGAATGCAGAAATGCATCAAAGAAATTACCCCTGTTATGCAAAGTCTTTGTAAAAACAAACAATCAATGGTTATAGCTAAAAAGTCAGATTTGATGAACCCCAAAAAAAAAAAAAATTGTACTCAAAAGATAATGCAAGGCAGTAAAATGGAGATGTAATATTTTATGCTCAAAATCTAGTATTGTTTGTTTTATTGAAGCCACATTACATGGTTTAAGTCAAACAAATTATTCACCAAATAAACATTGTGAAGTGATAATCATTATTATTTCAATACTTTGAACACTTCAAATCCAAATAATACAGACCATATATCCATGTTTGATGCCTTCAATAGAGATTATTTTAAATGAAAAATCAAAATTTGAAATAAATAATGCTGTCATATGTCAACAATTTCACCTGTAAGTATTAATATAATTCTTTTTCAGAAAAGCACGAACCGTCAGTCATTCAAGTTTTAAATAGAAGCAAAGAATCCACCAATGCATATAGTTGGAAATGCATAATGATCTTTCACTGATAAGACTAGTGGTATTCATCATGGACAAGTGGACTTGTATGATGCCACTTGTATGGTGCAAACAAAGAGGCAATTTTATGCAGTGACCTTATGCATTCAAGACATTACCAATTGTTTCTATTCATTGTGAAACTTTTGTTGATATCAAGACTCATACAGCTACTCAAGGGACGTGGATTGCATGTATTGGAGAGCAACATTTAATGACGCTTTAAAAGAGCTTCTAATGCAAGATGTGTAAACGTAGGAAAAGTGTCAAATCTATGTTGTTCATGGTGATATGATTAGATGCCTTAGGGATACCCAATAATGTTTAGTCTATTGAGTGCGAATGCAGGAAGCTAGTCAGTCATAAATATGTCTATCATTTCAAGCAAAGTGAGGAAATCCCGCCAAAGATATGTTGACCCATTTTCTAACTATGGAGACGGCTGTGTATTGGGATTCTTCGACTGGTGTTAATGTTGTGCCCATTTCAAACTCTTTGCTGGCTTCTACATTCTGATCATCTCCTCCTCCTACGTGCTCCTCTAAGAGGCTTATCCTTGGTAGATACCTGTGCAAAAAAGTTTGAAATCATAGACAAGGTATGTGAACTGTTTAACAGAATGCTGACAAGAGATGTAGCGTGCCAGAAGCTTTTAAGCAAAGGTTGGGAAGCGAACAAAGTAGTTTCAAGCTACTATGTTTGGCAGGTGTAAAGCTGAACTCCACCCTATTTCCCATGTCCCACCAGCCTATCCCAGAATGGGTGCTTGAAACAGAGTAAGGAAATAGTAATGGGTTGCAGTGTTGTCAGATAACAACATTACATTGCTTTGGAAGACATGTACGCAAGATGTGGTTGCATAGACAAGGCTCGTGAACTGTTTGACATAATGCCTAAAAGAATTGAAACTGCCTTAGATGAAATGTATGCAAAATGTGGACGCACAGACAACACACGTGAATTGTTTGACAGAATGCTTCAAAAGACTCGATCTCATGGAATGTGATGATTACATGATGTACACAAAATGGGTTTGTTGCAAAATCCCTTTAAAATTTTAAGAAATGCAACTGGCGGGTGTAAGGCCATATTCTCCATGCACAAAATGTGGGAGAATGAAAAAGGGAACGCGAACTGTTTGACCGTGTGTTTCTAGGAAAAGTGATTTCATGGAATGCGTTGATTACAGGATATATGTGCTGACACTAACTTGTGATTAATACTCATCACCTACCCCTGGTTGTCACCATCACAATCTGAAATAAAGCTTAGACAATGTCCTCCTATGAGCGAGAATGATAGAGAAAGCATTCAAACGCACAACTAGGATAGAATATAGGCTGCATGTGATGTGTGATTTGGAAATGCTAGTGCCTAGTTTAAAACTTGATATTTAATATTGACATCCACCGTGAGCACTATGAACATGAGTTAATTGAAGGAAGAACCTCCCAGACCTTCGCTAATACTGGTAATGAAACACAATAAAACATAATGTACAGAGTATTTATTATGATCAGATGTTATTTGGGCATTAAATGAGATTTCACTGAGTTTTGGCATAAAAAAAAAATCCTCTACTAGATTGTAAATCCCAATCCTATAAAGAAAAGTGATGGATTAAAGACAGATGATGGATGATAGATACAAACAAGAGGAATGAAAACATGTATGAGAATTATCCAAATGTGCATTTCCCCGCCAAACCATAAGGGTGATCAAAGCAGATGGCCAAATTAGGCAATTTCTAATGCCATCACTATCTCTAACCTTCTTACCTTATCTCCCCATTACCACCTTAGCTAGAATGTGAGTGAGGACAAGGATAGATGATTAGGAAATTTTTTGACAAGGGATGTGAATTAATTGATAGAATGCATCGACAAAAAGCGTAATCTCAGAGAATGGTGTGATTGCATGAATACTGGAATGAAGATTAGTCAACACCATAAGTTTATCTCAAGTAAATTCTAAAAGGGACTTATTTCTATCTTAGCCAGCAATTACTTTATGACCAATCTTAGTATGAAAAATCATTCTAGCAAAATTCCAGATACACAATAAACAAGTTAGATGGTGAGATTTTCAAACAAGCATGAGTGCCCTCCTTCTAGCGCCATTTGTAAGATTTCAAAATCTGCAAATTGGTTAAAACCTCCAACACACATTAACATGGTTAGCATTTAAAACAAAGCAAGATTTTAACATCCATATGAGATAAGCTAACATGCTTTTAAAATGCAATACAATAAAAAGTTAACTAAAGCATCTATAAAAAACATGAAACATATCCATCTCATATTGGATTGGTGCTATTGTAGAAAATAGCCCTTTCCCAGCCCTTGCTTAAGATTGAATGATGAAATTGATATGAATATGATATGAAATGCTAAGATGATCAATGGACAAAATCAATTCTCAGTTTAAGAGAGTGACTTTGCAAGGGATTGTGGAGAAGATTATGGAGAAGATTGTGGAGGATTTGCTTGAAGAATGATGCCTCTATTTGTAGATTCTCAAATGCTAAGAGTGCCAAACATGGAGGATGTGGGACTAAAGATTTGGCCAATAGGAAGAGTCCACTTGTCAAGATGTGATAGGCTTGAGGATGTGCAAGATTTGGGAAATGTGCCCAAGAGGGGGAAATTCAAATTTGAATTTGTGATATAAATGCTGAGTGGGGGACATGTAAGAGCCATGTAAGAGCTAATAAATGACTTGTTGGATGTACATGTCCACTTGATTTTGAATTCAAACTTGAGGGAATATTCCCCATAAATGCCATGTTGAAATAAAATAAGGGTTTTAATAAATCAATAAATTGATTTATTTGTGCAAGTGGGATTATCTAGAGGATGTGATGGGTGGTTAGGTTAGACTAATTAGGATTAGGTTAGCTTAATGATGATTAGGATGATTTTGACTTTTATGACTTAAATATTTGATTTATTTAAATCAGAAAAGGATGGAATATGCATTTGGAGATTTAAATAAAGTTTGGTTTATTTAATTAAAGGTTGATGTTGATGAAGGTGAACTTGATTAATTGATGAATGGACCTAATGTGAAACATAGTTTACTTGATGAATGAACCTGATTGAATGCATAATGTTAATTTTGCATGTCTACACTTAGTAATCTCTATCTTGGAAGACTTCCATACCTCTACTTTGATAGTACTTGACTACCCCTCTACTTCCTTAGCAACAAAAGGAAAAAAACTATCCCAACCATAAGTCCATCATGCCTTTTAAACTCATTTTTAGTCCTTTCAAGGAATTTATCCTTGACCTTCTTTGTCTTAGAATTGGTCACCACTCTCTCACCTTCTTTGTTTCCTTCCATTACTATATCATCCTTCAAAGTGGTTGTCTCAGTATCTACAACTTTTACAATGGTTGCACACTCTTCATTTGTGTCTTCCTTCAACTTCACAAACTCTTTATTTCCCATCATTATCACTTTAGCTACCTTGTTTTGTTCCTTCACATCTTCTTGCAATGGAATCAAAGTGAAAGTACCTCCCTCATGATCAATCTGACAACTATTATTTCTACCATCATAGAGTGCATGTTTTTCAAACTTCCATTGCCTTCCAAGCAACAAATGGCAACAATCCATGGGTAATATATCACAAAGGACCTTATCTCTATACCCACCTTGATTCTAAACTCAATAAAAGCTTGTTCACAAACCAAAATGGAATGATAATCATTCAACCAAGTTACCTTATAGGGTGTTTCATGAGGCACTTTTTCTAATTTCAGTTTATCCACCATTTCATTTGACACCACATTATCAGTAGAACCAAAATCTATCACTACCGTGGGGTATGTGAAAGATCATTATGGAAAAAATAGGCCCTTAAGTGGCAATTTTTTTAGAAAAATCAGAGTTAGGCAACTTGACGTAAAAAATTGAATAAGTTATCTATATTATTTCAAAAATATGTAAGAATAAAATCTATATAAAATTGAATCTAGTTTTTAGAATACTAGGTTTGTTTAAAGAAAATAAAACTATTTAGTGAAAATTTGAAATTTCAATGCAGTAGTACTTAAATTTTAGGGAAAAAATAAGTAGGTGTCTGTCTGACCACCCTAACCACAATAAAATGATAATATTTTTTTATAATATTTTATATATAAGTAGAGGACTCATGTCTCGATGTGATTTATATTTTTTTGTAATTTTTTTCTAAGTAAATAATTAATAATGAATTTTTTATTACAACTTTTAAAAAATATAAAAACTCGTATGTGTGACCACCTTAACTTGGTCAAAACTTTATGAAATTCAGTTTTTGTTTTTTTAATACTATAGTATGTGAAGCATAGAATGTGATGCATATTTTTCATTCAAAAAATATGATATCGTTTAAAAGCTATAAATGTTTTTCAATCAACCTATCAATCAAGACTTTAGTCATAATTCAAATAGAAAATGAATAATAATTACTTATTAAATTCAAGGTAAAGCATAATTTATATTGGTGGAACGCTGAGAATCTCCTTTAAAAACCCTTTTCGTTTCATCAATTTTGGGTAAAAAAAAGTCGTCAGCCACATACCCATCATATTGCCACTTTTTGGCCCATCATGATCATGCACATACCCCTTGCATACCTTTTCTTTGCATTTGCATGTGGTCCTAAATAGTGTCCTTCTTTGAGTTGGATCTTTCTCCTTGGATGCTTGAAGCAATGTTCTTCTCACCATTAAATATTCTCCAACTTCTGGAATAGTAACAAGACTAGGAGAATTTACACTTTCACTTTCATCTTCTTGAACCAATTGCACCCTTTTATCACTTCTCTTTTCACCACCACTTGAAGTAAAACCTTGCTTAAATTCAGGGCATTTGTATGATGGATGACCAAACTCATTGCAATGATAGCATCTACCTAAAAATGTGTTTGAACTTCAACCACCTCTAAATCTACCTCTGAAACCTCTAAAACCACCTCTTGGATCAACAACTTTCTCCTTGCCTTTGCTTGTTTCTTCTTGATCTTCAAAGGTCTTCCTTGTACCTCTTCCCCTATTGGTGCTTCCTCTACCTCTTCCTTTCCTTTCCTTTCTTCTTTTCAGTTTGTCCTCTTCCTTAGTGGCCAATTGGAAACATTCCTCCACAATCCTAGGTGTTTCCAAACTCAATTCATCTTGGATTTGATACCTTAAGCCACACATATACCTTGCAATCTTCTCATTTTCATCCTCAACATGTCCATACCTTATACTTAGCTTGTGAAACTCCTTAGTATATGTCACAAAATCCTTGTCCTTTTGCTTTGAGCTCTACAACTTCTTGAATATTTGAATTGAATGTTCACTTGGTAAAAATTGTGCCTTCACCTTTGCTACCATTCTATACCATGATTTAATCTTTGGATTTCCTTTCTTCACTCTCTCCTATTGAATGTAATTCCACCATGTCAATGCAGGTCCTTTTAGCTTTTTCTTAGCATACTTCACCTTTTGATCATCAACAAACTCCTTGAATTCAAAAAATATATCTAGTGCATCTATCCATTCTAACACCTCCTCAGCATCTAGTTTTCCATTATACATTGGCACTTCTACCTTTACATCAAAAGAATAACTTTTTACAGCCTTAAGCATCTTTATCATCCTTCACTCATCAATATCCCAATCAGCATCTTGGGTTCTTCCACTTGGAGGGTTTTCCTACTCACCCTCTTCCTCTTCTTCATGGTCACTTTCCTCATCAGTGGCCTTCCTCTTCTTTTTTCTTTCTCCACTGCTGAAAACTTGGCTAAAATGGATTCTTGTGACTCTTTTAACATATTTATCTCATTTTCAAACATTGCACTACCCTTTGGAGGCATTTTGACTCTTGAACTTCTCACTTTCCACTCTTCAATCTACAACTCTTCAATTTCAAAAGATCACAAAACTATGCTCTGATACCAATTAATGTAGAGAAGGGAGCTAATTGACCAACAAACACAATTCAATCCCTTTAAATCAATTTTCCAACCCTTAAAACCCTAACTCTTTCCTATTCCTCAATTCTACCAAATTTCCCTTGTAGCCATCCAACTAGTGATTTTTTTTGCATATCTCACAAACTACTCACCAAACCAACAAACCAATTAGCATTTCAATAACCCATTTGGGTAAAATTTAACATACCTCAAAACCATATAAAATTACTTTGGAATACCACCTCTAAAACTTGATTGATGCACTCAACAGGGCTCCAATTAGCCCACTTTTGCAAAGAAACTCCTCTTTAAAAATGTTGTCCCTCCAAAATTCCTATGGACAGTCTTGTATTAGGTTACCAAATTTTTTAATCCACCATTTCCATCAAGAGAAATGCTTACTAAGGCACCTTAATACCAAACCCTTCTTTTACACAAGTTTTCCAAGGGTTTATTTAAAATCACCATTAGAGAGCTTTCCAAACCCTTCCAATGCTTCTAAAACACCCTAAAAATCTTCCACATTCTTACAACATCTTTAGAAGATGTTGCACCAATATATTTCAATCATTTACACCCTCAAACCACTAAATTTCACCCAAAATACTCACACTTGCCAACTAGGGAATCCTACATAACCCATCAAATCGCCTCCCCTACTCCAAAAATCAACACCCACACCTAATTCCACCCTAATAGACTCATTCCACTAAGCCACATTGTACAAAATAGGTGGAATGAGTTAGAAACACATTTTATGCCCTCAAAATCCTTGAAACTGAGTTACAAACCCATTCAGAGAAATTTTCCCTCCAATCCTTTAATAATTAATGAAATGAAATCCTACCAAATCCAAAAGGCTCTTAACACAGTCCCCTATCAATATTTAAAACATCTATTATCAATCACTTATAGTACATGCTCATAAAATGCTCTGCAACAACAAGTTTCTTACTATAGCACACATAAAAGAGAAGTTTTATTTGATTTTCTTTTAGAGAAGTGAACAACAAAAAATTTCCTCCAATTGTAGAGGGATTTTTTAAACTCTAACACCTCAAAAAATAACCAACTCAAACACCAGAAACCAACTTTCAAATATCTGACCATTGGCATTCCTCTACTTGGTATTTTTCCCACTTTTAAAATATTGCACATTTTACAACTTTTGAAAACAATAACAACATGAACATGACCCTACTATGAATCAATTACACAAACCATGGTCTATTATGACCTTATTTAAATGGAAAAATGACTCAAAAAACCTAAGTCTTAAGAAATATCCTTACTTGTTCAAATATGCAAAGAGGATAAAATTGGTGCCCCTCCACTAGATATTTCCCAAGTCAAACCTCCAATAAACACTTACCACATCATCCAAATCATCCAATCTTGTCATTCCACATAATATCCTAATCATCATCATCTCTTTAATCCAATAAAAATCATTTTACACCATGCTAGCATTAGAAGACCTAGTACCTCAATTCCAAAACCTCTTCTAATCACTTTATCAAGCAGCACAACCCTTAGACCAACAAATTATGCATGGGCTCCCAGACCTCATCCAACAATTTTAACTTCAAACAAAAAAATCACCCGAAATGAAACAACTCATCGCACAAGCCAAATACCTCATGGCAACTTGTCAAATGTAGTAAGCACATCATCAATTCCAATCATCACATCAACGAATTTCACCTCAATCCTTTGTGTCACCTATATCATCACATCAACCTCATCCATCCACATATCATTTTACCCCTTCATCACCTTATTCCACCTCTTCTAATGTCAACCCTTATCCATACCAATCCACCTCTCAACAACCATTATCATATGCAACCCCTCCATCATTACCACAACAAAAAATCATACTACAAGTCCAAACACCATTACAACCTCAACACATTCAACGACAATCCTATGTTTCACCTTCATCATCATGCCAACTAAACCCACCTATGTATCAAGTCAATGTAGCATCAACATATCAACCCATTTCATAACAAGAACATGGGAGCCCAAGTCAACCTTGGCAACAAAATTAAGAGCCTTTCAATTCTCATGTTCCATTTGATAAGGGGAATACCAATCTAGTTCATGTACCTATAACTTTATCATACCACCATCCAATCAAATGCCTATCCCTAAGCCACCATGTCCTAGTCCTAATCCTAAGCCTATAACACCATCCAATATCATTTTCCATCCACTATATTATACATCTACCCATACACTTGAAAAGGATGTGATCCAATGGATACTAGCATGGAATAGACCATCCCCATGTCAAACATCCATTAATGAGCTTACCAAAGAACCTTTGAATGTCATGCCTATTCCTCCAACCCATCATGCATTATACCCCTTGAGCCTATTCAAGAGTCTTCCCCATTGAGCCTAAGTCAACCTCCATCATGTCTCCATGTTCTTGACCATCTAGAACATGTTGAGCCCATTCAAGAGTCACCCCCTTCCACTTCCATTCAAGCAAGCCAAGAGTTATGCCAAGAGCATTATCCTAAGCATGAGGAAACATTAACCTCTCATTCTAATCAAGATCTAGGCCTATATAATGATCCCACTCATAATATACTTGATCCTATTTATGATCAAGCTCCCCTCTATAATCTTACCTATGATCAAGAAGGAAATGATGATCCTCTTAGCCAAATTTATGCATTCAATGGTCAAGAGCCTATCACTTCACCTATCCATGAGCAAGAAACCTCCATTGCTCCTATCCACCCCCTACCTAGCCCTATCCATGATCCATCAACATCCACATCCCTTGATGAGACATATGCCTCCCAAGCACACATAGAAGATAAAACAAATAACTTGGATGTAAGTGAACACAATGCTAATCAAGATCCTAATGATCCTCCATCACCCACTATCGACCCCATTGCAAGTACTCCATCATATCCTATTGTTCTTTCCACTCTCATTCATGAATGTTCCTCCTTAGAAAAAAAATAACCATTATCTTCCCTTGCTTCATTTTCTCCATCCAATAAGGAACTCATGTCTAGTGTTCCACCTACACCTAGTCCCATTGTCCATTGCATACTCCAAAACATGAACCACCAAGGTAAAGGTCTAGACCTTCATGAACAAGTTATTTTGGAGCCCATCCATGTCAAAGTCCCTCCACACTCTTATGGCCTTAGATATACACCCCAAGGACACCATTCTCAAGATTTTGGTACTTCCTCCATGCCTCATAAGTCCACTTTCCATTCATAAATCCTATCATACACCTAAAACATATATGTTGCCATCCTTCCTTCATCATCCTACAATGTATCTTCTCACCCTTCACTCATTATCCTATGTATCTCCCCCAACGCCTTTCTATGGTCCATGCTTTTGGCTAAGCCTACCCATTCATCTTTTTCATAAGTCCCATATAATCCCTATCATCTTCCCTACATAATCCGCATCATAATACATTATTTTCCTCCATAATCCACATCATAGTCCATCATCTACATGTTCCATCTCCCTTTCATGGCATCCCTTACCAACATCTATGAGCATAATGACATTTGACATGGTCCATTCGATGGAATCCATCTCTACTGGGACTACCACCTTTCATGGAACTAGACACTTGAGTCCCTCCTATCCATATTCGCCTTCTCCTATCCAAAAATTCAAAAAGTCAAAAAAAAAAAAACAAAACAAAAAAGTGTAAAAACAAATCCCTTTGTCTAATGGTGAAAACCTAGTAAACAAACACCATGGATAAGAACCATGATGAAAACCTAGAAAAAATGCATCATGTGTAGGTTGATCTTCTATGTCACTTACACTTGGGGCCACAATGTCTTATCTATCCAACCTATCATTTTCATGTCATATAATTTCCATCCTACCTACCATCTTTAGCCATCATACTTACCTATCATATTTGAGTTTGTTCATCCTCCCTTCCTCCTTTTGATATTGATGAAGATATAGGGGAAAATTTTTGAAACATGTTTTGGCTATCTCTTGACATATCTCATCCTTCCAAACAAGCCTATCATTATCCTATTATCATAAGCTTTGTCATGAAAAATCCTAAGTATTGTACCTAGAATGGGGCATGTTATTCCTATGCAACATAGTCTTTGGAGATCACATCCTTTCTCTCTTATGATGCATACACCCATTCCATTCACTATGGACTATCCTTTTTATCCATCCATCTATCATGAGCCTTTTATCCCTTATCATATCACCCACTCTTTCATCCATCAATCCCATCTATCTCCTTGCACCTAGACTTGGTTTTCCCTTGTCATTGGTATCTAGCACAAAGGCTACCAAAATTTTCATTCATTGAAACCTCAAAACATTTAGAAAATCCAAAAAAATTAAAAAATCCAAAAAATTAAAACATCCTCAAAATCCAAAAATACAAAAAATTCAAAATATCCCCAAAAATACAAAAAAATGGAAAAAGGTCCTGAAAAAGACAAAAGAATCAAATAGCAAACAAAAATACAAGAAAAAAAATCAAATCAAATCATTTCTTCCAATCAATTCTTCAAAAATAATTCAACACTTCAAATTCAACTCCTTCAAATAATCAAATCGCTCCAACCTAAATAATTTCAATCATGTCAATTCTTCTATTCAATTCATCACATCCTTTCATCTAATCAAATCTTCAAATCAATCAATCAAATCATTTCAAGAAATAATCCAAATGTAACTCAATCCTTAATCCATACTAATCAAGTTGATGAATCTTTCCAAATTATCTAATCATATCCTTTGGTCTTGATCCTAATATTTTTGTAAACCCAATCAATCAAACTCAATCAATCAATCAACCAACCTTTCGGTGTTGATCTAGGGATATATCGTTGTCTGCAATGACAACACTATCATCATCAATCATCATCATAAATCAATCAATTAATCATCGGTTTATAGCTTGACATGGGCAATACCTTGTTTGTTTTTGTATCATTTGTGTGTGCTTGCTTTCTTGCTTGCTTGTATGTGTTATCATTTTTATCTTGCATTTGCATCAAATCTGAATTACTCCCAACTAATATTCATATTTTATATCTAGACAAGGTTATATTACACTAGGGCACGAGACACATTGTCACCTTGGTCCTTATACCTTGGTGCATCATGTCTAGTGCTACATCAAACATCGCGGTTGCTCACTTTATTGCAGCATAATGTGTCATTCATCTCCTTCATCCACTTCCTATCTTCCATCATCCATCTTGTCCCTCCTTATCATTTCATTTTGAGAGCATACCCATGTTCTTTCAACCTGCCTATCCTCTTGAGGGGGCAAGATCATCCCACTCTTATTTCAACATCATCCTATCTTTCTATCATCACCCATTTTCCTCGATCCATGCCTTAGCCTCTTTGAAATGATGTTACTTTCAACAAAAATCTCATCATCTCAAAGAGGGGCTAAATGTAGACACTAAAAATTGTCCTAGGCCTACGACTCTTATTTTTCTCTGTCATTTCTCCTTTCATTCGTCCATTCTTCATAATTAAATAATTTTAATTATTTAATTAATTCATTTTTATCTTTATTTCTTCCTGATTAATTAAATAAATTTTATTTATTTATGTATGTCACTAATTAATCCCTTTCTTTCTAAAATTAAATAAATTCTTATTTATTTAACTTTTATCCACTTTCCACTATAATTAAATAATTATTCTTAATTATTTAATTATTCATTAGCCTTTTCTCTCCTAAATTAAATAAATTTTATTTATTTAATTTGGTCCACTCTCTTGAATTTTGAATTAAATCATTATTTAATTCAAAATGATTCCTCTTATGTCACATTCTTCTGTAATTAAATAATATCTTTATTATTTAATTATTCAATGGTCACCTAGATTAAATAATTTTTATTATTTAAATTCTCTTCTCACCTCTATATATGTGCCAATCTTATCTTGCACATCAAATCTTATCTCTTGACATCTCATTTAATCCTAGCCCTTGATTGAATTATCTCATAATTCAATCTCAACCCTTCATCCTTATCATTTTCCCTAATTTAGCCCTAACCCTATTTCGTACTACAACTTTCAATGTTGGCCATTGATTAAGACATCTTATTGACATCCAATCTCATCCATCAATCCAAATCGGACCTTGCCTATAAATCAACCCTTTGATAAGCCATTTGGGGGGTTGATTCTTCAAGTATCCTTATGTTGCCAGAATCATTCTGGAGTCATTCATCCATTTCTATCTATCATCTCCATCTCAATGTTATGTTGCTGAATTGAGCAACCAACATACCAAATCAATCAAATAATTCATTCATCATTGAATCTATTTCGATTAGGTAATGCATGTTATTGTTTTATCCAAATTTTTCATATACAAGACCCGCATTCCTATAATAAGTTTGGGCTCTATCATAGTTAAACGCATCATGTTCTTTACTAACACATAATTCAAAAGGCTTCTTTTTATCTATCTATTATTCTATCATAAAGTGACCTAGTTTACCACATTTAAAACATGTGGCATCATTTCTCATTCTCCTTCCTCTACCTCGACCTCTATCTCTGTAAAATTAGCCTTTGTTATTATAAGTGTCTTTTGTTTGTTGGTTTTATATAGAATTGATATTTTTCTAGTTTCTTCATGGTCGTATTTTATATCCATGATCTTGTTGGTATGGTGGTTGTTCTAGTAACACTTTAACATATGCCAACATTTGTTGGTCCTTATTACTTGTTGCGGTAGGATCTTCTCTTAATGAAAACAATAGTGAGGGACAATATTTGGTTTCATGGTTGTCCCATTCGCCAAAAGTGCCATAGTATAAAATGTTTATCTTTTTGGGGAATGTTCATAAGTCTACTTGTAATGCATTGCCATTTTCTCCATCTTCCTTTGGACACTTTTTTCTAATGTGTCCTCTCCCACAATAGGTACATTGGATATTGGGTCTTAGTGCAAACATTTATTGCTTTGCTATTATACCTTGTCAGAGTTTTAGTTGTTCTATCCCTAGTTTTAATATTTTCATCTCCTTATTATCTCTTGCTCTTTCTTGTTTTCACCAGGATTGGTTTTCAATGCCATATACAAATGTAACTAGTTCCAAGTAGCTATTAAAATGTCTCCCATACAAAGCTATTCTAATTTTTGATATCACTCCTTTGATGAACAATTCTATTTTTTGTTTATTGGTCAACACTTCTTTGAATCTTCTAGTAACTTTTTTGAATTGTTTGTCAAATTCATTTATTATTTCATCTTTATTTTGGGTAAATTCCTTGATCTTACTGACTCCTTCTGTAGGTAATTTAGGAGTATCAAAGTTGGTTAAGAAATATTGTTTCACTAAGTCCCAGTCCTTGTCACTATTAGGGTAATTATTCTAGTACTATTTTAAGTTATGTTTGTGGATTGATCCGATGAATTCAAATAAATTGTATCATCTCTTGTTATATATTGTATTTCCACATAGACTTTAAGATAAAGATATGTTATATGGTTTCATCTATATCTTTCCAAAACATAGACAATCTCTTGTTATATGTTGTCTTACCACATAGACAATTTCCTAAAAGTATTCATTTCTAGTTCATCTTCTTATTCATTATGTGTCTATCCTTGTGGTGACTTGTGGTCAAAGGGTTGTTTCTATTCAAAGATTAATTTCATTCTTAGAGATATCCAATTCTAATTAAGCATCATTTGGTTTTTTAATGATGTTGATTTGTTAGAGGTTCAAATTATATAATATTCATTATTTTCTACTGCATCTTATCCTCTTATCTTTGGAACACTTTTAGTTACTAACTCATCCAAGTAATCAACATCAAATATTATGTATCAAAGGTTTTTTATAGGAGTTTCTAATGGTAGCCAATCCTCATGTATCCTTAATTGGACATTTCTCCAATATAGATAAGTAGTTGATGTTTTAATTAGCCTGAAGGTGTCATAATTCTTACTACCACTTGTTCTATTTATTTCCTAATATTTCCATAATCTACAATTTCTCCTTCTAGGTTTGGGATAATTTGGTCTATGCTAGAAATTAGTTGTGGTATCCTTTATCTACCTTTTTAAACAACACCCCGAATGACACACTCTTCTTCTTCTTCTCTAGTAGCGCCCATAGCGGTGCACTTAACAAAACCCTCAATGTTACAATCAACCTCTTTGATTCTATTTTCTTCTACAAACTTTATGTCCTCATCGTTTTTCCTCTTTTTTGCTTCTTCCATTCTCATGTGGTATCTTTCTCATCTTTTCTAAATTTGTTTCAATAATATATATATATTTTTTTCTCCATTCCCAAATTAATCCTATCAATTATTTCCCTTTTTCTTTTGTTATCTCCTATTCCCATGGGTCTTTCTATTATGGATTTCCATTAATCCATATATATCCCATGGGTGGTTTTAAAATTTTAAACAATTACATCTTTGCAGGGGTCTTTTCAAATCCCTACCCACTTTTTATTTGTCATCCCTTTAGTACCTACCCCCCTCTCACAAAGGTAGTACCTAAGAGAGGTGTCTATAGATTGTTTTTCTTTTCCAATGTTATCTCTTTTTTATCACTAATTCTTTATACTTCTACTTTGGATTTCTTCACTGTCCTCTCTAGGGTCCTAGCAATGAAACCAATGTAAGAAAGAGGAAATGGGGGATCATAATCCAAATTTCTATACCTTGGTATCCCTTATGTAGTCTGTTTACACCCTAGAGGGTACAATGGTAGAAAAGAGTAAATTTGGTAATGAACTATATCTAATAATAACTCAGATATAACTCAACCATAGACAATAATCATCCATAAAACATATATCTATTAAACCCTTACAACTCCTTATATATATAATGGAGTCAAGATACCTCCAACTGGTAAAAACAAACTTACCCTGTGGAAATCAACAAGATTCAACTCTGAAGCAGTGAGGAATGATGGTATTTCAACTTGTTCCAGATCAAGAATTTTTCTTTGAAACCGTACTCCATGGCGGCGCAACAGGGAATTCTTTAGCAAGAGTCAAAAAGAAAAATGATTAAAAGTTAGGGCTCTATGGTATTTGATTTCCCTAGGTTGATTAGCTTTTGATTTTTTATTAATGATTTTTGAAAAAATCATTATGTTCTATGGACACCTATGGCCATGACTTTAAGTCAATGAGCCTAGCAATAATATGGTCGGCCTTATCAAATATGAACTTTGTGCTAAATATTATGGAAGGTTATTAAATTATTGACCAAGATATGCCAAGTGTGGTCGACCTTATATGTTTGCTGATGGTAATCGATTATTGTGAGGAGTTAACAATAATGCCAAGTATAATGTGAGATGGAGAATATGCCTTCAAAATTAGTATTATTCTTCAAACTATTTTTGCATTAATCAATGTAAGTGAATTAATTAAATGATGCATTATAAATCATTTAATTAATTCATCATCTTAAAATGCAAATAGAGAACATTATGTAAGACTGAGATGCAACTATAGACTCAACTGAAGATTTATCATGCAAGAATGGATTTTGAGTTATCATGGGCGAGTTGATTAAAGCAAGAAAGTTTTTTGCATGTTTTGGCCCACATTTAGAGATTTCCAGTTCAGTTTGAGTTACAGATTAGTTGCATGCTTTATGACTACAAGTTCAAGACTGAGTTCACTCATTTTTGCATGAGTTTGAACCTTATTTTTAGGGATTTTTGTTTCTACTCAGATTTCACCTTGGAGTTATCACTTTCTCACTGAAATTCACTTTAAGTTACATGTTCATACACTTTGAAGTGCATTCTCATTGTATATATTGAATTTTTTTATCTTTTTTAGTTAGTTCTTGTTATTCAGCCTTTGCATTCTGCAAAGTGAATTGTCATGTAACTCAGCTTTCAGATTAATACAACAGTGTTTTTATAGGTTCATTAGTTTATGATTTGTAAAGGATTCCTTCTAAATTTTAGTATTTTCAAAATTTCCTTCCAAGTTTCAGGCATCGTTATTGTGAGAAATTTGATCGAGAAATTACTGTGTTTTTAGCTCTGAAACCTCTGATTTTTATGTCTTTTTCACATATATGTATGCAATTTAGTTTAAATTCACTGGTTATACACTGTGCATGTACTTGATTAATCAATTTATTCATGAAAACTTTGTTTTCCCTCGATATTGCATTAAACCAAATCCTTTGTTTAAAGCATTCAGGTGATTGAGCTATCAAATTAGGTTGTGTGAATTAAAGTGCGGAGAGGTTATTTGTGAGTTAGGTTGCATTTAGTTTTCCAATCAGGTGCATCAATAGGTTTCATTACAGTTTAAGTTTTGCTTTCAGTACTTCTATCCCTTTTCCAACAATTTACCAGTTAATAATTTGAGAATATATAGGAAGTCGGCCTAGAATCCAAAGGTTCAATCTCATTATAGGTCACCCACAACCTGAGTTTGATCCAATGTTTCAACAAATTGCTGAATTTAACCATTCAAGCAATCACTGCGTAGTCTATTTACATGAGTAGACTACATGAGTTTGTCTCATATATATTTTTCAGATAATCATTACATGAGTAGGTCTGAGTCTCTTCTTTACATTCCAATCCTTTCTCTATTCCTCTATTCTCCTCTATATGTCTATTTTGTTATCTATTGCATACATATATCACTGCGGAGTCTCTTATAGAGACCTAACCCTTGTAGGTCACTCTTTAACCTATCTCCCTTTCCACCCTAATGCTTTGCACATGCCTTGTGGGGGGTTGTAGTAGGTTCTCCTTTGTACCTTGTATGCTGCCAAAACATACTATAGGACACAAATCCTTAATAGACAATATAATAGTAGAATTTATTTGTTAATATTTAAAAAAAATTATTAGAATTAATCTTCAAACTTATGGATGGAGAAATCATCATTGGATTATAATATATTGCAAGAACAATAATTTTTTTATTTCATTTTATATATAAGCTCTTGCAATAACAAACTAGATTCCAAATGTAATTGTCTAAGAAAGAAACCTATAATTGCTTGTTTAGAAAGTTAAAGTATCTCAAAAAATATTAAATTTATTCTCAAATGATAAATTAAATATAATAAATTGGGTAATTAAAGATTTAAATTACTTAATACATTAAGAATCACTAAGTGACACTTGTTGTTTTATGAAGAGTAATAAAATTAAAATAAGAATTGTAAATGTAGAGTTGTATCTATAATTATTGTCATTACTTATGTGGGTCTAGTTGTATAAGCACACCATTATTGTGATGGTCCCATTTTACATTCCTTTTTTTGTATGGCTCTCCTTGTATGAAAATTTGGTCTAAAAAGTCTAGACTCCAAATACAATTATGTCTAAAAATTAGACCTATGTTTACTATAATAAAAAATTAAGATATTTAAGAAAATATTAGCTTTATTTTCATATGATAAATTTAAGAGAAATTCAAATTTTCTTAATACATTAAGAATCACAAAGTGACACTTGTCCTTCTAGAAAGAGTAAGTAAAAGTAAAATGAAAAGTGAAAATTGAAAACCGTATTTAAAAAATTGTGATTCCTTAGGTAGATGTAGTTGTTCAGGTACATTATTATTGTGATTGTCCCGACCCCCTCTTCCATCTTCCACACTACTTTTCTTGTACGAAAGGTCAAGCTTTGTACATCGTTATTGACATGCTCCCTTACACAAAATGAGTCCATATTTCCTCACAACTAAACATATGACATTTGATAGGGGAGAGGACCTAGTACCTAAGCATGTTTCAATAGTTGTGATAGTAGTTGTTTATATAATGCCCAATATTTTTATCAATATTGGACCAATAATTGTGACTTTCAAGTTGTTAACTTGTTGATGATGACTATCCATAATTAAAAAAAATGCATTCCTTTGATCTAAAAAGCAACCAATCATGTGATTCCACATCAATGCTCAATAAAACATGGTGTGAATGCACAAGTATTGGTCTCACTCTTTTTTGGGCCTTTTTGGACACCTTGGCAAAAAGCATGCTGATGTGGCATCATATTTGATGATGTAGCCCTGAAACCTTAGTTATAAGTAGGGGACTCGCCAAGTAGGCTACTGTAAAAAATTGGGAGTAATTTGAAATTTCCACGTAGGATAATTAGAAGCATGAAATTAGGGAGCACAACTACTGGGTCCTCTCCCCTAGATCTTTTCTGAACGTTATAGAAAAGTATTTGGTCCAACTCGAATGACTCTCACTGCTTTAGAATGCAACTTCAACCACTTAGATTAGTTCTGATGAAAAACACACTTAACAGACAGAATAAGGCACATAAAACACTGAGAGATAAAACACTAGAGAACTCAGCAAATCCTGAGCACTGCTAATCATAGGACCGTCCATCAAATTTATAGATAAAAATGCATTTATTACATACAGACTATAGTAAGCTTTATTAGTTCTGAAATTTATTATTTGTAGATGAAATAGTATAGATCGTGAAGGTTCTAGATGGAGGAAGGTGGCAGAAGTCTATGCAGAGTCAAATTGGATGCCTCTAGAAGATGTTTGGTCGGCAGGTCTGTGCCGACGGAAATGACTATGCAGCCCCCAAAATGGTTATTTGACAGTATTTATTAATTAATTAAAAATAAAGAATACATTGTGTCTTTATTTTTAATTAATTAATAAATACAATCAAATGGTGAAATCAGCCTGTTTTGCATAGCCATTTCCTATACCGACAGTCTTTGCAATAATTAATTTAATTCCAGCAAGTTTAATGGTCTTCCAAGGCGTAAGCACATTTAAAGATCGCCAATTTCCATCTATTCCCCTTTGAATGCTTGAATTATCTCTAGGGAAACGCCTGTCACTCTCCAGTTGTAAATCCTCCTCGCCTTACAGCGTTCTGCCCCAGCCATTTCTGAGGTGAGCAGAAGGGTCGCTGCTGTCACTTCGATGGGACAAATCCCTCCCCAATATTCACAATTTAGCTTTGTCAATCATCTTGATAACTACACATCAGAATCTTAGAACTCTCAGTAGATCCACAAGGATTGTTGTCAAAAGTAATGGTGTTGTTAAATTTACATCCACACAAGAGAACATAGATAATAAAAATCATGGACTGCAGCCTTTGTGGATAGGAAACAAACAAGAATATTGTTGCCAGGTCATTGAAACTTACTGAAATAATGATTGATAGGTATAGCCATACATGGTAGCGAAAATACATACATCGATATGGAATTATGAATATCTGAGATTGTTGGCAGTATAAATATATCATTTTGTCAGTAACAGAATTATGAATATATTTCACCTATAGTTAAAGTGGTTTTCTCTATTGAATTGGATATCTTATTTGTACTTCTATGGCTTTAAATTGAATCAAGTACAAGAAAAACAAGATAATTAGAGGCGAGTAAATCTAAGCATAAGTACGTGAGTTGTTTTAAAATGTAATATCAACTGTATCGTCGATAAAAAAAATGATGGTTATGTACCATTGATTGGTCCTCCCATTAGCGATTTACTGGGAATAATTCTTTATGCTCTCCGTTCGAAAAAGAAAAACTATAAATTTGCTCAAACTTACAACACCATACAGTATAAATGATATTTTTAGAAACTGAATAAATAAGTAAAGATTATTCTCTTATATCTTTGTTTATTTCTTTCATACTTTACATCAAAACCTACATTTCAAATAGGCTATTAAATCTTATAATTCTAAGCTTAAATAAAAAGGTCCTTTTATGAAAAATATATATTGAATTTTAAAATATTGATTTTTTAATTAATCAATAGTTTTTAATAGGGATCTTCTATTGTTACTATCCATGAAATTTTTTATTTTTTTTGATTCATTAAGTTTTCTTTTATAAAGTCTTTAGGATTATTGAAGATCATATTCTAAAGTCACTTCTACATGATTATTATGACATTAGGGGAAAAAAAATCAACCTTAGTAATTGTACAGGGTGAAAATAGGATCCACCCTAATGTGTGGGAAAAAGAGATGGATCACTTATTTTTCAAGGCCTTAAACACCTCAAATTATGTAAAATATGATGCTAATAACAACCAGAAATGCAACTTAACTATTATAGCAAATATGAGGAATATTTTTAGAGCATAAAAAGTTGTGTACCTAGCCAGAAAGTTGTTGTTTTTGAGTTATGGAGGACTCATTCGCCTTCAATGGCGAATGAGTCCTTTTAGAGTTTTAGAAAACTAATTTCAAGATCTTGTATCTTACTGTCTGCACTTTTGAAATCCTCGTTATCAAGTTCTAGAAACCTGTAGTTAATTATGTAGAGCTCTTTCTGTGATCTTGCACTTTGAATGAAAACTTTTGCAATTTTGCAACTTTGACAACTTTGCTCCAAATCTTACTCAACTTGATCTTCAACCTACAAATCTACAACAACACACTCAAGAGAAAGAAAACTTGATTTTTTAGTGAGTGGGGGTTTGCCTTAGTCAAACCCCTTGTAGGTAATTAAATCAAATAATGAAATAAGGAAATGAAGCATGAAAGTACAATAATGTAATTGATATCACCTTGAATGATGTCTTGTGAAGCAAATATGCAAAAAATCATGGAGTGGCCATGAAGAATGTAGATCTTGGATGTAGAATGATGCTTGTAGATTGATCCTCAATGCAACATTCACTTCTTACCTCAACACACATGAATGCATTAAACCCTTGACATGATGATAAGACCTTGAATTGTTGCAATAAACACTTGAAATCTGCCTTGAAATTCCTTATGAATGCTCTTGAAATGCTCTAGAATTCTTGATCACTTGAATGCTTGAAAGTATTAGATTGATTAGGAGAAACAATGTGAATTAACCCCTTATTTATACTAAATTAGGAGATTAACCCTGAAATTCAAAGAACTAAGACCAACACCATATCTGGGAAGAAACTTAATTAAATTCTCACTAGAATGAAATTAAAAAGTTAAGGTCTCATTAAGGGAGGACCCATTCGCCACCAAAGGAAAATGGGTCCTAGCTAAATTTCCATAACCAAGCTTCGAGGAGTTCAAAGAAGGCCAAAAACCCATTCCAAATCAACTGAAAAATGGGGGTCCTATTAAGGGAGGACCCATTCATCACTAAGGGAAACTGTGTCCTAGCTCAGCTTACCAGGACCAAATTTTTTCCAATGAAATAATTTGATATGTAATTTACTATCGAGAAAGATCCTCGGGAGGTGTCAAAATTAAGGCCTAAAAAGGGGTTAATAACTCCACTTAACCAAAATGAATTAGGACCACCTAGATAAGTGTGAAAGTGCTTTAAAACACTTTACAACACTTAAGCAAGGTACACATTATGTAAATTTTTATTTAGAAAGGGGTCTAAAAGGTTTAATTAAGCAAATAAATCCTATAAAAGCATGAAAGTGTGTTACAACACTTCAAAAAACTCTTGCAAAGGACCAATTAAAGCATGTTATAGTTAAATAAAGGTCCTAAAATGATGTGAATGTGTACAAGACATTACAACACCACTCCAAGACACCACTAATTCATTTTTAATGTCAATTATCCCAAGCAAGTAAGGGAAAATTATACTTTTTTCTGTTACTACATTTTTCCCCCACTTTAGTGAGAGTATTACCCCATGTCAAGCTCACACTAAAGTAGGCATCCAAGAAACTTAAGTATGCAAACAATAACAAAGATACATGACCATACCTTGTCAAAGGCCAATAAAAAAAAAA
Organism: Sequoia sempervirens; assembly: GCA_007258455.2. NCBI lineage: Eukaryota > Viridiplantae > Streptophyta > Pinopsida > Cupressales > Cupressaceae > Sequoia > Sequoia sempervirens. The sequence continues at coordinate 119,512,473 of VDFB02193867.1, forward strand.
AAACAAAGGATCAACCAAAATCAATTCAACACAATGTGAAGTGGTGGTTTCTTGTCCAAAACACATGTTTCTCACTCTAGGGTCATAAAAATTTAGGTCATCCGCAGGGTGAGTTTGTCCCAAAATATGTATGCTCACTCTCGGGTAGTGGAACCTCAATCTGTCCACTAGGTGAGTTATCCAAACGAGGTGGAGAATGAGAGAATCGAATTAGCCTCTAATACCATACTAAAGTTATCCTCCTAACAACCTCAATAAGGAACCACAATGAAAATTCTTTTGTAAATGCTTTTGAATGTCATATTAAAAAAAATTATTAAATGGTATTTTGCTTTGTTTGTGTAATATTATTCCTCTTAGGGAGCATTGTGCCTAATGTCTCCAAGAGAGGACAAGTCAAAAGTGTCAGATCATCAAATGGGATGCCTCATTCATGCCATGCCACGACAGTTGATCGTACACTCTTGGATGAAATCAAACCCAATGACACCACCAAGAAGAGGACACATCATAATAAAAAAGAAAAATCACGCCATGAAATTTTCCAAAAGATGGCATTGTTGTATTCCCCCACTTTATAGCAGTTTCTACACCATCACTATGAGTAATTTCTTTAAAGTAGCCAAATTTTTTTATCTTAAGACATGATATCTTTCCTCAAAAAACCCTATGCCAAGTCATATTATTCCAAAGCAAGTTGCATCATGAAATAGGAAGGAAGAGTTACCCCCACAAACACATAAGGGATCTATGGATTTGGGGTTAGTATGTCTGTGCTACAATGTTATCATAGAGCATGGAATTGTCATCATTCCCCAAATACTCATAGAACTTGAAGAATGACACAAAGAAAGAGAAAACAAAGAAAATGCCTTTCGGGTCAACATGAAAGAAATATGAAAGTCTCGACGCCTTGCATCATCCCCAAAAGGAAAACAAAAGACAAATGAAAAAGATAAAGAATTTTTTTTTGGGTCAACATGGAAGAGACATAAATGTCTCAATGCCTTGCATAATCCCAAGGAAAACACAAGACAAATGATTACGACATATATAAAAATGAAGATACATACAAAATAATTCACAAAAGAGAGATGGATATCAAATAAAAGGTCACAGGGGATCACATTATGCACATGCATTCACAAATAAAAATGAAAAATCAAAAGACTAGTAAGGAAGAGTCGATTCAACCTAAAGCAGGTCATCCACTTCCCAATCTCGGTCGGTATAAACAAAAGGCGTGCAACTAGCCAAAGGGACAAGAGCAAGTTCCAAACTAGGACATGCACCAAGTTCAACACTCTTATTAGTGGATTTTTTTATCTAAGCTTATGGAAGAAGAAAACAATGCATTCATCTCATCATGCACTTGTTCATCAATCTTTGTAGTGTCAATTTCATCATCTAAGTCAATTAGAGTAGAAGGTCAAATAATAATGTCCATGCAATTTCCTTGTTTATGTTGTGGCAAGGGTTGAAAGTCATCATCCATTGCTTCAGATTGGTTTAGATTTTTATTTTCTATGTTGTTGTTTCCTTTTGTTTGCAATCTACTAGCAATAGGATGACGTCTATGTCTACGTTCTCTAGCACTTCGATTTCTTTTCATTTTATTGTCAATTTTTTTTGTGTAAGAGTGGTTTTTTCAATCAAAGGTTCATTCTCTTCATGACGAGGACTAGAGGGAACACAATAGGTTGCTCAAATGCTTTCTATTTATCTTTGTAAACTTGTTTGACTCTAGCAGGGACAACAAGATTATTTGTATTATCTTGTGGTCTCTTGTATGAAATTGTAGGAGGTTGTTTTATAGGTTGTTCTTGTATGTTCAAAAGTATTTTTGGTTGAATCATTGTCTCATCAAGGATGGTTGGTTCAGTCATAGGTTGAGGAATGTTTTGAAGGGATGGTTCTACTATTTTATTTGCCTTGAATTTTTGATATGATTTGAAAATGAAATCTTCATGAGGTTTGATAGCTTCCATAGGCTCAGGACAAAAGTAATCTACTGAAAAATTCCTTTTTGTCGAGGTAGGATGGAATCTACTATGATGCACAGTGAAGATGTCAAATTTCCAAATTGTAACTTTAGAAATTTATGCACCCCATAAGGGACGAGATTCATGGAGCAAAGCCATGGATAGCCTAGCTTCACACAAAATTGGTCCAATTGTGTAATGATGGAGAATGAGGCAGTTGTATACACCTAAAATTGGTCAGGATAATTAATTAATTAAATACAAGTTATTTAATTAATTGAGCTCTTATTTTGTCTACTTATAAATAAATTCTAAATTTATTTATATAGTTCACATCTTTTAATTCTTCCATCTTAAATCACATTCTTCTAATTTTAATTAAATTAAAAAATTCCCATAGTTTGTTTTGTTTAATTAATATCTTCCTACTGAGTTTAAGAATAATTCCAAATTCAAAATTAGTCACATGTCTACAACACTTTTCCTCTTGCCACATCATCAAGTGTCTCATGAATTTAATCATTCTTAATTTTTTAATTGGAATTATAATCAACCAATTCTGAAACAAACCTTGGACACTTGGCTCTCTCCATCATTTCATTCTCCCTCACACTTGGCATGTTGTTATTTTAAACGAAACCATCTCCATGATTCCCTCTAACTTCTTCATTCTCCACCGTTTATCTCTCTAGCTAAAATCTTGACCGTTGGTTGTTGCCACATCATTTTATTCCTTGGAAATCGTATAAATATAGCTCATTCTCCAGCTTTTCATATTCCATCTTTGAGAAAACTTACTATACATAAATCATATTAGCATTTTTGAGCTTAGCATAACATTTTAGTTTAAGCAGTTTTCATTTAGCTTAAAGTAATGTTACCATGGTAATTTCATTTCTAGGATCCTAATTGTTGCATTAGTTTTATTGCATCTTCATACAACATTTTAATTAGTCTTTCATTTCATCATAACATCATCTTAGCATCATTTTGAACACAACATCATAATCATATCACCATTATTATTTATAGTATCGATCATATAGTTTATCATTGATGTATGTAGGAATAGATTTAATGTATGTTCCAACATTCCATTCCTTAGGTTGTCATTCTAATAATCATAGTGCATACACAAATCTGAGAGCAAATATGATTTAATGAATCCCTGAATATACGAAACAATGGAACGATTTTAGGGAATTTACTATGTTCAAAGTCAATTATTTTTGTGATTCAATTCTCTAATGTAATACGTTTCATTGATTGTGTGGTTTTATTACTAATTTACTCTCTTCACACAATACATTTTGGTGCCCACCGTGGGGCCTAACCCCTTTTTATTGACGTTTTCTACAAAGTGGTTTTATAGGTTGGATGTGAATTTCTTTTAGCATGACTATGAGTTCTTTTGGCATATCTGAAACATCTTCTAGCACGTCTGGTTCTTGTTACAACATATCTAGAGCATCTTTCAGCGCATCGGGATCATATTTCAGCACATCCAAGGGGTCTTTTAGCCCATCTATTTAATACTTTAGCGCATTTAGTAGTTTATATAGCACATAGGGTAGTTATTTTTCCACATCTATGTAATCTTTTAGCACCTAGAGTTGTTCTTTTAGTGCACCTGGTTGTTATTTTAACACATAGAGTTGTTCTTTCAGCGCATCTGGCTTCTATTTTAGCACATCTTGTTTATTTCACAAAATTTCAAAATCTTGAAAGCTAATCAATATTTTCTATTTTGCAGGTGCTTAATACATTGGTCAAAAACAATAATTTATCAAACTATTGATGGTGTTTGCATGGGCTGGAGTTGTTTTATTGCTTGCTTTTAATTAAATTAGGCACATAGTTTAATTAGAAGGTTAATGAACCCCTTGTCTATTGTGCTTGTAAAGTGATAGACCTATGCTCTCCCCTTAACTAGGTGACCAGAATGGAAAACTCACTATTTTATGCTTCGTTAGAACCTTTAGAAAGTCTGCCATAGTGGGAAAAAAGTACCCACCCTACGGGAATGACCTAAGTGGGAACAACCAAAGCCAAGTTTTCTGACCCACTATAATCAAAAGTGAATTCAGGGAAACCCGCTAATTCAATGGTAGTGTGCAAGATAACCATCCCCAAAGAATTTTTTCTAAAGGTTTGGTGGTCTCCTAAGGGAGTTTATCATTTGTTGCACTGAACGAAAACCCTCACTATGAGCCTTAAGTTTAGAAGCTAGCCAGTCAGACTCCGAACACTTTTAACATCACAGTGCAAGGGGAGGGAAGAATCTACCCCCAAGATACTCACCATATAACTATCAAGGATTACTATCCAAAAGTGGAGGATTCAACTTTGGTTAAGAACCGAGAAAGCCGAAAACATGAGCACTCCCTAGGGGGTGACAGGGTTATGTGAGCTGACATAGTTCTAAGATGTGGGTTGTGATATTGTAAGTGACCCTTGGCATTAAAAAAGTACTTGATTTGTTTTCTCCTATGCTATACCTGTGGAAATCAAAGGAATCAGACCAGATTCTTGAACATACACTTAATGTTTAGCTCCTATGCTAGAAACAATTGCTTTACAACTTGTTGTTGTGTTTGAAGTCATTATTAAAGAAGTCATCCATTTAAAGAACTTTATTCACATAATTCAAAAGCTAGAAACCATGCAAAATTCATTGTTCAACAAATTATACCCTGAAAACATTCAGATTTATAGATTCAAAGCAAAATTAACCAGACAATTATCAAAAACACTGAAAACTTCTAGTTTAGCACATACATTCTATGTTTCAATGCATTCACGACACTTTCTAGCAAATCTAAGGCATTTTCTGGTGCATTCATAACATATTTTAGCGCATTGAGTCTATTTTCTGGCACATCTAGGGGACAGTCTAGCACATTTGAGTCATTTTACAGCACATTGAGTCTATCTTACAGTGCATCTAGGGCATATTCTGATGCATTTTTTCTATCTTGTAGCTCACATTTGCAAGCATATCCATTTAGCACATTCACCTACACAGAATACCAAGTTGAAATTACATTTTAGAGGTAGTCTAGCACATCACTAGCTTTTTTTGGCACATATAGTCCATTTTCTGGTGCATCAAAGTCATTTTGTAATGCATTGAGACCATATTTTAGTGCATTCAATAATCTTTTTAGCGCATCCAAGTCATATTTTAGCATATGATTCTATTTTCTGGCGCATCCCAGGAATAGTTTAGCGTATCCAGGTCACATTCTAACACATCTGTGCCATCTTTTAGTTCATCCGGTCCCTATTTTAGCACATCCAACAAATTCAAAACCATAGAGTTAAATTCACCATTTGTACGTTAGTTTAAACCAGAATTTAGGATCCTTTTCAAAACAAAATCATTCCTCAGTCACCACAGTGCCTTAAACTTGTTGAAACTAGTCTTCACAAATGAAATTCTTCAAATTAAACTAAGATCTAACACCTTAAAGTGCCTAATTATCAAACAAAACATTTTATTGTTAAGCTAAGTTTCATCATAAGGATTTGTCATCCTTCATCACGAAACAACATTGTATAATTAGATTAAACTTAGTCTCATCAATAGAATTTGTCATTCTATTTGACTTAGTTCTTATTCTTGGCACTCTCAAACAAATATCAAATTTTAGTCAAATCATAACACTTGTATTCCTTTCAAACAAGATCACGAAAGTAGAAACTCAAAGAAAAAGAAATTGAAACTCAGAACACCATGGCTAAAGGTGAAGAAAATCCATTCCATAGATTCCATCAACCTAAAGGAAATGAAATAACTAAGGCATCCAACATGCTCAACAAGATCCAAATTTCCAAAAATTCATGGCGAAAATTCTAGAAAGAGATGGAGAGAAATACCTTTTAATGCTAGTAAGTCAAGGGGTGAAATGACCTGATGATTTTGATGTAAACAAACTGAACGAACCTCCTAAAAGAACTGAAACTAATCCACCAAACAAAGATCCAGTGGCTACCTTAACTAATCAAATGAAAAATCTCCAATAACTTCTTGTCATGCAAAGAGGAACCACAAAAAGATATCTACTACAAGACATTTTCTCATATTCTTTTGATCAAACTGTCAACATGATCATTTTTCCCAAACATTGTGAATTTCCAAAGTATGATAAATACAATGGTAAAAAAGATCCAATAGATCATGTAAGGGAATGTCAAACCATGAGTCTTGAGTTTGCACATGAAGAGACTTATTTGATGAGATTGTTTCCACAAATCTTAGGTGGACAATGGATGGAATGGTTCTCCAAACTTGCACCAGGTATTAAGACCTTTGAAGAGCTAGTCAACAAATTCACCACCCAATACTCTTAAAACATCCAACACGAGATAACCATGAAAGAACTTTGCAATACAAAAAAAAAAGGGTGAATCATTCCTCATATTTTCACAAAGATGGAGAATATTTTTTGTAAAATATGCTTGTCCCATACTTGAAAAGGAAAAGATGGAAATATTTATTGACAATCTAAATGATGAGATGAGCTATAGACTTGAATTGCAATGTCTACCTACTTTTGAGAAAATGATTAAAAATGGAATAAAAATTGAAGAAGCTTTGGTCAAGGGAGGAGTCTTGAAAATTTACAATGAAGGAAATAACTCAACAAACTCCTCCAATCATTACAACCACAATGATAAACCAAAATTTTGGAAAAGAAACAAAAATGCTGGTAACAATGATGGTGCAGCTGAAACCCAAAATACAAAGCTAGTCTTTAACTTGACAGGTGCTACCTCCAAAACTAATCAAAACACTAACCAAAACACCAATCAAAATTCCAACCAAAACAACAATCAAAGCAATGCTGAAACCAAACCACCACCATATCGAACATCATCAAATTGAAGAAGATTCACACCTTTGGGATAGTCTTTGGAATCAACATTCAAGGAGCTTCTTGCAACCAAAGTTATAACACTACCATACGAAAGAGATTGGGAACCAAGAGTTAAACCCTCTTGGTGGAATGATGCACACTAATGTGATTTCCACCATAATAAGGAACACAAAACAAATGACTATATGTAGTTGAAACATTTGATACAAGATCTAATTGATAGAAAGGAAATATCAATAGAAGGACCCCAAACAAATTTTTATCATGGAGCCTTCAATAATCCTTTACCAAACTATGGAAAAGGGGAATCCTCTTCATCAAACACCAAAGGAAAGAACGTGAACTATATTTATGATTCTATTATTTTTCATGTTGAGGTGGTTGATGATCAAACCCATGACAAGCAAGAATTTATTGCAGCTAATAATCCAATTAATGACATCATAATTGAGCATGAACAAGACATTGTTACAACTGATAATTCAAATGATGACATTGTTGCAACAGAAAATCAACTCAATGAAATCAAAACCAAATCAAATCTAATCAATGACATTATACCAATAAATCTGATCACAAACATGGTTGTCAATGATAATCAAATTAATGTCATTAAAATTAGAGATAAACAAGATCATCAACCAGTCAATGCAACCACAAGAGCTCAGTCAAAGTATGTCTTGAAGGGAAGTACGTCTAAAACATCTGCCACCCCTTCAAATGAGTACAACATTGTTGATCAATTGTAGAAAATCCCAACTCAAATATCAATCTTGGAACTCTTGAAAATATCACCAACTCACAAAGAAATTCTAGAACAAGCTCTAGTAGCCACCATAGTGCCAAATAATCTAGAAGTTTTCCAATTCCAAGATATGGTGGGACACTTGACCGCACCTCATTGCCTATCATTTTTAGAACATGATGACATATCACTCAACCATCCACATAATGTTTCCATTCACATTGAGGTTTTAATTCACAAACACTGGGTCAAATGTGTTCTAATCGATGGTGGAGTTGACCTAAATATCATGTACTTTGAAACTTATCCGTGCACTTGGATATTTAGAAAATGCCATCGATGCTAGAAGAAAAATCACTATAAAATCCTATGATGATGAAGAGAGATCTTCCCAAGGACTAATTGTGCTACCAATTCGAGTAGGACCAGTTGTAAAAGATATAATTTTTCATGTGTTGGATAAGGAGTTGACATACAATATACTCTTGGGATGTCCTTGGATACATGAGATGCAAGCGGTGCCATCTGCATATCACCAATGTTTGAAATTTCCTTTTAATAGACAAGAAATCACCATTTCAGCTAATTCCAACAATACTCAATATTGTAAAATTCTTAAATCAGTCCAAGACACCTTTGTACCACATAACAGGGAAGTCGTCACTCCTAATTCATCAAACAAAGAAGGTCAAATTAGTTCTTCATCAAATCAGTTTGAGGAAAAGGTTCAGTCAAAGGATAAAGGTATTAGTGATTCTACTCCATCAAACAATGAAAAACAACTAAATTCCTTATCAATTTTTTTTGAAAAGATCCAATCAAAAGAAAAAGGCATGGGGGAATATTCTATTGAGCAATCATTATGTCTTTCATAGTTGTTGTCTTCTCCTAAGTCATATGGGCAGCCATCCACATCAAAACAACAATCCTCACAACAAACCACACTCTTTGAGGGTAAATCTATCAAAGCAGGAACTTTAGTGGATGAGTCAGAAGACAAGGACATTCTAAATTTGTTGTAAAAAGATAAGGAAACATCACAAGCATCAACTTCTAATGTACAAATAGAATAATATGGAAAAGGGAAAACAATCCTAGAAAAGATGGGATATGAAGGAAATGGTCCTATGGGCAAACGAAAAGAAGGCATCATTAAACCAATTCATCCTACCACAACCAATCCAAAAGAAAAAATAGGGCTAGGATACAGAGAAGAGACCAAATAAGAAACCAAGTAGCAGATTGTTGAATGAATCCTCCAATTGTGAGATAGTTCTAAAATTGCTTACAATGAATATGAGTGCGATTCACTATTTGGGGTAAAATTTGAAGACAAACAAGTTGATGTGATAAAAAATTATACGCCAACATGTATGGAGGGACAAAGCTCAAGTTCTAGACCACTTGAAATTGGCTCACAACATATCGACGAATCAAGTCAAGACGATTGGACTTTGAGTGAGATAGACGATCTGGAAGAGAGTAACATCATAAACCTCAACATTGCTATTGAACACTTTGATGAAATTTCCATCAAGACACTTATACCTTTTGACTTAAACCAATCTGACAATCCCTTACCATTGGTACACCCTGAACTAATTGACTGGGACTAAATTGAGCCGCTTAACATACCTATCTTTCCAAACGATGATGCCATTGTGAACTTCCTTTGCTTTGATAATCTTGAAACATGTTCCATCAGTGAATCTCATAATGAAGCTTCAGACAAGGGGAGTGCCAAATCTCTCAGTTGCAAAATGAATATAAAAAATTGATCTAATGGTGAAAACCATTTAATGGAAGTATTAGATCAAGAAAAAGTAAAAAGAAAGAGCGCATCTAACGGTGAAAACCTCTCTAAGGCACTGAAAGATGGGATATTTGACACTCGTCTCGAGAACTCTCATGAGAGATATTTAGTGCTGATTGAGCCCACATAGTCTATCAACATTGGTACGATTGAAATAATCAAGACTTTACATCTAGCAGCATCCATGACAGAGGAAGAAAAACCAAGCTTCACTAAGTTCTTTGAAGAGAGAAAAATCAACTTTGCTTGGTCATATGTTGATATTCCAGGAATAGATCTAGATCTTATCATGCATCATTTATCACTGCCACCTAGAGGGAAACCACTAAAACAAAAGTTGATAAAAATGCATCCCCATATTGCCCTACCAGTGAAAGCTGAATTCAAGAAAATATTAGATGCAGGATTTATCCACCCTATTGATTATGTTGAATGGATCTCCAACATTGTACCAGTTTCAACAACATCAGGATTTGTACAGACTTAAGAGATCTTAACAGGACTTGTCCAAAGGATGATTTTCCTTTGCCTAAACTTGACATCATTATAGATTTGACAGTTGGACATGAACTGTTATCACTCATGGATGGATTTTTAGGTTATAATCAAATAAAAATAGCACTAGTAGACCAAGTGAGAACTACTTTTACATTTCCATGGGATACTTTCTATTAGAATGTCATTCCTTTTGGGTTGAAGAATGTTGGGGCTACTTATCAATGTGTGATGACCACTATCTTTCATCATATGATGCAGACCTTTATGGAGGATTATGTAGATGACTTGTTGGAAAAATCATACACTAGGGAAGGACATTTGGAAATTCTAGATAAAATCTTCACCAGGTTGGAGAAATTCAATGTGAGGTTAAACCCAAAGAAATGTGTATTTGGCATGACATCAGCTAAACTTTTAGGATATATAGTATTAGCTAAAGGCATTGAGGTGGATCCTGGGAAATTGATATGCATCATGGATATACCTCCTCCCAAGAATATTAGCCAACTCAAATCTTTACAGGGATGATTCATCTATTAGGAGGCTCATTGCACAACTGGCATATAAAACTCATCCATTTAATCACATGCTACACAAGGGCATTGATTTAAAATGGGATGAAAAATGTGAAGCAAATTTTAATCAACTAAAATAGTATCTGATGTCACCACCCATTCTAGTACCGCCAACTGAAGGAAAACCATTATTACTCTACATAGAAACAACAGAGGTATCTTTGGGTGCTCTACTGGCACAGGAAGATCCTACGGGAAAGGAAATGGCTATTTATTACATCAGAAGGACTTTGAATGGCTATGAGATCAACTACACATTTATTGAAAAATCTTGTCTAGTGGTAGTAGTTGCTACTCAACAACTAAGACACTACATGTTAACTCACACCATGAAAATCATAGAAAAAATTGATCCATTGAAGTATCTACTCAACAAAGTTTCCTTAACAAGAAGACTAACCAAGTGGTTAATGATATTGAGTGAGTTTGACATCCAGTATGTGGATAAAAAAGCAATAAAGGGTAAAGAAATCACAAACTAGCTAGATGAAGCACCATTACAAGATGATTATCCCATGAATATTGAGTTTCCAAATGCGGATGTCCTTACAGTGTCAACACAACAGTGGATGTTATACTTTGATGGATCTTACACACAACATGGGTCAAGTGTAGGAATCCTATTCATCATACCTCAAGAACACACCATTCCAAAGTCCTACATGTTAATGTTTCCTTGTACTGACAACATAGTTGAGTATGAAGCATTGATCATTGGTATCAAAACAATAGTCGAATGGAAGATCACAGAGTTGCAAGCCTATGGTGATTCACAAATAGTCATTAATCAGGTGAATGAGGACTATCAGACGAAAGATGGAAAATTGATGCCATATAGAAGAATGGTTGATGACTTAAAGAAGTACTTTGTGTAACAAAACTGTTGATGCTATGGAAACCATTGCTTCTCTCTTATAGACACCTGAGAAACACACTCATTATGAGTTCATGGTAAAACAAGTGTTTAACCCCACCTATGATAATCTTGAATCCCAAGTCATATGCCATCTATTCGACGTTGAATCCTCAACCTATGGGAAGATTTACACCTATCTAAAAGACAACACCCTACCACCCGATCTATCCCAAAAATAGAAATGTAACTTTATTTGGCAAGCAACTCGACATACCTTGATAGCTGATGTACTTTACTGATGAGGTCTTGATGGTACTCTTCTTCGGTGTCTTGAATGTAACGAAGTTGAAACCGCTTTACGCAAGGTTCATGAAGGTATCTATGGAAATCATTCAAGTGGACTAACTCTCACAAAGAAAATCCTATGTTTGGTGTATTAATGGCTAAATATGGAGGAGTCTTATTAATTTTTCAAGAAGTGTCAGAAATGTCAAATCCATGGCAACCTCATACACGCACCAACATAGGAGATACAACTGTTTTCATCAACATGGCCTTTCTATCAGTGGAGACTAGATCTTGTAGGTAAAATTCATCCATCATCATCCAATGGAAATAAATTCATCATCATAGCCACAAAGTACTTTACAAAATGGATTGAAGTTGTTCCCCTAACCACAATCACAGGAAAAAAAATTGCATCCTTTATCCTGAATTACATTATTTGTCGGTACGATATTCCTCAGTCCATTATCACTAATAATGGTAGACCTTTCAAGAATCAAGATGCCCAAGAACTTTGTGAAATATTTCATATCCAACATCGATTTTCAACAGCATATTATCCTCAAGGAAATTACTAGGCAAAGGCCTCAAACAAAACTATCCTGAAGATCCTTAAGAAAACCGTCAATGATGCTGGACAAGACTGGCATATTCAACTGAACCTTGCTTTGCGGGCTTACAGAACCAGTATTTTTACCCCAACAAGAGCCACACCATATGCTCTTGTATATGGATCATAGTTCATTGTACCTATTGAGGTTGAGCTACCATCACTCTGCATGTCACTAAAGGGGATCATTTCAAATGAAGATTATCAAGTGTCTAGGCTATAGGAATTAGAACTATTGGATGAGCATCATCAACATGTAGTTGATCACTTGAAAGACTACCAGCAGAGGATGTCTAGAAGCTACAATCATAGGGTCAAACCAAGAACATTTCAAGTCGGTGACTTGGTCTTGAAAGAAAATCCCCATAATCAATAGGATCGAGAGAAGAAGGGGAAATTTGAACCAAACTGGCTAAGTCCTTTTTTCATTGTATTAGTCTACGGATCTGGAGACTATTAACTGTCTACACCTAAAGGGGACATGTTTGACAAATCCATCAACAACTTGCATCTCAAGAAGTTCTACACCTAGTTCATCTAGTGCACATTAAAAGTCCTGAAAAAATACAAAAAAAACAGAAAATGTCTTGAAAAAATGGTCACATTGATGAAAACCTAACAAACAAGCACCTTGGTGACAACCAAAAAAATAAAAAAAGTAAAAACAAATAAAAAAATAAAAAAAGTGAAAAATAAAATAAAATTTTAAGAAATCATAAAATCTAAAAAAAGTGCAATAAAAACAAGTAGTGAAAACCTGGCAATAGGTGCTATTTGTGATAGATTAGCTTTTCCATCTATTTAAGCATGTTTTGGTTGTTCTCTTTCGCCATCATTCCACTTGTCATCGAGAAACCTCATGTACATATCTTGGCAATGTTGTGGTCCTATCTCACCCTGGACTGGGGGAAAAATCTTGAACTCATTGGAGGCAATAAACTTTGAGCTTAAACAAATAGACAAACAACAGTTAGACAACACAACAAACACAATGATCATAGTGCAACTTAACATTGACCATCGATCATCAAACTTTAAACATCAACCATCCATATCAAAAAGATAAATCAATCAATTCAAAACAAATCTAAATGGATGATGTTCTTCTGAATCATGGCTTTATCACTTTGGCATATATGTTCAACTATTGTATCTTGATTTTTGTTATCATTTCTCTAGAGAAACTCGATGATGTCATGGACTAGAGGAGCTAGAAAGGAGAATGATTTTTTTTTGTCTATTGTTTGCAAGTTAATCATTATTACTATGCAAATTGTCGTGGGGCATGCTCTATAAAGTATCTTTAATGACATTCAAAATCTGCATAGGAAAATGATTAATTCTTGTCTGTTTACGTGAGAAATGATTAGGTCATCTCAGTTCAATTATACCTAGATGCTTGTGTTAACTTGCAATATCAAAAATCATGGAAGTAGTAATTAGGTCATCATGGTCTAATTATACCATCAATGTTTGTACTCACTTTTAGAAATTCAAAGGCTCAATGACGATAAAAATAATGACAAATCAGCTGCTACGATGACAACTTTGTATATTAGTTTTGCATGGTTAAGATAGATTGCATCCATATTAGTTTTGCATCTATATTTATGGATTTTCAATGCTGGAACAATTTTCAAAATGATGTTATTTCTATCATTAAAATATTTAGTATACTTGACATTAGCAAAAACATATCATTCTCATGTACTGGCATAATCATTTGCATATCATACATACATTAGAAAACATTACTACATCATTCATAGATTTATGCATTACATCATAATATTTTCATTTGAAAACACAAAAAGAAGTACATTGCATCTCACTTGCATAATCAAATTCATTCCATATAGTATGGACGTATCATATATTTGCATTCAAAAATACAAAAAAAAATAAGGGACATCACATTTCATTTGCATCCATCTCATAGCATAAAGCATCATACAATAGAACATATAGAATCATAATCTCATCATTGCATACATACAAAATCATATAAACATCATATAAGCATCATAACATAGAAATAAAATGCATTCATCATAGGCATCCATCATGAAATCATAAACACATATAGATCGCTAATCATCACTACATCTCATATAAATCTCAAAATCATAATGTCAAGTAGATAATGATATCCGAATATGTCAAGAGATACATCAAAATAGAAGAAACCATAATGTCTCAACTAAATCAGTGTATACATCATGTCTCATCAGAAGTGATCATAACATCAGAACTATGTGGTGCTACCCCCATATGGTGCTAGCCTTGTACCTCCTACTACACCTGATGCCCCTGCCCTTGGATCTTTGCATGGTGGCCCTATAATACCCCTGTTGGTAGTCCTAGAATGAATACATGCATTGGTAGACTATTCATAACTGACCCGATGCTCTGGAGGCACTACCTCATGATATCGTCCTTGGTAGTACTCAGCCTCCCTGCCAGAGAGTTTTACCTTACTCAGGTAATCAGTTGTCGATGTACCCATGATAACTATCTGCACTCTCTCTGCCATGCCCTCTACCTACTCAACCTCTTGTCTCAAGGTGTCTCTCTTCACTATGAGGGTGGAAATCTATGCCTATGTCTGAGCCTGGGCCTGTTCCTATGTCTATATATACCCATGTGTCTGTGCTAGCAAAGCCTACACTTATTCTAGTTGTCCCTATAATGTTTGAACCTGGACCTGTAATGGAGCTATCTATGTTTGTTTCTACTGTGAGGGAAACCAAATCTGCACATGTTGTTATACTGCATCCACCAACAGTCACCTCTTCTGAGGCACTCTAAAGTCTCGCACATCCAACACTGGTCCACCACTGCCCTCTCCTCCATCACCTCCATCACCTCCATCTCCCCCATCATCACTTCTCTCTCCCTCCACCTCATCCCCTCCTCCACCCCTCCTTCATCTTTATGTTGGCTCATCATCCAATAATGGTACCAACTCATCTAGACTCAAAATCTATGGGAAGGGATGTGCAAAGAAGTACTATGCATACTCCTCAAATATAGGAGCCTGTATGACCTCTAGATGATAATCCCAAATAATGGCCTGCAAACCCTGGTACTCCTCAACCGTTGCATCATATGATAACATAGGATCCCACTCTCGTATATCCTATCATCACCATGCATATAGAGCCACTCCGTGAGGCATGCCCTATACCCTGCCATACTGTCGCAACACTCTCCTAAGAAGAAATCTCTCAATAACAAACTATGTCCTCCCAATCAAGTATCTAGATGAACACGTATAGGGAAGTTCAATGTCATCCTCTGGCCACTAGTCACAGTTAAGGTATGACCTCCATGTCACTATCTGAAGGTCATCTAGAAACCTCCACTAGTACTCTACTTTTCCCCGCTTAGGCTGGACAACTAGGCCTATATATCCATGGACGTAGGGTCTCCCTACTCGACATTGTCTATCTGCAACTTATTGAGTAACAACTATGCGCTCCCATGCCCATATCTGTAATAGTGTGACTCCGACTAAAAAAATGGCCTCTCTCAGATAGACCACCTGGTAAAGATCGTGATACAAGTGCACAAGCGTGCAAGATCCACAAGCATATCCAGTACCCTAAGTAATCATGCTCTCTAGTGTCCAGCCCCATCCAATTGAGAGTCCCTTCGACCTATGGTCGAGACATGGGAAACCTCTAATAAACCTAGCAAGCACACATGGCAACATCGCATATGCATCAATCATCTCCCACCATGGGATCTCATAACCACATATCTGGTCATCCTTGAAAACTCGTTAAAGTGCATCAATCCCTCCCTGCTCAGTTGAATCACATACAACCAACTCTCCAACAACTAGAATCCGGTAGACATCCTCGGGTGTCACTGTCATCTCATCGGTGGGTAGATGGAAGGTGTTGTGGTTGGTGTGCCATCTCTCTACCAGAGTGGTCAGAAGTCTCCTATTAATCCTATGCTAGGGCATGTCAAGCAAATAGGTCAATCCACATTGTCTAATCAAATTTAGGTCAGCCTGATCCAAATGTGGAATCAAATCCCACGTCCTCGGGAAGCGCTCTCAAATCTGTAGGATTGTAGAAGGCTCCTATCATCATACCATATCACAAATTAGCAAATCAATCAATCAACATCAATCGGCCTATCAATCTAATCTACTCTATTGAGATTTTGATTACATCTCATGAGCATCTTTCATCCATCCTCACCTATCATGAGGTCAATCATCAACCTATCATTAATCCTCACCTATCATGAGGTCAATTATCATAATCATATCATTGAATCTCACTTATCACGAGATCAATCATCATCTAATCAAACAACATCATCAAACATCATCAAATCAAAGGATGACGTGATCAACAATCATTGAAAACAAGGAGTTTAATCTAAAATTCATCATTCTGACCTAGATGCACTAGAACAATGCTTCAATGCGCTAAAACATTCTATGCACTAAAAAAGTTCATCAATGTGCCAAAACAGAATCCCAAAGCATTAAATCTCTCTATGCGCTATTAAATTTCATCAATGCACTAAACAGTTCTATGCACTAAAAATCTGACCTAATGCACCATAACACATCACCAATGTGCTAAACAACTGGTCGTGCTACGATATTTGTCCTATACACTAACTTTATGTCTTGATGCGCTATATCTCCTGATGTGCTAATCTATCAACCGCAAGCACTAAAAAACTAACCCTATGCGCTAATCTACTAGATGCACTAGGACAGACAATCAATGTGGTACATCAGGGTTTCTATGCGCTAAAACATGAAAATATTGAATTTAAACAGGAAAAAAGAGGGGAAAATGACATTTAAAATTTCACGAGGAGATTTTTTGGGGTACATACCAGAGGTCCATACATGGCCGGGAGGTTGTGATGTCACATGCACTCGAATCGGTGGGTCTGGATTGGAATCACCATCTTGCTTAAAAGTTGCTCAATCACTCCAAATTTTCAAATTGCAAATGCACAAATGAGCTCAAATCACCTATTTTTGACCTTTTAAGGGTTAATTAAATGGGTTTAAAGTGGGATTGATTTTATTTTTTTACCAAAGGGGCTTAATTAATCATTTCATCACCTCGCAGGTTCATTATCATTTTTTGGGAGATAAATCATTTCAGCATCACTAAAATTTGAAATCATCAAAATTTTGAAAAATTCAAAAAGAGCACAAATTCAAAAATTCATTGATTTATCTCTCGAGGGGGCATATATCCATCATCGCTTGAAAATCAGTGTCTAGGGCATATCGAATTTTTTTTGTCAACATCAACAACAATTTTTTCTTTGAAGCAATGTGTAAACACATCACTTCAAAGAGGGGAAAAATGTATACACCTAAAATCAATCAGGATAATTAATTAATTAAATACAAGTTATTTAAAATTAATTGACCTCTTATTTCATCTACTTATAAATAATTTCTAAATTTATTTATATAGTTCATATCTTTTAATTATTCCATCTTAAATCACATACTTCTAATTTTAATTAAATAAATAAATTTCAATAGTTTGTTTTATTTAATCAATATCTTCTTACTAAGTTTGAATAATTCCAAATTCAAATTTAGTCACATGTCTACAACACTTTTCCTCTTGCCACATCATCAAGTGTCTCATGAATTTAATTATTCTTAATTTTTTAATTGGAATTATCCTCAACCAATTTTGAAACAAACCTTGGACACTTGGCTCTCTCCATCATTTCATTCTCCCTCACACTTGGCATGGTGTTCTTTTAAAGGGAACCATCTCCATGATTCCCTCTAACTTCTTCATTCTCCACCATTCATCTCTCCAGCTGAAATCATAACCGTTGGTTGCTGCCACATCATTTTTTTCCTTGGAAATCCTATAAATACAACTCATTCTCCAGCTTTTCATATCCCATCTTTGAGAAAATTTACTCTGCAAAAATCATATCAGCATTTGTGAGCTTACCATATCATTTTAGTTTAAGCAGTTTGCATTTAGCTTAAAGTAATGTTACCATGGAAAATTCATTTCTAGGATCCTAATTGTTGCATTAGTTTTATTGCATCTTCATACAACATTTTAATTAGTCTTGCATTTCATCATGGCATCATCTTAGCATCATTTTGAACACAACAACATCATAATCATATCACCATTTTTATTTATAGTATCAATCATATAGTTTATCATCATGTAGGAATAGATTTAATGCATTTTCTAGCATTTTGTTCCTCAGGCTTTCATTCTAACAGTCATAGTGCATACACAAATCATATAATTTAATGAATCCCTCACGATAAGAAACAATGGAATGATTTTAGGTAATTTAGTGTGTTCCAATTCAATTAGTTTTGTGATTCAATTCTCTAATGTAATATGTTTGAATTATTGTGTGGTTTTATTACTAATTTAATCTCTTCACACAATATAACTGTTAATGTTTTCAATCCAACTTTTAAAGGGAGATCTATCAAGCCTATTGTAGGACAAGAAAATCCATTATGTGTCTTGATCCATGCTTTCAGATTGTCATATGTATCTTGATATATCTCATGCACATATAAGAATTCTTCTGTGATCACATTCTCTCCGCAGACAGTATCAATCAATATCAAATTAGTGGGCTTATTGTCTATTTGGCTAGCTATGTAAAGAGGACCATCAAGTGCATGTTTAGGTATGTCGTTTTGTGATAAAGCAATGTCAAGAGCTTGTTTAGTTAAGCCCTTATGAGGTCTAACTTCGATAAATGCCACCACATTCTCCATGGGAGGTAATTTCATATGATCATGATCCATTGTAACATTGTTCTTAGTTTTAGGAGGAGAATTGGTTGTGGAATGTATGTTGCTATTGTCTTGTTTGTTCAAGTACTCCTAAAGGAAGTAACTAAGGTTATAGATGATTTGTGTTTCATTTTTATTTTTAAACACTTTCCTTAGATTTTTTATTATAGGAACCAAGCTAATGTCAAATCATTCACTAAGGATGTGGGCTTGTAATTTTTCTAGGTGTTCATCTATTTTTTCAATAACATCATGTGTATGTGCAGGATCATGATGGGCCAAAAAGTGGCAATATGATGGGCATGTGGTTGACGAATTTTTCTTTACCCAAAATTGATGAAATGAAAAGGGTTTTTAAAGGTGATTCTCAGCTTTCCACCAATATAAATTATACTTTACTTTGAATTAAACAAGTAATTATTATTCATTTTCTATTCAAATTACGACTAAAGTCCTGATTGATAGGCTAATTGAAAAAAATCTATAACTTTCAAATAATATAAGATTTTTTGAATCCAAAACATGCATCACATTCTATGATTCATATACTATAGGATTAAAAAAGGAAAAATTGCATTTCATGAGGTTTTGACCAAGTTAAGGTGGTCAGACATACAAGTTTTTTATATTTTTTAAA